>JAQSVV010000435.1:0-483056 GCA_036375495.1 Agrotis segetum
CATGTGCCACAAAATACATTTAAATAAAGCCTTATTTATATAATAATAATATTGAAATGTTTATAATATTCCCACTGCTGGAACACAGGTCTCCCTTCTATTAGTAAAAATAGGCTATATTCACCATGCGGGCTAAGTACGGGTTGGTAGATGTCACATGTTTTCCAATTTTTGGTTCTAGAACATGCCGGTTTCCTAATGATGTTTTCCTTCATTGTTTTGAGAACATCAGTGGTAAATGATAAAGAAAATTAAAGTTATGCGGAGGCAAATGGCTGGGTTTGAACTCAACTGGCTATCACTGCTTTCAGAAGAGAATAGAAATACAGAATACTTACACACGGTCAATTTTCAAATAAAAAATATTTCAAGGCCGATTTTGACGACAGCTAAAACTGCATCTTTAGATTTTTAAAATATCAATATTCCTACTTAAGAAATTAAAAAAAAACTGTATTTTTACACTATCCTATAATATCATCATCATCATCATCTCAGCCGTAGGACGTCCACTGCTGAACATAGGCCTCCCCTTTCGATCTCCACATATACCTGTTGGATGCGACCTGCATCCAGCGTCTTCCGGCGACCTTCATAAGGTCGTCTGTCCACCTTGCTGGTGGACGTCCTATGCTACGCTTGCTAGTCCGTGGTCTCCACTCTAGTACTTTTCGACCCCATCGGCCATCTGCTCTGCGAGCAATATGGCCTGCCCATTGCCACTTCAGCTTGCGAATCCGGTATATCGGTGACTTTAGTTCGTCTACGGATCTCCGCATTTCGAATTCGTTCAGGTAAAATTCGGTGAAGTAACTAATACCGACAGTTATATTAAAAGTTCCACGTCTTTGCTACCCACGTCTTCGAACCCCATACAATACAAAACACAGATGACTCAAGGGCACTTGACCGTACATCGCTCTCTTCATATACAAAAGACTTAATAAAGGTATTAAGTTACAGTATATCAATAAGCATTCATACGACCAATAAGGACCATCTTGTGAAGGTCGATAAACTCATATTTCTCTGATTTCTAGGAAATGCCATCTGTGGAATTTTCTGGTACTTTTTTTAACGTGGTAACATCATCAAATGAGTCCTCCCACCCAGGGCGGGGCAGGAGAGACTGTTAGACTTGTACTGACTAATATCCATGTTGCCCTTGCCCTTTACGTTCCAGTGTCCGGGTTGCCTCATGAGACAGACTCCTTCAGGCTTTGGCCTTCTAAGGTGGGAAGCGGGGGCGTCAGTTTTTTTTTTTTGGGACAAACCACCACTTTTCCCAAACCACTGCAACTCCCAAAAGCCGTCAGATGGGGCGTCAGATTGGTGTGGTGCCGTGTTGAATCTGGCTTTTAGAAGTTGTAGTGTATCGTGAAAAATGCGGTGGGTTTGTCCGTAAAAATCAGCTCTGTATATTGATGATAAGTTCGTACCAACGCCAAAAACAATACTAATTTACTGTAATGTCTTACATTATGCCCGGTTTACGTTTACATTATTCCAGTCCAGCGATCCAGTCAAGTACTGGATTGCTTACTGGAAAAATGTAAACCGGCACTGGAAGGATTCAGTTCATTCCAGTGCCGGTTTACATTTTTCCAGTAAGCAATCCAGTACTGGACTGGATCGCTGGACTGGAATAATGTAAACCGGGCATTACATCTTAACTCAGCAAAGAGTTTCTTATATGCACGTGTTTTAAAAGCAAACATGTTTCCTTCTTAATATTAAAACAAAAAGCAAATGGCCAATTATACCAGTTTAGCTTCAAGCTAAAATGGTACAAACGACATCTTTAAGGCAATGTTACTGCTTTTCTTTCATTACGGCATTCATTTTCTAATACCGCGGGGAATCTGCTTGATAAATAATCTAACCGCGTCTGAGATAGCAGAGGCTATTTGGATTTATGGAGAGAAGTTCCACTCTGAAAAATTCTTGAAAATTAAAGCGCATTTCACACAGAGAGCGGGCGCGGGTCGGGCGCGGGGCGGCCGCCCCGAAACGCGCCCGACCCGCGCACGCTTTCAGTGTGATGTCTTCCATTTAAATACAAAAAACTAGACCCGCCGTATCCCGCCCCGAAACGCGCCCGACCCGCGCCCGCTCTCTGTGTGAGGTGCGCTTAACAGTTCGAGAGAAAAAAATTTTTTGATCAACGACCGATATTCGACGCTATATTACTAGTATATGAGCTAAAACTAAGCGCTCTATAATAATTATTATATGAATTAAACCCAAGCGCTCAGAAGCTCTTGGGTAATTAATTACAGCCGCACAGGCCGATCATTCGGATTAAGCCGCGATTGTCGAGGTTGGTCTGTGGATGGGTGACAATCTGTCATAGCGAGTTTCCTCCGTGCCTTGGAAAGCACGTAAAGCCGTTGGTCGACGGCTGTCATTTGTAGATCTTTGACAGTCGTTACTGTTAGGGTCGATTTATACTAGCGCAGAGTCGAAGCGTATTTCTAAAACTGAATATAACAATTTCAACCTTAACTCCACAGTGTAACGCACACATTACTTCTAAGATTTTCATGATTCACGACCAGCGTTGTTCACGCGCAGACGCGACTTCTTAAAATCTTAGAAGTAATATGTGCGTTACGCGCTGTGGAGTTAAGGTTGAAATTGTTATGTTCAGTTTTAGAAATACGCTTCGATGCGCTTCGACTCTGTGCTAGTAAAAAATAAAACCTTTTTAAAAAAAAAATCAAACGGACGAAACATCGAACTGAAAAGCAAAAAATAAATTTTGAGGCGGCGCCAAACAAACAAACATATAAATTAACTATTTGAAAAGCAGAATAACTCGTTGTATAGCTTGTCGTAGACGTCGTGGTTGAATAGCTCGTCGTTGAATGTTTCTTTGGCGCCGCCTCAAAATTTATTTTTTGCTTTTCAGTTCGATGTTTCGTCGGTTTGATTTTTTTTTAAAAAGGTTTTATTTTTTACTTTTGAGTTTCCTATCTCGTGTCAATTTCTGTAAGTAAAAATATAGGTATTTTTAATATATATATATTTTTGTTAACTATTGACGACCCCCTGCACATGCTTTCTGTCTTCATTCTCAAACTCTCAACGACTGTCATACCCCAGCTACGTCTAAAGTTCTCATCAAGATGAGTGAAATGAGCCCAAATACGATATAGTTGCTGTTAACTGTTATGGATCTCTTGCTACTGCCCTCTGTTACCATCCTCAGACCCTCGATGACAATTATACCCCAGCTAGGTATAAAGTTTTCATCAAGACTAGTGAAATGAGCCCAAACACTATAAAGGTGCTGTTAACTGATGAGGACCTCTTGCCCCTGCTATCCGTCACCATCCTCAGACCCTCGATGGCAATGATACCTCAGCTAGGTCTAAAGTTCTCATCAAGCTGAGTGAAATGAGCCCAAACACGATATAGCAGTTGTTAACTGTTAAGGAACTCTTGGGACTGACTTCACAAAATAACAGGGATCTGGAGTTGATCTGATGATGGTGACGCCATCATGTTATGTTCTCCACATCTCTACTGTATAATAATGTCCTCAGAACTACAATTGTTAACTTTATTTCAACAGACTCGGTCCATAATTGAAAATTATGTAGGAATTTTGACATTTAATTCCTTTTTCTACCCTTAGCGGCCGATTTTTGTTTTGAAATTTAAATGGGACCAACTTTGAGATAAACTCTTTCCAACACAAAAAGAATTTTTGAAATCGGACCACGTTAGGAAAAGTTATGCGTGGTCATACATAAAAAAAGGTTGCACTCCAGGAGTGCCGGTAGAAGTGAAAACTTTTTTGTTACTATGTTTTATTTTTAATTTGAATGACGTCTTACTCATTTTCGATCAGGGTCACGTGACCCTGACGCGAGTTTTGGTCACGTGACCCTGACGCGAGTTTTAAATTTTTTACCCATTACAGAAAAAGTGTACAACGCCGCTAAAGAAGTTTTCACTTCAAAAAAAAAAAACAAATATACATGTCGAATTGAGAACCTCCTCCTTTTTTTTTCGTCGGTTAATAAATCGACCCTTAGTCAGAAGCTCGAAAGTCGGACAACCATTCTTATCTTATCGTATCACCACACGTCCAATAACACTTTGGCTGAATATACAACAGTCTCGTGTCGTAATTATCCTTCTCAAAAAAAAAAAAACTACTATGGGTGGACCATGGAAGGCCATGCTCCTTCGAAGGCCAATTATTAAAATTTCGTGGTTATTGCCATGTGATGACAAATTCCTTCCGTTTACAAAGATCCATCCAACTGAAAATCACAGACGCAGCCGCGAATCGCTCGCGCTATTATTTTGGTAGTACGTAACAGGCCCTCGCTTCTTGGATATCGGGAATCGACAACGTAAAATTAAGGTGTCGTACCATGGAATGCCACTCTCATAAATAAACAGTTATTATTAATTCATTTATTACATAAACTAGCACTTTGCCCGCGACTTCGTCTGCGCGTGCTTTTAACTTCAACTCAGTGAATTTAATTCGCGCTCACCCTCCTTATAGTATAGGATACTTTTGGAAAATCTCTAGTAGTTTCAGGGCCTATTCAATACAAACAAACAAAAACACGCTAGGGGTTGACTTTTTAAATATAATAAATACGTATCCTTTATTCGATTGAGAGATAATTAATATGTCAAGTTTTGAGTATATCGAAGCAAGCAATAAAATACTTCCCTTAAAATTTTATCATCCCTTTTCACCAATTTAAGGAGTGACTTTCGGAAAACCTAAAAATGGAGGGTAGTATTAAAAAAAGTAATAATGTCCATCTTTTTTATTTACTTATACTCATATTTGTACCTAGTTTCAAGTTTATAAACCCAAGAAATAAGATTTTACATACAAAGGTTTTCACCCCTTTTCAACCCCTTAGAGGGAGATTTTCGCAAAATCCTTTCATAACGCTCATCTACATTATAAATTGTAACTATCATCCAAAATTCAGGTTTCTACGTTTAGTGGTTTAAATCCTCCCTTTAAAACTTGAATACCCCTTTTTACCAACTTGGGGGGTGATTTTCGAAAAATCCAAAAACACGTGTTTGATTAATTCTTATCTAGTATAATATAAATACTGATTTTCAAATTCATCAGCTCACGCGTTATGATTTTCCCATACAAACTTTAACAACCCCTAGAATACCAATGGAGGGTAGTTTAAAAAAAATAGTGGTGCCAATCTTATTTATTTACTAATGTTCTTATTCGTGGTAAGTTTCAAGTTTATAAACCCAAGGAATAAGATTTTTCATACAAAAGTTTTCACCCCTTTTCACCCTCTTAGAGGAGGATTTTCGCAAAATCCCGTCTTATTGCCAATCTACATAATAGACTGCAAATGCTGTCCAAAATTCAAGTTTCTGCGTTAAGCGGTTTCGGCTGTAGTCGTGTCAAAAGAAAAACCCCTGTTCTTTTATATATATAGATTAAACTAACAAATGTTAAAGTGATACTTTGTTTTATTATATAACAATCATATAAACCACTTCTTTTTAACGTAGATTTAATAACAGTAACTTTTAGTGTTAAATAACCTATTTATTACGATGGCCTTCATAGAAGCCCCTGTTCCTAGTTAGGCCATTTGGTAGAGTTCAATAAAACTTATGTCTAATTAATATTGATTAAATCTGCAATTCAAAAAAGTGGTCTTATGATAAGTAATAAAACAAAGTATTACTACAATATTTGTTAGTTTTATTTGTTTAGTAAATAAACGAATAATAACTGTTTATTTGTTAGTGTGGCCTTCCTTGGTTCACCTACCTTACTTTTAACCTTCTACATTTCCTACCATACGACGATAACATCTTAATGGCTTCCCAGGAGTGCCTGTCAACTCCTGGACTCCCGCCAAACTGTCCAGATCACAATTATAGGTATTGTGAACAGATTCCATTGTTCCACCTGATGGGACCCGATACGATGTGTCTTTGTTCCAGTCCTTTGATTCCACCGTGTAATCACCTCAGATTAGGATTTGATTAGGATGTTAAATTGATGTTGATTTAGATATGACTGAGGTATGATTATCGGTAGTTAAATTACTTTTTCTTAGATTTCCGTGGTATTAATCATTTAAGTATTTGGAAAAAAAAGTACACTATTAATGGAATTATAATTGCCATCACATAAATGAAGTGGCATACGGATTATACTCGTATTATATCGTACGGCATCATATATAAAGGTCGCCGGAAGATGCTGGATGCAGGTCGCTTCCAACCGGTATATGTGGAAATCTAAAGGGGAGGCCTATGTTTAGGATGTAGGGCATCAAAACCGGACGTAAAAATCCAACGCGCCGCGCCCCACGCTGTGTCAAGAAGGCAAAGGTAGGGCGCATCCGATTATTACATCGGATTTTTAAAGTTCCGTACCCAAAAAGTAAAACGTGGCCCTATTATTAAGAATTCGCTTTCCGTTTATACAGATTCAGATCAGGTCAGACAGCTGACCCAAAAACATTTGTATCGTGCGGGAATCAAACCCGCGACACGCATCGTAACAGCCATGTACTAAACGCTCTATGAGCTCAATACTTAGTTTATTGCTTCCTCATATAACATATCTCCTCACATTAAATTCCTACTCAAATGATAGATCACTTAACCAACTGTTAAACTCAACCCATCAACGACTGAGATCACAAATATGGCCGCTGTTCCAAACCGACCTGACCTTTTGAGCTCCAGCTCGATCCACATAGCTTGCTATCGAATTTCATTAGCCAGCCAATGGAAACTGAGGTGATTGATTGTCCCCGAGTAGCTTTTAGGGGTTAGGTTTCACGAGTTAGCTCATTAGGGTTGATTTTCTGCTTGGAGATTTGATATGGTAAAGTTATTGAGGCTAATGTTAGAGTTTGGTGTTAGTCACCAAACTCTAACGAGGCGGTGTTTGATCATTTACTTTTTTTTTTATACGAATGGTTTTTAAATTTGGGATCAACTAGCCTTAAGAACTCATACGCATATAGAACTTTTGAATGAAAGTCTTTTTTTCATTTAAATGCTGCTTTTCTTTTTATATGCATCGTCTTAAATCACGTATCGTCTTATGAACAATTTTATGTCTGTCTAAACCGAGAAATTGTGTCGTCGTGATGAATCCGTAAATCTAAACGATGCTGTATGCAATACGATATGATAATACTTTGTAACGAATCGCCAATGACAGGTCCCATATGAATGAGTCCTTTTTTTTTGGACTGTAAAAGTCATCAAATGATTCCTTCCACTACGGATGGACCGGAAGAGACTAGAAACCACTCTGTTCCTTTTACCTTATACCCATGCGTTCCAGGTTCACGATATCTTGTTAAGAAAGTCCCACGACCGATCTGACTGGACCATAAGACTTAAAAAGTTATAAGGTATAGGGAGATTATTTGGTGAGACAGGCAACTCAGTGATAGAGTATTAAGCCTCCTGCAGACAGACGCGATTATCCGCGCGTGGCGACATCACTGATACCGCGCGCGTTTCCTTGCCGCATTGTTGTTCACATAAGAGCGCGCTACGCGGCGACACGACGGGACACGATTATAATATGACGCGGCGCGGCACTGCAGAGCCAAGCCCTGCCAAGAGAAGTGAACCCAATCGCAGTACATTTAGAGTGGAAATTACATTGGCAACCAGCGCCAGCGCGCGTGGAACGCGGCGTCTTCCGCGCGACAAATTGCCACAGAAATATAAACTCTAAATGTACTACAGTAAGGACACGACGCGGAACGGCCAGACTCGCTCGCCGCGCGGCACGCAGCGCGGCACCGCAGAGCCACGCCCTGAAAAGAGAAGTGAACCCAATCGTAGAACATTTAGAGTGGAAATTACATTGGCAACTAGCGCCAGCGCGCGCGGAACGCGGCGTCTCCCGCCGCGACAAATTGCCAAAGAAATATAAACTCTAAATGTATTACATTAAGGACACGACGCGGCACGGCAAGACAGACGCGCCGCGCGGCGCGCGGCGCGGCACCGCGGAGCCATGCCCTGCGAAGAGAAGTGAACCGAATCATAACACATTTAGAGTGGAAATTACATTGGCAACCAGGGCCAGCGCGCGCGGAACGCGGCGTCTCCCGCCGCGACAAATTGCCAAAGAAATATAAACTCTAAATGTATTACATTAAGGACACGACGACGCGGCGCGGCAAGGCGCGCGCGCCGCGCGACAAGACTAGCGCCGCGCGGCACCGCAGAGCCACGCCCTGCAAAGAGAAGTGAACCCAATCGTAGTACATTTAGAGTGGAAATTACATTGGCAACCAGGGCCAGCGCGCGCGGAACGCGGCGTCTCCCGCCGCGACAAATTGCCAAAGAAATATAAACTCTAAATGTATTACATTAAGGACACGACGACGCAGCGCGGCAAGGCGCGCGCGCCGCGCGACAAGACGGGCGCCGCGCGGCACCGCAGAGCCACGCCCTGCAAAGAGAAGTGAACCCAATCGTAGTACATTTAGAGTGGAAATTACATTGGCAACCAGCGCCAGCGCGCGCGGAACGCGGCGTCTCCCGCTGCGACAAATTGCCACAGAAATATAAACTCTAAATTTACTACGGTAAGGACACGACGACGCGGCGCGGCAAGGCGCGCGCGCCGCGCGACAAGACAAGCGCCGCGCGGCACCGCAGAGCCACGCCCTTCAAAGAGAAGTGAACCCAATCATAGTACATTTAGAGTGGAAATTACATTGGCAACCAGCGCCAGCGCGCGCGGAACGCGGCGTCTCCCGCTGCGACAAATTGCCACAGAAATATAAACTCTAAACTCACTACGGTAAGGACACGACGCCGCGGCGCGGCAAGGCGCGCGCCGCGCGACAAGACGAGCGCCGCGCGGCACCGCAGAGCCACGCCCTTCAAAGAGAAGTGAACCCTGCTTGTGAGGGTTCCGTAGCCAAATGGCAAAAAACGGAACCTTTATAGATTCGTCATGTCCGTCTGTCCGTCCGTATGTCACAGCCACTTTTCTTCGAAAGTATAAAAGCTATCCAGGTGAAACTTGTAAGTAGATGTATCATGTGAGCCGCATTAGGACTTTCAAAAAAACATTAAAAAATTTCAAACATTCAAAAAAACAAAATTTGGGGGTTTCCCATACTAGATATATTATCCCCATATTAGAATTAAAACTCAAATTTTTTTTCACCAAACTCATGCGTGTTGGGTATACATATACAACGTCTAACGCCAAAAGCGCAAAACCTCTCGTGGGGTAACCCAGCCCATGTTACTAACTTAACTTAATTTTTATTCCAAGATTACCTATTGGAAATTCTCAAAAAAAAAAAAAATGGTTTTTCATGCAAAATGAGAAATTGGTCGGGCACATCTGTATGAAGAACCAAATTTTTTGAAGATATCATTCATCAAAAATTATATTGAGGTTACTTATCTATCTTTTTTTTCCAAACTAAACAGTTCGCGCGAGAGACACTTCCAAAGTGGTAAAATGTGTGCCCCCACCTCCCCCTCTGTAACTTCTAAAATAAAAGAATGATACAACTAAAAAAATGTAAATGTTAAACATTACTATGCAAACTACCACTCAAATTTGGTTTTAACGAAATCAAGTTATTACTACTTCTTTTTAATATGTCATAAATCGTAAACCGCAATTCTAGGTATATTCAAATTAAAGTTACAACCAACTACAAGAACTTTTATATTATGTAACTTGCTGCTACGGAACCCTTTACGGACGAGTCCGACTCGCACTTGGTCGGTTTTTTAATTCCATCCAACAATTTATTCTTCAAAAGAAATCGCCCGCCTATTTCTCAGAACGTCGCGCGCGGTTTTCTGAGAAATTTGTCGTCTCGATTCACAACCGAATTACAACGTTATAGTTATAAAATAAGGTCTAAATTCCATCCAACAATTTTTCAAAGGAAAACGCCCGGCACATACTTTTCCTTTGATCGCGCCGCCGTCGCCGTCGCTGCTATAATAAATCAAAAATGAGTTCCAGGAAGCGGCAGCGGTAAAAAGAATCAAAGGTGCCGCCGGCCGACAAATAGGGATGCCAACATTTTTTTGTCGGAATATAGTTTTTTTTAAAGCTAAAAAAAATATAGCAGACTTCACAAAAATAGAGTATTTCAGTAGGGAAGAATACAAAAAATAGACTTATTTGATTTTTTTATTCATTTGTAAAACTATTTTTCTTTGCACTTATTGCATTTTTAAATAATTTTTTGTTGAACTGGCATTAATTACAGCCTAGTTTTAAATTAATAAAAATCAGGAGCTCTTTTTTATTAAGCTGTAATGTTGCTCTGTTTCTTTCTTCCCGGCCCACTTCAAATTCATAAATGAAAATTTTCATCCTTTCTGTGAGTGCCGAAGTGGTGGTTATTGTTTACGTTTTATTTAGTATCTACAAAGGGAAACTTATGGCTAAAGTTGAAATTTAATTTTTTGCAGACTGGGTTAAGATTATTATTAAGTACTTTGAGCGAACTTTGTATTAATCGCTATTCTACTGGATTAGAAAAATCGTAATCTTCGTTTAATACTTAGATATGTATTTCCGTTAAAACAATCGGCGTATTAATAAGCAAAAATAAATATGGGATTTAATCGACATCGATAACATTACAAAGGATGACAACACTACATACCCTAGCCCTAGCTCGGCGGCGGCGGCGGCGCGGGCGGCGCGGCGCGCGCGGCGGAAAACCATTTCATTGTACTAATATTTTGTTCAATATTTACTTTATTTTTGTTAACTAATTTGGGGAATCGTTAGTGAACGCACAAACCAACAATGCGTTTTTTGGAAATAACTTTACAATGGCTACATTAGAAGATTTTAGGACATTATCTAAAATCTAATAAAATCTAAGAACCGCTATTTGAAATATATCGTCAACGAACCACCCAGTCTTGTTAGTAACCTGCTTCCCTCTCGTGCGAAGGGTCTCAGGATCAAATCCTGGTGTTTCCACTTCACTCACACTTTTTGTATTTCATTCAATTCCTGTGAGAGTTTTCAATAATTAAAAATAATTTTATGCGTACTTTTATTTTAATATTATTTGCAAACTTTTTTTTCTAATATTTTTAGTAGTTTTCTAGAATAAATCTGCGCTGATTTAAATTGTAGGTAGGTAAGTTGGATATTGGATATTATTATTATTATAATGCGATTAGGTAAGTTGGTTATTGGATATTATTAATGCGATTTTTGATTTATGTTGAACCGACCATGTGGGCGTTTAAAACCGGTTTTTTTGAACCAATTCGAAATGGTCAACATAACATGATTTATGCAAACATGTCAAATGAATAAGTACCTAAAATACAGAGACCCTCTTAATAATATGGTAAAATCATCAAATAAGTCAGACTCGTACTGACTAAAATCCACGGTTTCCTTCGATAGCCCTTTACCTTCCGGGGTCACGGTGATGAGATAAGTCCCGCGAGTCGCGATCGCGACCAAATACAGAAATGAGAAACCCTAGCTTGAATTCTACGTAGGTACCTACTTACCTAATTGATCGTACACACGGCTACACATCAAGCTATACAAAACCAGTTTATCGTAGACTCTGTATGATCATTCCGCGCATACAACGGTCAGCTTATACCTACTGGTTTTGTATAGCTTGATGTGTAGCCGTGTGTACAAGCCGTACAGAGTAACCTCTACCTATTTACTTGTTTATTACGAAGTAAAAGCCAATAACCAAAAGAGACTTTTTTTTAGCGTGGTAAAATCATGAAATGAGTCCTCCCGCCCCTCACTGTCAGACTTCTACTGACTGAAATCCACGGTGTCCTTCAGTAGCCTGTTATGTTCCGGGGTCACGGTAAGGTAAAAATCCCGCGACCCCGGCAGACTTTGGCCCTCTGAGAGGGGGCCCCGTCCGTCATTATGCTGACGCTCTTTGAGGCGCGCGTGGGACACAACGCGCCGTCGACCCGGGCATGGTCCATGGTCGGGCAGCGAGTTGCCCTTTACTCGCTGCCCGCATGCCCGCACCACAAGAGACTTAAAAAAAAGTAAAGTAGGTAGGTTCTCAGTTCGACGCATATTTGGAAACTATACCTTCAGCCAACGCTCATGACGTCAGAGATCGTATTGGCGTCGGCCGTCGGGTATGTTTTCAAATCCAGAAATAAAGAAATAACTCAATAAAGTGTACCTTTGCCTAACATTTGTGACGTCACTGGCCGAGTTGACATCGGGTATACTTTAAGACGCTGAAAACCATCTGAAAACAGATTTCGAGCTGCGCTGTTTAGGTATTTTTAGCCACGCCCACTATTTCTCCGGTATCCTACCGCCATTCGTAAAGAGCGGTGATACAGCGAACTACCAATGAAGAAGCAAAAGTACGCGGTAAATAATAACAATGAATCAATAGATGGCGCTCTTATACTCGTATATTTAAACTCTGTACGAAGAGCTAAAAACAAATTAGATCAGGCGATTAAAAATGAATGATTGTATTTGTTTATACATTTTAAGATAGGTACTGAATTTAAAACAATAAAAATGTAAAGAAAATAAAAATAAACTGCCGACCTTACTGGCGTATTTGTGCATGTTTTTACCGTGGTATTTACCATTTTGAAACTTACTATATTATGACAATTTCATAATTACACTAATTTAAATTCACAAATAAAAATTATAAAATATTTCATCAAAAATCAACATAAGAACATACGGGGTGAATGTAAAAGCGTTAGAGATTTCGCTCGATCGTTTATAACCTACTTCAAAAAAAAGGAGGTTATCAATTTGACCCATAATTATGTGTGAAATATTTCCAGAACGGTCCAGTTTTCGTCTATATCAGCGTCTGAACAAATGTACTAAATTTCAAAAGCGTATGTATGTGTAACGTATATATGTAATTATGTATGTATGTTTTTATGATTGTGTTCGCATATCTCCGGAACTACAAGTCCGATTTAAGTAATTATTTTTGTGTTGTACTAGTAGATATCGTTCAACTTAGGGAATACTGCAAGTGTCATCAAAATCGGTTGAGTAGTTTTTGAGATAGGGAATTTTTTGCTTGCCTAGATCGTAGATTTTCAAAGTCGATTGTTTGTTTGTTCACAATTATCTCGCGTTTGGCTGAACCGATTTTCATGCGGTTTTCGGAAAAATGTTTGATACATTCTAGGAAAAGTTTTAGTATACATGTAACAATAATGGATATTTCCCGCATAGATCCGTTTTTGCTGCTCGCTTAGATAAATATTTCTAAAGACGCATTAAGGAGTCTGCCAACTACACCGTATCATACCATGACCGAGCTATGAACGTATCAAGCACGGAAGGCAATACGATACGGCTTGCTTTGCCCACTGAAACGAATCAACGGTGTTTAATGCCCGTATGATGCCGGTATGGTGTCCGTATGCAACCCGTATGTTGCCCACCAGTAATTTGTATGTCTTATAAGCCGTTTCATAATCGCATGTGTATGGGTAATTCCTGGACGTCTCGGGAGTGCTATCAAGATTTGAAATATTAAAATAGGTATGGCTTTTAAAAGATTAACTGTTAGAATTGTTAACTTGCAATGATTGTAATAATATTGGATGAGGAAGAAGAAGAGAAACAAAAAACCAATCGACACTACTGGATTCACGATATAAAGTACCGTGAATCGTAGCGTTTTTGTTTCTCTTCTTCCTCAAAGAACGAAAAACTGAAGGAGAATATCGAGAATATATTGGACGTTGTACAGGCAACCGTCGCGCATCGATTTGGGATCGTCACGTGCCATGCGCGGAGCGTATAGGCACCGGCATATAGATATAGATAGGGTATACTTCCGGAATGGTCCCATTAAAATAATATCAAAATCGGACTAGCAATTTTAGAAAAATCAACAAAAACCTAAAAAGTTTTCAACTTTGTTTACACCGATTACTAGTTCCGGTTGAATAGTGAAACTAAAAGGGACAAAACAAAATCTTTATCAAAAATAAATGTAACCGACCTAAAAATACCAAAACTCACCCGATGATTTATATACTTACAACATGTAACGTAATTAACGCACACCGATATACACCCCAATTAGAACATTACGTTTTAATCATAATACATATATTCAACTAAATTAGTTATTTTACAGTAAGGTTTATTTTTCTTTATTTTGTATTGAATTGAACGGAATTTGTATAAATACAAATAAAATTACACTTTTATGTCTTGTTGCCTAGATTTACGGTCTATCTGAGTTGGTTTTGACTGTACAGGGGTGATGTGACTATAATTTCTGTAGTTTTAATTATTTTTGATAAAAAAACTTTATAAAAAAAAATGTAACCGACTTCGAAAAAGTTTTTTCATTTTATCCTTTTTAGTTTCACTATTATACCCAAATTATTGTCAAATACATAATTTTCTTACATGTGCCCTAAAATTTTGTAATCCGTAGCACCGGTAATAACAACGCCCATATATTATGTATGTACGGTCAGCCAAGAAAGTGGTGTACCAGTTTTGATTTAGTTTCCCGGTCATCGAAAATTACAACAAGGTTCGTTATAAAAAGATATTACTGAAAGAGACAACATTATCATGACGTAAACCTATGTATTTAGTATTCATACGTCATATGTCACATATAAGTACATGACATTTTAACCTTTAGTATAAATGAAAAGGACATTAGTTTCTACAAAGCAATTGAAATGTTTCCAAACAAAAGTAATAAAAACTATTTAAATAGACAACCGAATTCCATTTGAAAAAGAAAACTGTCAATTGACATTTTGTCAAATATATGCAAAAAATCGATATATTTTCCATGTTATTTTTCAATCAACTGCATATAAAATCATCTCAATGCCTGCCAACTTGACCATTGCCGAAAGAGCACAAATAATTGCCCAATTTAATGAGGGAAGCAGTATCAGTGCGATATCCCGGAATTTGAATATATCGAGGCGTTCTGTCCGCTTTTGGATTCGTCGTGAAGGAGAGGAGGGAAGTTTGTTGGATCACAGAAGAAGTGGTCGCCGGCCTGCACTCTCCAATAACGATAGAGAATTCATGAGACGGGAATATGAAATCAATGGTTTTAAGCCCACAAAACATTTTGCGGAGATGTTCGATGTGAGTGCCCAAACAATAAGGAATCATCTACATTACATGGGGTTGCACCACAGGCATTACGCCAAGAAAATATATTTGACGGATGCTCACAGACTTGCTCGTCTGAACTTCGCCAGAGAGCACTTAGAGTTTGATTGGTCTAATACAGTGTTTTGTGATGAAAAAACGTTTAAATCCAGTCAGCATGGACGTCTTCACCTTTGGCGATATAATTCAACACGGTGTAAAGATGATCATGTAATTCCAAATAGAGAATCAGGTCGAATTTCCGTAAATATTTGGGGCTGGATGAGTGCGGATGGTGTAGGAGAATTGTGTTCTCTACCTCCTCGAGCGACGGCTGTAAATTATATCGACGTGCTTCAGAATGCAATGCTACCGACAGTCCGTAATGTTTACCCGGAGAACGAAGTGCCACAATTTGATTTTGTTCAAGATAATTGTTCAATTCATAATGCGAGGATCGTAAGAGCCTGGTTTCGTTCACACACTGACGTGAGGGTAATTTAGTGGCCCTCAAGATCGCCGGACCTCAACCCGATAGAAAATCTTTGGGGCCTTATGGTCCAACGATGGTCGCATCCAAATGAAAGAACCAAACAAGCTCTTATTCCCCGCATTTCCTCCCAAATATAATTACAGTGACTAACTGTAATTATATTTGGGAGGAAATGCGGGGAACCGATATTTGCTCACGGCTTGTTGGTTCAATGAGGTCTCGTCTTTTAGAGGTTATAGAGGCCAACGGCGGTTACACCCGTTTCTAATTTTTTAAAATTTTCAATATCTTCTAAATATTACTATATATGCTATGTTTTTGTTTGTTATAAGTATTTTAAAATTGATTGTAGAAATTTAATAAAAGGATAAATCTATTTTTAGCTTGTTTTTTATTGATATTGTAATTACAAGTTTACAGAAATTGTAGGTTTGTGGATTCGCCTTGTGCCTTTACAATTTTATGTAACTTGTTGATTACAATTCTGAATTTGTAGATACAATTTTGTCATCAAAATCTACAGCCCGTTGCGTTAGCCGTTGATTTTACGACGTCATTGGTTCCATCAAGTTCAAACTAAGAACAGCTGTCACGTTACAAACAGTAATAGTCGTTATCAATAATCAGATAAAGACAGCAATAGAAGTTGTCAGATCGATCTGCAAGCGAAACTAATCTTTATCACCTATGAATCTGCAAGCGATATTCAACCTTAGGGTGGTACACCACTTTCTTGGCCGACTGTACACAATGAGCTTAAAATAAAAACTACTGCACCAAACTAAATGAATTAATTTGTTGATTTTTCAAAAAGTGCTAGTCCGATTTCGATAAAATTTTAATGGGACCATTCCGAAAGTATACCCTATCCAACGAATTTTTCAAATCGGTTGTTAAACGACGGAGTTATGCCCGAACAAACATAAAAAAAATACAAACATCCGAATTGAGAACCTCCTCCTTTTGGAAGTCGGTTAAAAAATTACCTTTATTAAAAATGATAGAAATCGATTCAGTAAACGATTCTGAACAAACTATTTTCAGGATGTGCGTTAATTATGTTACTCATGTTGTAGAGTGAGCAAGAAACAATGGACAACGCTAAGAGTATTTCTCTTTATGTCCGGGGGGTATTACAATCTTTTTTAATTCCTTGCAGTTTTTGGGCATTTGAATTTACGGCCTTATGCAGGCTTGCTCTATTTCGTATTACAACGTACGTAATTCTGCAAGGAATCATCCTGGATTACTTGTCTCTGGATGATTACGACGGGTTAGAGAATTCGTTCAAAAATCGAATCGATAATTTACCGATGATTACCGGTTTTATAAATTGTGTGTGAAAAAAATCTTTTTCATTGTAAATTTAGGAGATATTTGAGTTAAAATGTATTTTAATAACAATTTAAATATTTACAATCAAATTGAGCAACATTTACTGCCATTTTATGCAAAAACTTAATACCAAATAAAACTCTCATAAAGGGGTTTGTTTCTGAACGATCGTTTAGCGATACTTTTTTAGTCTGTGGCGGTTTTGTTTACCAAAACAAACAAGATTATCGTATTTTATTTATTTATAATGCCACTACGAGTATGTAGTGCTTTTTACTGCATTAATAAAGAAGCACACCGTTTTAATACGGCAGAGAAAGTAAGGAAACAAAATGGACTAAGTCATGAGCAGAAAATTTTGATAAATGGAGCTGTTCCAACACAACAATGTTCTAAGTTTTAAAGCAAGAGCTAGAAATGTTTCAACAAGTGAAGGAATGATAAAACCTAGGACGTTTATTCAAACTGAAAGACACGTGTGTACGAGTACCTAGTTCTCTTGAAATTGGCTGCGAAATTGTGGTACCAGAAGCAATCAAGGAAGTGAATTTAAAAATGTCTGCTGACACATTAAAGACTGCCCAATTAGGGTTGCCAACTATACTGTTTTAAATAGTATTCTACTGTTTTTCACTAAATTATACTTTTTACTGTTTAACAAAAAAAAAAGTATACAAAATACTGTTTTCAGCATCAAAATGCAGACACATTATTATGTGTTACATTTAGACGCTCACAATTTTTTTTATTTAGTCAGAGGGCGCACACAGTGTGCGCCCTCTGACTAAATAAAAAAAATTAAATAAATACTATTTGTTTTGCTAAAATACTGTTTAATAATCTTCATAGACCTGAATATACTTTATTTCTTGTAAAAAAAGTTGGCAACCCTATGCCCAATGTACCCAAATAAATATTGAACACAAGTTTTGGCTCCATTGGACTGTACCGTTTCTGGAATGATGCTTTATTAATTTTAAGTGTTTGAGTTGATCATACATTTTGTTTGTTTTATTCAACCCTACGTCCATTGCTACGAAAGATTATTTATTTCGTCACCGTGTCTCAAATCTAAGCTCTGTATATTTTTTTTCTTACACTGATGGAACTACGACAAATAAATCATTTTTTTCAGGAGTACCATGTTTTTTATTTAGAACAATATATTACTATATGAGTACCTAAATGTGTACGTATATGAATCTATTGAATGCTTAGCGTTCAGTACCTAAATGAGTGTATATGTGTAGGTAGATGTCGTAAAAGGTAAAAACTTTGTCGTCTTTTTATGTAAAGCTCGTCAGCTGAGATTATATCGTGTATGCACTCTCCGGATATTCTATAGTGCCTCCATTATTAATACCAAAGTTTAATTTAGTTAGTTTCAACTGTTTAAAGACAAATTAAAAGAAACAAGTCAGTAAAAGTTACTCAGAAGTGGCGTAAACTGAATGATTTTGGAGATGCCAATTTTGACAGTTAATCTGGCCTTGAAATGTCATTAAGTAGCTTGTAATACGAAATTTCCAGGCACAAGCACAGGCAGAAGTCGGTATGAGGTCACGTGACCGTTTTACTGGCCGTCATTATGTGATCGTAATACGACTAAGCAAGGCAGTTCACTTTAAGGCGTAAACTGACAGGAATTAAGACCTTGTAATACACCCCCAGTTCTAAGAGAATCATAGGTCTATGTAAATTCTAGGAGTTTATCAGTGGACATCTGCAGCGCTAGCGATAAGAGCAATAATTTCCCTTATTTGTGACTTTCTTTTTATGATCAAAGTGAAACTTTATGTATGTATACATAATAAATATGTATATCAGCACCTAAGTTCTTATACCGCACTGGTGAAAAACAATTTCCGAAGTTTCACCTGTTTCTGAACTGTTCGCCAAACGTCTCTTTTTATTGTAAATAAAATGTTAATAATTATTCTAAAAATATAAAAAGAAATAGGTATCACGAGTAAATAAAAAGAATCTAAATAAAATTTCTAACACTCAACGGAGATTCGAACTCAGTACTCGTTCTCCTGGATCTATACAGATACCACCAGACCAACCTAGCGTTACGTTTGAAATTGAATTTACGCTATGGGTGGTACAAAATAGCCTTCATAAACGTTGTAGTACCTATTTGTTTTGGATAATATAATTTTATTTACTCGTCTTGTCGATATTACAATTTAAAATGTTGTTACTTTACTACTTCCGGATGTTTTTGTTTGTTAGTTACTTAAGCTCTTTTTTGCTGGCCGCCGGCTTTTTTGTTTATTCCCTATTTTGCACAGCAAATGTTATCACAACTTAGAACTTTATTACTTCTTTACAGAAAATAATAATATTATTCTAAAGAAAATAAAAAGTAAATAAAAAATAATGTTACAAATGAATATAAAAAAATAAATGTTCTTATGATTTTCTGAAATCTTTCAAAATTCGAACCCGACCTGTTCGTCAAGATCCGTTCTAACAGTACCTACCTAATAACATAACAGGGTAGAATTTTCTAGAATTTTCCTGACTGATCTTTAGTAAAATTGTCGAGAACCTTGTGGAACTTTCGAGAAGCTTATAGGTAGGATAGGTCTCGCAATTCGATCGACGTAGGTAACAATATTTTCTGTGCCTAAAGTGAAAAAAATATCTCTGCGATTTGCCCTTGGTTTTGGTTCACACAGATACAATACTAATGTAATTTTTGTATTTATCAAGTTTAATAGGTAATTAATATTTGGCCGCTAACTCAAAACATTCTTTTAAATAACATGATTCAATAGCGTATTATTACATAGCTTATTGACAGAAGCATATTATTAGGAATATTTGAGGAAAATTATATAGGAAAGTTTTCAGTAGTTTAGGAATTAACCCACAATAAAAAACCGTAAAAATTCGGATAAAAAATCGATTTGTCATCAGAAAATCCCTGATCTCGAAAAAATACGAAAACTTGAGGTATGTAGTAAAACTCAGAAAATGATAACAACGCCATCTAATATAAACATTAAATGAGTGAGAAAACTACAACGTAGTACAAATTGTATTCACCAGAGGCAGCTGTGCTCAGTAATATTATTTAATAAAATAATGGAGTTTGGAACTAGGAGCCCATTATTCCTTTTTTTGTGCTAAGGGGATTTTTAAAAACAAGGACATATTTTTTCAACCTCAAATTAAAACAGATACTTGAACTTCAAAAACAAATCGATACATGTAACGCCATCTATTGAAGCCTTTTTGAATTATTTTTTCTCTGAGCAATGAGAACACAATTTTGTTCGTGATGTCTATTGCTCGTAAGTACCTATATATTTTAATGTCTCTGATAGGGCCAGACAATGATACGAGTATTATTTTTGTACTTATAATATCATTGGGGCCAGACGCCTCAAATAACGCGGGTAAAACCCCGGGTAGAAGCTAGTCTTTTATAATAATTATTTATGACTGTCGCCGTGTCATCGCGTTAATCGCGGCGGAACCGCGGCGACCAAATCGGTTCTATACAAAATGTTCTACACTTGGACTGATTTGTGTCGCCTGGCGTCACGCACTTGTCGCGCGTCAATCTTGCCGCGAGCCGTCGCAATAATAATATTAGAAACGCGATACGCCGCGCCGCTTCAGTGTGAATAGATATGGGTGTTTTCATAGAAAATGGACTAAGTAGGTTTTTCCAACAATCGCCACGCGCGATTAATCGCGTCTGTCTGCAGGAGGCTTTAAAAGTCTCTCAAAACTTAACGTGTGCGTGCTGTCAATGCGAAATGATGTGTCACTGCATCTTGTACACTTTAGTGGTGAAGTTGTTGCATCATTCCGCATAACTGCATGCATAGGTAACGTTTTGAGAAACTTTCAAGACTCTTTCACTGAGTTGCCTGTCTCACCAAATAATCTCCCTTTACACTATGTAGGTATAATTATTTAAAATTTGACAAAACAAAAGTGCACGCCTTTAGATCCCGAAAGGATAGGCAGTAGCAAACAGTTATATCACCCACATTATGTAAAGTCCCGTGTAATGTGGGCCTAATACCACTTTACCCAATTTTGGAAGGGAACCCTTTTAGAGGGGACATTTTTCCCTCGGACGCTAACTGTGAGGCT
The DNA here is from genome assembly GCA_036375495.1 of Agrotis segetum. Classification (NCBI taxonomy): domain Eukaryota; kingdom Metazoa; phylum Arthropoda; class Insecta; order Lepidoptera; family Noctuidae; genus Agrotis; species Agrotis segetum. The sequence goes on from JAQSVV010000435.1 coordinate 21,081, forward strand.
TCCCGAATCGGGTAATGTCATTATGCCCTTATTTAAAAAAGTTTAATTACTCATCGGAAATCATCAAATGTGTTCCCTCACCCAGGGCAGGACGGGAGGGACTGTCAGACTTGTACTGACTAAAATTCATGGTGATCCTTTAATAGCCCCTTTATGTCCCAGGGTCACAGTTACTTGATGAGACAGTTCCGCGACCCCGGCAGGCTTTGGCCTTCAAACGTCGACCAGGGGCGGTATTACAATGTCTTAAAACCAGGCTTGTACCAGTGAGTGAACGAGATGGCGCTAGACGACTTGTATAGCTCTGTCACTTTCACTCACCGGAATAAGCCTGGTTTTAAGAAGCTGTAATACCCCCCAGGGAATCGTTCGGACGGCGAGTGACCATTACTCACCGTCCGCATGGCCGCGCTTTATGTACTCGTGGGATAATTTTCAACAAGTGACAACGTGGATGCAGCTGGCAGTAGCCAGTATTACTGATTATCTAACAAAACCATCAATTCCAATGCATAAACCATTCCAAAACTGACGAAAACATACCATTTTTAAAGCTGGATCGCTTTAATTCCATACATGTGACGATAAAATCTAAATAGGTCGTACGGCTGGCCCTCTGGCTGGCCGCCAAATGGAAGGCTCCTAATGTAACGGTATAGGAAAGTCTGTGGCTGATACACGGATGGGAGTTTGATGGCGATTTATATTTTTCTGGAGAAAAAGGAAATGTTAGAGTCGAGAATGTGGAAGGATTTTTCTTGAACAGTTTTAGGTAAAACTAACACAAGAGAGTCAAGGTATTAGGTACTTAGGTTAAAAGAATATAAAGAAATGGAAAGAAAGAACGATATTTTATTGCTCCACAGACAAGCATGGCAACAATAAAAAAGAGAAATTACTTAAACAGAGACATGAGCAAATAAACAGAGGAATTAACAACTTTTTTTTAAGTGGTTAATTCATCAAATGAGTCCTCCCACCCCGGGCGAGGCGGGAGGGACTGTCAGACTCGTACTGAATTAAATTTACGGTGTCCTTCAATAGCCCTTTAAGTTCCGGGTTCACGATAATGAGATAAGTCCCGCAACCCCGCCCGGCTTTGGCCCTCTATAGAAATTAACAACTTACCAAAAAACTTAGGTACGAAAAGGAATAGGTATTTTGAAAGCATCAATAACTTCCACACTTGTTTAGTCAGTTCTAGTTTTAAAATAAAACCTTTAAAAAAAAATCATACCGACGAAACATCGAACTGAAAAGCAAATAATAAAAGAGGCGGCGCCAAACCCTCCTCCTTTCTTTTCGTCGGTTAAAAATAAAGAAAAAAACAATGAGATATAATTATGTACTAACGTACAGTACATACTCGTATAACTCAATGGAAAATAATGAATTGAAAATAGTGTCACTACTTTTTTGATTAGTGAATATTGAAAAAAAAATGGTTTGTAGCGTTAGAAATGTACAAAAATTATACCATGGCATGACTATAATTATATTGTCAATTTAAAAAACATGTCTTCTTCATTTTTGGTCTACGAAAAAAAAAACTACGGTTTTTGTTTTGAAAAATTAATTAATCTAACCGACGGCGACGGATTAATTCGATTTTTTTCAGTCATCTTGTTAATGTTTATTCCTTTCAGAGACTTTCAGTTTTTCTGCCAGTGACAACACCTCACATTTTTTTTTAATTAACCTATACTGTCCCACTGCTGAGCAAAGGCCTCCCAATTCCTTCAGAATAACAGAAAAAAAAAAGGTTGCACTCCAGGAGTGCCGGTAGAAGTGAAAACTTTTTTGTTACTATGTTTTATTTTTAATTTGAATGACGTCTTACTCATTTTCGATCAGGGTCACGTGACCCTGACGCGAGTTTTAAATTTTTTACCCATTACAGAAAAAGTGTACAACGCCGCTAAAGAAGTTTTCACTTCAAAAAAAGGTTGCACTCCAGGAGTGCCGGTAGAAGTGAAAACTTTTTTGTTACTATGTTTTATTTTTAATTTGAATGACGTCTTACTCATTTTCGATCAGGGTCACGTGACCCTGACGCGAGTTTTGGTCACGTGACCCTGACGCGAGTTTTAAATTTTTTACCCATTACAGAAAAAGTGTACAACGCCGCTAAAGAAGTTTTCACTTCAAAAAAACTAAATTTAACAAAAAAAAAAAAATGGAAATCACCACCAGCAAATCAACACACATGACAGTATTCATAAAACCAGTGCCATAAATCAAAACTTCAGGTAATACTCGTACAAATATTTTTACACATGAAAAATAAACATTTAAACATGATATATACGGTATTCGCTCACAAATTTGTTTAAAACAAACAGACAGACAGACAATTTTTCATTAACCGCATGACGTGAGTTTCGTGTGAGGGAATTTTGTAAGGGTGAGCACACATTTGTTTGTTACACAGCAACGAGTATTTTGATTGTACGTTCGCAATATCAAACGTTTACACAATCCATGTTGTTTATCGAGATAATGAACCTAGTTAAATCAGCGTTTCAGCTCGGATTGAAAAACAATAAGTTGGTTTATGATTTTCAACTACACACATCAAAAGTGTCTAGGGATCAAGCATTTTTATGCGGATTTCTTGAGATTGAGATGTGGCTTTGTAATAAATTTATGATTTTATAAATTTATATGGATCCTTTTTAGTGCATTTCATAATTTGAATCAGGAACTGTAAATCAAATTCGAGTAAAAGATGAAAATCAGCTGTCAATATTTTCCCTATAAAAACATACAACGCATTGAAGACATTATTAGTGCTACTGTTTCCCTACTACTGATTAAAACCAACGTTATTATGGAGCGGCGACGTCATTTAAGCAGGGAAGAAATGCTCAGAGCCGTGGGAATGATAGAAGCTGGTTCCCGGCAACGTACTGTGGCTTTAGCTCTGAATACAAGTCAGAGTGTTATCAGTCGACTTTGGACACGTTACCGAAGCACTGGTACCGTGGCTGAGCGCCATGGAGGACGGTATCGCTGCACCACACGGAGACAAGACCGATACATTCAAATCTTAACTCGAAGAGCTCCAACAATAACCGCCATGATGTTAGCCGTGAGGCTTCATCACTCTTCAGGGAACTTAATTAGCGACCAAACAGTCAGAAACCGCTTGCATGAAGTGAACCTTCATTCCCGAAGACCGCTACGGGTACCACCTATAGCAATGCACAATCGTAGGATTCGATATCAATGGGCTCTTGAACACAGAAATTGGGCAGAAGAACAATGGCGTTTCGTGTGCTTTTCTGATGAGTCTCGTTTTGGTATGAGACCGGATACAAGACGTATACGACACTGGAGAACCCCTGGACGCCAACAGCGATTAAAATCCTGCCAGGAAGTCCATCCTTATAGTGGTGGAACCATCATGGTATGGGCGGGTATTTGGATCGGCGGAAGAACTGAGTTGATTTGGATCAGAGGCAACCTCAACGCTCAAATTTATGCTGAGACGATTGTATCAGACGTCATCGTTCCTCTACAAGTGCAAATCGGTTCCTTATTTCAGTTAATGCATGATAATGCACGACCGCACACCGCAAGAGTTGTAAGACAGACTCTCGCCGCAGCTAACATCAATGTCCTGCCCTGGCCTGCTCAGTCGCCAGACTTGAACCCGATTGAGCATGCATGGGATATGCTACAGAGAAGAGCTCTGCCGAATATGGAGGGTATCCAGTCGCAAGAAGACCTTTTTTTGTTGTTGCAACGAACATGGGCGGCCATTCCACAGCGTGATTTGGATGAACTCATTTTGAGTATGCCAAACCGATGTTCTTGTGTTGTTAGTGTTCGCGGTAGAAACACGGATTATTAATTGTTTAAGTTACCCAATAAAATTTTAAAGAAAACTGTTATTTCAGTCTTTCTTTCGAACTTTAATGTTAGTGGTGTCAAATGTCAAAAATCCCTTTATTAGGAAAATGGCAAATTTCTTTATGAATGCAAAGGTGACTTGGTTTATCGTTACTGTGACAAACGATAGCACTTTATTTGATGAATCCTTAAAGAACATTTTAACCCTTAAATTGATTTTGTCCGTTTTAAAGGACACAGTATTTCCACGTATTTCCACGCGCACAGATCCTGTTGTAACACTCCTAAACGCTGTGCGTGTGTGGAATGGCAGGGTCCTAGCTATGTCTTTCGCACGGGTGCATGTTCCATTGACAAAGCGATGAACGGTCACGAATAGTGATCATTTGAAAAAGTGCAACGATCAGATTTGTTAACGGTTCTGTTTCAATTGACAATAACTGAAATTATATTATGGTTGTTTTGATTATAATGTTATATTATTAGTTAGAATATGGATAAAGGTGTAGTATTTTGACAGAACTTTTTTTAATATATCTGTATTTGGAATAAAAAACCGAGTTCATTTATAGTGTCCCACAAAACGGACCTTGCCAACTTGAAGTATAAACTAGTGTATTCTTTGACTGTCCCATGTAACGGACATTGTCATTTAGGCCTTCTTGCAAGAATTCTTTTTTTTGTCCTATACAACGGACGACGCCAATTAATTGTCACTTTTAACTTCATTGTTATAATTCTATTTTTTAGTTTTTCTTCATATACATTTATATCAGGAACATGGCTTGGCGATCAAAGAAAATCTTCTTACTATTACCTCCGGTGGAATCTGAAAAGGGCACGCAAAATACGCGCATATGACGTGGAGTTGCGGATACCAGCCCGTTATACAATACAATACAATCTGAAAAGTGTAACATTGAGACTTTGATGATTTGGAAAGCAACTTTGAACGACGTGAGTATTTTCACGATGATGACAGTTGCAGATCTTCACTCCATACCATTTCTCTGGTATTGTAGGGTGTATTGGCTGATCTCAGCGACTTGAAAACCACGAATACATAAATGCTGCAGAACAGCCATCGCAGACCGCGCCAGATGAATCTCCTCCACTCCCTGGTAAGCCTTCAGTCCCATCATGTTATATATCAAAAACATAAGCGTAAAATGAATACAAATATTAAAAAATATTATACACCGGAACCGTACACACAATACATCAGACTACCCCAACTTCGAGGAGCATCATGACATTCTTAGCCCCAAGCAATATTTCCAAAAAATAATCCTCGTTAACATAGGCCTGGTCCAGACTGGTGTAACGTGTAATGTAATCCAACGTGTAATATAATGCGAATTCTATGTGTGGACGGCACTTCGAGCATTGCATGTAACACGGTTGATTACATTACACGTTACACCAGTCTGGACCAGGCCTATGATAACGAGGATTTTTTTTTGGAAATATTGCTTGGGGCTAAGAATGTCATGATGCTCCTCGAAGGCTGGTCCAGGCTGGTGTAATGCATAATGCATTACACCAGCCTGGACCCGGCTATAGTTGAAATGACGAATACAAATTCCGTACAAACTACCAGAAAATGTGTGATGTGACCCAAAAAGAAAGTAAATGTTATGAGGCATTGATGACTGATGGGTATTGTAGACTTAACGGCAGTTGAAGAGAGTATAATATATTCGTAAGCAGAGCTTGAAGACAGAAGAAGAACGTTCCTTCCCCATGGATGACTAAAAGCTGGCAGCAGATGGCAATATATGCCAAAAAAACCTAACAAATGTGTTTAAAATTTCTATGGTGTATAATTTCTTTGCTTACGATGGCACAAACACATTTCAAGGTGTCGAATTTAATTTTTTGTTAATTTTGAATTGTTACAAATGTTCAAAATGTTTATTTTGTACATGTACCACAACTTCACATACAATACGCGATGTCCGTTTTATGTGACGTAGTTTCATGTACCATAACAGCACTTATAATTGGCAATGTCCGTTTTATGGGACATTGTAAAAACATTAAAAAAAATACAAAAAATTTGTTTTTTTTTCCTTGGCCCTCTTTTTTATCCTTATTTCAACCCATATTCGCAATTTCAACATTATACACACTGGAAATCTAAGGGTGACAATTTAAGGGTTAATTAATATCAATCAGGAGAAAAGTTATTGCAAAAATATATGTTGATCCCTAGACACTTTTGATGTGTGTATTTACACCGCAGATTTTAGGAGATTTTTGTGATAACTTTCAGAACATCAAAATTACGGTGGTATACAAGTGACCCCATATTGAATCCTTTTCCCTGCTTATTTTACTGGACTATAAGGGATTTTCAAGTAAGAGAATAGAAAAAAAGTTTTACAAGTCCAATTGCAGTAATTTGCATTACTCTAATAAACTTTGGTAGCTTTGAAGTTTTCGATAAATAGTAGTAGTACTTTATTGTACGCCAAAATATTAAAACCACTGCTTATAATATTGCTTAATCCATGGTTACATTGGCGGTCTTATCGCTAATAGCGATATACTAATAAATAATAAGAATATTTTGTTACTTCTTCATTTTGCTTACTATTATTTACTTTCTGTGAAACATTAAATCAATGAATAATAATATACAACAGGTAAAACGTACCTGTACCTAGTTATGAATGCTGTATTGACCCCGAATATTATAACTTCGTATTCACGATAGCGCTGCCGGGATGTTATGGCTAACACCCGACACGCATCCGTAGATAAGAACTAGAATAAGAACCTATTGTACGAGTATTAAGAACTAGAATAAGAGCGTATTGTATTAAGAACTAGAATAAGAATGCATTGTATTAGATTTAGCTTAAAATGGCAGTCAGCCAGTCAGTCTGAAATTAAACGTCGTCGTGACTAGACTCATGTAGTTTATTTTAAAAAAAACCTTCGGCAGTGCCTCCGGGAGTTAACTGGCGCAGCCGGTAGGATATCCGCTGTATAAACGCTATTCGCGTGTTTCGCGTGTTCGACACACAAAAATCGGTTTCGCGCGCGGCTTCGGATATCCTCGAACCAAATAAATAAGTTGACCACATTTGGCGCCGAAGGTTCCTGTCCACGGCACGAGCAGCTCTACGGGAAGGCATGGGATCGAGCAGACTGTAAGTAGACCTTTTTACTATCCTGTCTCATCCCTGTTATTTCCTGTGATGCTCCTGTAGGACTTATCGCGTAACTTTTGATCCAAAATCATTAAAAGTTATTTGACTTCTTTCTGCACAAAATTGGCAGGCCTAATTTTAATTATAATTTTATAAAGTGTTTAAGTAGGATAAAATAATTTGAATAAATTGTCAAGTATAAAATGACAGAACAAGCCGGAGTAGCTGTCCAAATGATCCCTAAAGATGCTTTAAGTTTAATTCCTAAGTTTGATGGTGATCAAAATATATTAAATTTATTCATAAAAAAGGGTGAATATATTTTAAGAAATTTTAACGGCCCTAATAATGCTGCTCAGACAATCTATAATTTTCATGCTATTAATAGTAGATTAGGTGGTAAAGCAGCGGCTCTATTAAGTGAAAGAGAGGATATAAGTACATGGGACCAACTAAAATCCGTATTAATTCAACATTTTGGTGACCCCAGATCAGAGGACTGCGTGGCCATTGAGCTTGAAAATTTAAAAATTAAATCAAACGAAACTTATCTGGAATTTTGTAACAGAATCCAGCAAATACGCAGCACTCTAATCTCCAAAGTCAATTTACTTGCTAGTGAGGAAATAAAAGCAGCTAAAATGGTGATTTACAATAACTTGTCACTGAACGTGTTTTTATATAATCTGCCAGAGGATTTAATTAGAATGGTAAGACTCAAAAATTGTACAAGTTTAGAAAATGCGCTCAGGGTCGTCATGGAAGAGGTCAATTTCCAATTTCAGTATAACGCAAAAAATAAAAGTAATACAAAAACAGCCCAGCCTCCAATAAAAACTAATGTACCAGCCGCAAATAATTTCGATTATCCAATTAAACAAAACTTTAAGTTTGAAGTTCCGCATCCGCCCCAAAATTCTGGTTTCAATAACAATTATAGATTTGGTGTACCAAACCAAACGTATTTCAAACCGGGTATGCAACAACCTCAAGGCTATACATCAGTGTACATTGCAGGCAGACCGCAGAACCAGAACAATTTTAAATTTGGTATTGGACCTCAGCAAGGATTTAGACCTCAACTTAACAACGCACAGAATAGACCCAATTTATATCCACCAAACCAGCAATTCAGATTCGGTATACCGCCGCAATACCAACAACAATGTAATTTACCGCAGCCACAAGACACTGATGTGTCTATGCGCACTGTCCGTTCCCTTAAAAATAGTATGATCACGAATAACTATAATGATGAGAATACGTTTTACTCGTATAATGATAATAATGAAACACATGTAGTCCAAGATCAGGGTTTTCAACCTGATTACGTAAACTGTGAAAATAATGTACACCTTACTGATAGTTACGAACACACCGCCTTAGACAAAACAACCTTAAAGTGACACTAGACAAATGTGAGTTCCTGAGAAAGGAGGTACTTTACTTGGGACACAAGATTACTAAACATGGCCTAGAACCTAACGATGACAAAATCAGAGCAGTACTTAACTTCCCACTTCCCCGCACACCCACCGAAATTAAAAGTTTTCTCGGTCTGGTTGGCTATTATCGAAAATTTATAAAGGATTTTTCTAAAATCACACAACCTCTTACTTTATGCCTGAAAAAGAAAAATGAAATAGAAATTACTCAACCATATATCGATGCTTTCCAAAGATGCAAAGAACTACTAGTCAACGCTCCTATACTACAATTCCCTGATTTTTCAAAGCCTTTCATCCTAACTACAGACGCGTCAAATTACGCCGTAGGTGCTGTCCTTTCACAAGGAGTTATTGGAAATGAAAAACCCTTTGCATACGCCAGCAGGACATAAAACGACCTCCACAGGTTCCTCCTCGGGCTCTTGGTCCTGACCTCCAGGATACACACCCTTCAACCTCAAAGAATAAATGAGAAACCTGGCATATTGACTCTGAAACAAGGTCAAGCTAGCACAAATACAATAAATGAACTATTATTATGGTCTTAGATTTAAGTTTGATTAATCCTCTAGGATCTATTATTAAGATTATTACCGGTAACCTAGACAATGACGACGCTACCAGATATCATTATGATCATATAATTGATAATATAAAAACACGTCAGGCTAATACTCGTAACAGCAGTAACGCTAATAACTGAAAACTCTAAACCTTTAGTTAAAATAATGAAGTCTACTAAAAATAATTTCACTCAAATTGAAGAGGTTTAGGAAATGACAAAATTAGTTAATCAGACTTGCATCAACATTGTCATACATAACTTTGTAAAATTTCCAACTATTGTATTGTATTCGAAGGGAAGTCAAATAACATTCATTTTAGAAATACCTGTAATTAAAGATGAAATATATACTTACTACAGAGCAATCCCCATACCTATTCCCAATCATTTTAACCAGACCAAATACCCCTACCTCTTAGTAAAAGGGTCCGAAACAGTCTCGCTCTCCCAGCCTTTGCAAGCCTGCGCTACGAGGACGAGTCCCAGCTGCCAATGGAAGACATCTGCACATCCACATTAATAAGATCCTCCAGAGCCGAAAGCATAGATCTTCAGTAACGAGATAAATAAAAAACTTAACTCTCTTAGCCTGGGTGGATACTGCGATGTCACGATTGATCGAGTTACCCAAAAATCTAATCATACTACTACAAGTAATATCGGCTCTTCGAAATTACCAATTGTCAACCTTCCTGATTTAACACCCATCGAGCCACATCTGCAACGCAAGCCTATCAATTTGGACACTAATGATTAAATAAATCTGCAACACCTCAATAACTTACTGGAAGTTAGTAAAAGTGAAGTGAAAATCGACAGTGAAAAGTCAATTAACGTGAAGTGTTAGCGTCGGCACTCTAGTGTTATTATAATATAAATAATTATAGTTTTAAGCATATCTGTATTTATAGCTCGTAAGTACGAAATATCCATAAAAATGTTTTTGTTCCGAAATGATCGGAGTTACAATAATCATCCCAATGATTATCATCCCTCCGATAATTTCGAACTTATAGGGGGAGGAGTTATGAATGCTGTATTGACCCCGAATATTATAACTTCGTATTCACGATAGCGCTGCCGGGATGTTATGGCTAACACCCGACACGCATCCGTAGATAAGAACTAGAATAAGAACCTATTGTACGAGTATTAAGAACTAGAATAAGAGCGTATTGTATTAGATTTAGCTTTAAATGGCAGTCAGCCAGTCAGTCTGAAATTAAACGTCGTCGTGACTAGACTCATGTAGTTTATTTTAAAAAAAACCTTCGGCAGTGCCTCCGGGAGTTAACTACCTATTACGATATTGAGAAGAAGTTTCCAAGAAATTAGTTATACGAGTATGTATTACGTTATGAAGATTCGTCGAACATAACGTGTATTGTTCTCAAGTAAATAGTACTTATTAGAAACGCTTATTAACATTGAGATCTTGTTTGTTTTGATATTGTTATGGTCAGTAATCATTTGCAATAGAATTACGTGGTAGTACTTCAGTGTGTTACCATTAGCAAAAAAATAATGCGGCAGTACTGTGTGTGTGCTGACCTTTACAAGCAAGAGAATTTAAAAGGCGAACCGTTTTTCTTCTTATTCCTTTAATTTGTTTGTGAGTGAAAGAGATACGTTATTGTTTTAACTTTTAAATTAAGTGGGTTTTTAAATTATGATGTGTTTCGTAAATTATGTTAATTTGATGAACGGTACTTTTTTTCGTTGGTTGTTTATTTAGTTGCAATCTTCTTTATGTTGTTTTACAATATGGCCGTTTGGTTGGTTTAACAAAAACATATGGTGGGTAAGCAGATTCGATTCCCGTTTAAGCACGACAGTCAAAAGAAAGTCATTTAGAGTAAAACACATTTAGGAATTAATAATTCGTTTGTAAGCTACTACACAACTACACTATTGTATTATAGGTATCCCACGTTCGCCAATTTTTTTTTGTTTTTGCAGATGCCCCTTATTGGAAAAAGCAATAATATTCAATGAATAAGAAATTAATAGTCAATTTAATTAATAAACCTGTGGTGGTACCTACTCTTAGCTTTATTTAAACACAATCGTGTTTAAATAAATAAATAACACTAAAAGTTTGGTGTTTGTGTACATCTAATTTGTGCAATTATGTGTACAACTAATTTGTTCAACTAGGTAGTATTGAACCCAGTCAGGCACATACCTTTGTGCAGCTTATTTCATCACCAATTCTCTCAAAAAGGTGAACTCATCAGTGAAAACATTGTGAGGGGGAACTGGCATATCAAAGAACACACTCTGCCTGCGTGGTGGATTTTAATAGACCTCTGTCCCTGTAGTGGGAACATTTAAGGTCGATTATACTTTTGTTAAGCAAAACCACATTGAAAACCAAGCTAATAAACAACCACAAATTCCATCACAAACCTTCAATCCTCACACCAGTCTACAAAACTTAGTAGCCGCTTCAATCCACCACAATGCACCCATACGTCATAAGGCTGGTTACACGTCAACCGCTTGTCAGTACTTGTCCGACATTACGGACTGACAGTCTGGCTTGTCAATTAAACTGACAGCTGTGCAGTGGCGTAGCGAGACCGGATTTAGGAGGGGGCAAGACTCATCTGCGAGGCTCTTTTCTAAAGGGCGAAAAATATGAAGTCTCTGCTGCTCGCGCGAGGCCCCCTACTTGGTAGGAAGTCTTTTTATACCAGACCTGGCGCACACCGTGGACGGGTTTCACAGTCGGCTGCCGCCCGCTTCCCGTTTTGCACACGCTCCGTACATATTTTATTTTTATTTTCTCGAGCATAGATTTCACATTTATTCGTCTTTGTTTCTTTCAGTTCCCGGTTAGAAACAAAATATTACCAAGTCATTTTGAAACAAGGAGACGTCACGTGAGCAGTGGGGGCGCTAGACTTGTTAGCAGAAAATAAGTTTTTTCTTTTAAAGGGGGCCACGTTTAAAAAAGAAATCTACCCTAGGATTTTCGCCTGTGTCGTGGGTGCGTTTACAAACATATAAAGTCACATACACAAACGCCGAGACCCGAAACAACTACTTGTAGATCATTCAAATATTTGTTACATGCAGGAATCGAACCCGCGACACGCAGCTCAGCACTCCAATCGTTCAGCCACTGCGCTAACCGTGCCGTCTGTTGTACATAATAGTACTTTTTTACTGTTAACAAACATGTGATCGCTGTCATCAAGAATGTCTTTTTACTTTTCTGTGGGCGCGAGGCCCCTTCAGGTGCCCGGTCGGGGGCTTGGCTCCGATTCGCCCCTGCCTAGCTACGCCTCTGCAACTGTGAAGGCGTACTTATTATTTCAATGAGCGAGGATTCAATGCCCGGCCGAGGCAATATGTAAATGTTTTTCTTTTTTAATTGTGAACGTATTGAAATTGGTTGTTTCATGTTTCTTTGTTAAAGGTTTTATTTGTGAGTGGTAGAGGTTTTTGTTTTGCAGAAAATAAGGTTTGTAAGAGAGGAAGTAAGTTGCCCAGAAGTGGGACTCGTTAAAGGCTGGGTTAAATTTTAAGATGTGAGACTACCTTGAATTAATGCTCGCCTAGTATTTTTTGCTGGCTTCTAAGTGTCTCACTGGTAACAAATGGAAATATTTTTCCCGACTGTTGCTCGAGGTATCATACCATACCAATGGTAACAAAGCCAGTGGGGACAAATGGGGAATAGACGGAAATAATTTTCATAAATCTTAGGTATACTATACTAAATGTTGCCTGCGGTTTCACCCGCGTATAATGTCTAAAATTATCCCACAGGAACATGATGCTTCTTCCTGACACATAAAATCTAAAAGCATCTATCTTCCGGGTGACTCATGGCTAACTAACAGGGCAATTTCTATGCAAAATAGAGGAGAAAACTGCCTCCTATAATCGTCACATAATATACTAAGTAAACTACTTTAACACCAAAATCACCTTACATACTTGAAGTGGTACAGTCAACAGCAAAAGACGATTCTGATAATGTATGCTCCTTTACTAATATTATAAATGTGACGAGTTTGTTTGATTGAACACGCAAATCTCAGGAACTAATGGTTCCAAAAATTGCTATAAGTACCGCAGGATCAATTTCGCACAGAACAAATATTTGTATGGAAGTTGTTTGGGCCTGGTTCTTTTGTGTTCTTTTAAAAACGGTTGCCCCACACTAGGAATTTCTCCTGTATCCTGGGTGCGTTTACAAACATAGAAACGCACAAACACCCAGACCCAGAACAAATACTTGTAAGTAGTTTTTATTATTATGTGTTTCAAATTAATTTAGTTAAGTTCCATTGAAAAGGGAGGTTCCTTCAACCAGACGGGTGTTGTGTAGAAAGTCAGAATTTCTATTAATATTTTCTGAAGTCGTGGACAACTCTGATTGGGCGATGCAGAGATTAAGTTCATCCTTTGCTCCCTAGATGTCGAAGGACTGAATTTTGTTTACATTATTTTCGAAATTCCTAGAGAATCTTAGTATCAAAAGTGTAAACATAACTTTTTCATGCAGAATCGAAAAAAAAAACCAAAATTATTTTCACTTTTTTGTCTACTGTACAAACATACAAGCATAAAACACCACCCTTATAACAAAGGGTTGGTTCCACAAATATCGAGGATCTGGCAACTTGAGACGATACCTTAACGACGAGCGAAATTGCGTCCCGAACAAATTAATGATGACGCATCACAACAGGTGCGGATACCAAACACAACCAAAAATAAACTTTAATTCTTCAGGATAATGTCGTTATTTAATTGACGAATAAAGACTACGCAAAACGGTCTGGCCGGCGAAACCTACCTACATACAAAAATAAACTTTACTACTTTAAATATAATGTCGTTATTAGAATGATAAAAATTGGTGAAATTGGTGAAACCAAAAATAAACTTTATTACCTCAACGGAATGTCGTAATTTGGTTGGTGAAATATGGCAATATGGCTGATGGTACGCCGACAAGCCAAATTGACAGTATTCCAATGTATTTTTTTGATTGCCTTTTAATTTACATGATTAAAAAACTACCGTGCGTTTTATTTATTGAAAGTTGTCGTGATTGGGTATTTTTGACTCATTAAATGCGAAATTTAACTTATTTCACTTTTAATAAGACCGAACTCAGTTTAATTTGAATTCGGACCTCATCTGTACCGGGCCCCTTGTACCATATGTCATACCTACTACTAATTACCATTCAGACTTAGTTGTAATTTAACAAATTTGCACTTAGCGCTTTCACTCAGTAATCATAACGCATACAGCAAGAGTGGAACTCACTACCTGCCTCTGTGTTCCCGAACGTTTACAACCTGAATCTCTTCAAAGAGCTTTTGGTTAAGCTCACTTCATCGTAGATTATCTCTGTTATTTCTGACGTAGACTAGAGTTAAGAGCAAACCCATTACAAATAACAAACAAGTTAGTCATTATGTATTTTTTAAAAACAGGAGCTCGTGGCTAAATAATTACAGCCAGACAGGCTTATCTTCCGGAATAAGCCGCGCTTGCCGAGGTTGGTCTGTGGATAGGTGACCATCATTCATAGCGAGTTTCCTCCGTCCCTCGGAAAGCACGTAAACCCGTTGGTACCGGCTGACATTTGTAGACCTTTGGCAGTCGTTACTATTAGTCAGAAGCTCTAAAGTCTGACAACCAGTCTCTTACCATGTGGTATCGTATAGTCCAGTAACTGGGTTGTGGAGGTCCGACAGGCAAGCGATCCATGTAAATTACTGATATTCAGCTGCATCCGATTTGGCTGGAAACCGACCCCAATTTAGTTGGGAAAAGGCTAGGCAGATGATGTTCTTTTTAAAAAATACTTAAGGCAGTTTGCGGCGTTTTATTACAGAGTTCCTATAGCCACCTTCCGGCTTCGTCATCAGATCAGCTCCACGTCATCATAATATTGTTTTGTCACGCGATATACATAAACGTGCAAAATTTCAGCTCAATCGAAAACCGGGAAGTGGATCCTTGCAAGGTTTGATTACAGACAACGGGACGAATGAAACGAAAGCTTGTAAAATGGTTATACTTCAACTGGGAATTGAACCTATTATAATTGCTAATCAGTAGTGTTAGCTACCAATAAAATTACGAGACAGAAGTTTCGAACTAACATGATGAATGCGAAAGCTTGGAAGGATGGGTAGATGTTAGTTACCTACTCAATAACATCGAAACTGCTGAACGAATTCTAGTGATTTTCACATGGAATACCGTTTATTTCGGTATTATTTTAGCGAGAAATATTCTTAGAGAAAGACGCAGGCAAAGAGGCATTGTTGTAACAAAAGTTTAGTACAAATATTCTATTTATGGCAGTCAGAACTTGATATCACAGAAACGACCTTAGAAGTTCATTCCAATCAAAAGTATCCAATTAAAAGTCATAATTGTTCGCGAACTCGGGGTTGCCAAGTACTCGTAATTCTATTACGAGTATTTGGCAACATTTTCTTTGCGGATTCAAAACAAACAAAAATATCGCTAAAGCGACAATTATAGGGTTGAATTTATTTTGACAATAGAAACAACTTAGTTACCCCTTTGAAATAGTTTTAAGACTGGTCTGGTAAAGTATACAGAGTTTTTAAAGTTCATGAAAAATTCACAACAACCTTACAAAAACACACGTTTTCTCAATGAATCCTATGGGAATGGCTAAACATGATTTCGGTGGACTGTCGAAGCAGGATACCGCGGCACTTGAACGGAAAATGCAAGTGAAGGAACAGGGTGTTTTTAGTCAGTAACAGTGACCTGACCGTGACGGAACTTAAAAGGCTATTGAAGGATCACCGAAGATTTTAGTCAGTATGTGTCTGACAGTCCCCTGCACCGCACCCAGGGTGGGAGGACTCGGGATGATATTAAGGTAAGCCTAAACCTTAGGACCGCTGTCTTGGGTTTCAGCGTACCTTGAATTAGATCTCTGAAAGAAGACTATTTGTTACAAAACAAAGGTGAAAAAACTTTATCAGCATAAGTTGGAATTAGGTAGAGTTATTCATGTAAGTACTTACACTGATTTCATACAGCAAAAGAGTGAAGTGGATATGCCCCAAACCCCGGAATTACTTTTAAAGAGCAGAAAAATTCCGTGATTTTTAATATAAAAAGGTATTAACTTTTACACAATTGTTTATTTGTCTAATCTATCTCTGATTTTTTTTTTTATTATTACATATTTATTTTTAACACTGTTTTCCACACAAGATTGTCTATTACAAATCCCGGGAAATCCATATTAATATCAAAATTTTGATACAAACAAATACTTACTAAAATAATTAGTCGGAATTAGGTAGAGCCTAATTACGACCTCTGCTTATCAGTTAAAAAAAAACGAAACTCTTTCAAAGATACTACGTACACTTGGCTCCTCGTAAACAGTTGTTAAACACTTATAACATTAACTTGTTACCATAAAACAGCTCATCGACAACTCTACATACTTATTTAGCCGGAACTGCCCTGCCTCGTGCCACCCTCAGGCGATGACACGGCGAGAACTGTCATTATCTGGCAAAGTATGGACTTAACACACGTCAGCTACCGTATTCAATTTATTTTGAGTGATGGCAATACGGAAAGACAGCTGTTATAACATCGCATCAGGAAAACTTGTAGGTAATCATAGTCTTCAGCCTTAGTGCGCAAGAGTTTCCGTTTATTCTGGGTGCGGTAGCTCCATCTTTTAAATTTGGGTCCGGTCTATGCCTTAATCTAGCCCAGAAGTAAATCATCATCTGCCTAGCCTTTTCCCAACTATGTTGGGGTCGGCTTCCAGTCGAACCAGAGACAGCTGATTTAAAGCTATTTTATATGGAGCGACTGCCTATCGGACGTCCACAACCCAGTAACTGGGCAATACTATAACCGGTTGTCAAAGTTTAAAGCTTCTGACTGACAGTAACGACTGCCAACGATCTATAAATGACAGCCGGAACCAACGGATTTACGTGCTTTCCGAGGCACGGAAGAAACTCGCTATGATAGATGGTCACTAATCCACAGACCAACCACGGCAAGCACGGCTTAACCCGGAAGATTGGCTGTGCGGCTGAAGTTATTTCGTTTTTTGTATTTATTCACGATATCTTAGCCCAGAAGTAAATTTATAACTTGGTAAAATCTTCAAATGAGTCCTGGAAACCTGTGTGGGACAAGAGGGACTGTCAGACTCGTACTGACTAAAATCTAAGGTGTTTCTTCAATAGCCCTTTGCGTTACGGGGTCACAATTTCCTGATAAGACATTTCCACAAGCCCAGCAGACTTTGGCCCTTTTATGAGGACCTGCTGACAGCTCTATTAGGCACATATGGAACTTGACTGTCGACCCGGGCATGGTGCATGATCAGACCTTACTCGCCGTCCGTATGCCCAATATACTCCTCAAAACGATTCATACTTTTATTCATCAAACGTATCAAAATATAGCTTCACAAGTTTCCACCATCCTTGCTCTCCCATTGAATCAATCCGCCGTCTAAAAATATCCCTAATCCCGTCAAAATTCAAGCAACCCAATAAGAGCAGGGCCTCGATACATCGCGTAAAACTGAAGCACATACATTCAATATTGTATCCAAATCAGCATATACACATAAAAGTATACGGCCTGTATTCGCTCAGCATTCAATTATATGATACAGAAACGTTTCAAAAGGTCCACTACTAGAGAAAGCTTTGGTCTTTTAAAGATGCTATCTCTTTCTTTCTTTTTTTTTTAAATATGTTCGGATACTTTTGTGACGTGACACGTGAGAAGTTTTTTGTGCGCGCAATGCTAAATTCAGATCAATGAAAATGTTCGCGTACAAAATGTGCTGCACTGCGCACAAACAATTTTTTATATGTTCGGATACTTTTGTGCACACACACGTGAGAAGTTTATTGTGCGCGCTCATTGCTAAACTCAGATCAGTAAAAATGTTTGCGAACAAAATTTGCTGCATTGCGCATACAAAAGTTACGGACAGCCTCGCCGCTAGAAAGACATATCTAGTTGTGTTGTCTGCGGATGCTGGTGAACAAGTGTTCTTTAAGGATTGTTGAAGGCTTACACTTTCAAATGAGACCTCCACCTGGGGCAGGGCAAGAGGGAATGTTAGACTCGTACTGAGTTAAATCCATGAAGTCCTTCAATAGCCCTTTACTTTGTTACCTGATACTCCCACAAACTACACCTATGGTGTAACACATTGTATCGAAAATATTGACCTTTTTACTGTCGGCAAAACGTAATTCCTTCCACACCCTCGAAAGGGCGTAAAAAGTGCAAGATGACGGGGCCCCCTCTAAAGGGCCAACGCCTGCCGGAGTCGCGGGACTTATCTCATTACCGTGACCCCGGAACTTAAAGGGCTAATGAAGGACACTGTGGATTTTAGTCAGTACAAGTACGACAGTCCCTCCCGCCCTGCCCCGGGTTCAGGACTCATTCAATGATTTTTCCAAGCTGCTAAAAAAAAGGGTCGTGTAAATCCTATACACCGTGATTTTTAAGTCGTCTTAACTGGCTGACTAACAAAAGCCCAGTTCATGAATCCAATGACTAGAAGACGTTTATAATAAAAAAAAAATAGGTAATTAAGAGATTTGAAAATTTTAAAAATAAAATCATAGAAAATGGAGATGGAATGATCTGCCTGACTATTGCGCAGGGTAGGTACACTCTACAGCTTGATACGCAAACATTTTAACAGGGTGTTTTATATTTCTAATGTACATAATATTTATTAACAATAAAAATTATTATAACCGATAAAAAAAAATTAACTCGCCCAGAGGTATTTTAGGTTGGATACATTAAGTGGACCCCTTTTGTAAGACGACTAAAAAGTCACTGTGTATAGTTAACCTTCTGCAGCCTATCTCTTCATTGTCATTACGATCTGTTTGTTGAATGTTATTAGCCATGATAGGGTACGGGCAATGACGTCACAGGACCAACATCCGCCATCTCTGGTATCGGGTTATATTGGAGATGTAATTAACAATCAATAACAGTTATAGTTTGTGTTGTCTTGATGATAGTGTTTACCCGTTTGTAATGTGGTGAAGATATCATTACAACCCGCTCACAACTTTGGTCTTAGACATTGATTACTTGGAAGTAGGTACGCGAATTTGATACGTGCTGCGCCTCACAGCGTGTTCCAAACTTTTCTATACATTTGATTAAAGGTCGTGAAAACGGCTTTATAATGGAAGGAAATGGTGAAAGAAAAAAAAAAATGTGTTAATTGAAATTAAAACTTCAAAAAACTAACCAAAATAAAATAAATCATTTAAAAGCTGTGTTTTAAGGTGTTAAACTAGGTTATAAACTATCTGTGTGCTAAATTTCATCCATTCATTCATCGCAGGCGGGCATGCGGGCGGTGAGTAATGGGCGACTCGCTGTCTGACCATGGACCATGCCCGTGTCGACGGCGCGTTGTGTTCCACGCGCACCTCAAAGAGTGTCACCATGATGACGGGGCCCTCCTCTAGTGGGCCGAAGCCTGCCGAAGTCGCGGAACTTATGTCATTATCGTGACCCCGGATTCCCGGAACATACAGGGCTACTGAAGGACACCGTGGATTTTAGTTAGTACAAGTCTGACAGGCCCTCCCGCCTTGCCCTTGGTGGGAGGAAACATTTGATGATTTTACCACAATAAAAAAAAAGATCCATTCAGTAGTTCTCGCGTGGAAGAGTAACAAACATTCATCCATCCATCCTCCTAAACTTTCATATTAGTAAGACTAGTAAGATTCACAAACTTAAAAACACTAATCATCTTTACTAAAAATTCACGCACACTTAAATAAAAAAAAAAACCAACTAATACGAACAATTAAACTAAAAAAAAGTTAATCAAGTGTAAAGTATAAAGGGTCACCGACATCGCTCCGGGCATCGTAAAATGTCCGTTAAGGGTAGACCACACGCGTCCGGCCCGACCGCAGGCCCGTGGTGCCTTGCTCGATTTTACGACTAAAATTACGTTCGCATCCGTTCGCTTAGTGGGATTTCAATTTTTAGGGGTCCACTATTAAGGAAAAGGGTTGAGGAAACGTTTTTGGAGATGGAAAAAAGGTCTTTGTAATATTATGTTTTGTAGTGCCCCTAGCCCCTGTTTCGTATGGTAAGTTAGCATGGACCTAAAACTATACACTTTTATAAACTGGAAGCATAAATATTTACAAAATTTCATAGAAGCAGGTTGGTTGGATTAAATCACGTAATATATTAAACACCTTCCCGCCAGTATCTCATTTTATTTGGTACGAGTATCAGCGCAACACTTTCTGTAAATCCATTCTTCCATGTCAAATGCCAGAGAGCTTACCACGAGCTCTTAACGCGATCCGGTTTAGGCTGTGGGAAAGAGACGACGCTAGACGACTTGTATAGCTCTGTCTCTTTCACACAGCCTAGACTGGATCGTGTTATGAACTCGTGGTAAGGCCTCTGGTAATTTTTTACTTCTTTTTCTTTCATTTAATTCCTCACCATATTACTAATACTATGTATGTATGTTAAATTCATAAAGTCAGAGAAACACTGTTTTGCTTCCGTTTTAATAACATTACAGTTCCCAATGAACTGTATTTTTAGCCTATTACATAGTATACAGTTTATGTGTGTGCATGCATGCAAAATCATTCTAGTCACATCGGGCCACCATTTGCTGGGCCAATCTTTCATTCAACTGGATCTGCTATCACTCAAAAATGCTTAGTTAAAAATGCTCATAAAATAAAAACGACTGAACCAAACTGAATGAAATTTATACAGGACCAAGTGACAGAAATATTGCATCGAACAAAAAAAAAAACAAAAAAAAAACATACAAATCGGACAAGAAACCTCGGAGTCCTCCTGGAAACCTCCCCCTTTTTGAAGTCGGTTAAAAATTAAAATTCACTTCTCACATTAAAATAATTTAATTCAAAGAAATCAGTGAAATAAATAACGACCAAGTTACTCAAAGCATTAATTTACAATCAGATTTTAAAATTAAATGTGAGTATTCAATCAGAATAAACAAATCGATTGATTATACAAACATCTCCAATGAATAGGTTTAACATCAATATTTATGATTACACTCCAAAATTAGACAGAACACACGAAAATCCAATTACCTTTAACATACGGAACCCACACATTATACTAAGTAACATTCTTGTCAATATTTACATAAATCTTATTTTAAGCTGTGCAATGATGCAACGAATATAAATATTCTAGTTGAAACCGGTCAAGACTACTTATAACCACTTGTAAGCGGATCAAACTGGTTTCTTTCCCAAAAATAATTAATAATTTTAACGTTCATTGGTGTAAACGTAATGTTTATTCTATAATTTAATTTTATTGCTTACGGTAACTTATTTAAACGGTATTGATTTGTATGTTAACATTAAATAAACAATAAAATACAAATTGATAACCCATTAAATAGTAATTGCTGGGGAGATTCCCAAGCTCTTCGGATTATCAGAAAGTTAATTTGCATGTATATGAGTTGATCCGTAAATATTATGAAGTCAATACTCGTTTCAATATTTATATTGTCGTTATAAATGAAAAATGTTATTTGAGGTTTTGTTTGTTCCAGTGTCCAATAAGAATGTTTGCAAACTACTTCATCATATTTCCTGAAATATTGAAAGGATATATAGGTCCAGTAGTTTTTATATGAAAGAGTTACATCCATCCATCCATCTTCACAAAATTTCGTATTATATTAGCAAGATGGCTACAATAAATTCTAAGACACTTAAAAATACATTTATACGAATACAAACAATAATTTCATAAACAAACATTAAAAACACTCACAAACTCCAATAAACATACTTAACATAAAATAATTTCAACATTTACTTTTAGGACCGAAACCAATATGGCGTCCTAAGTCGAAATTCAAATATAGAACACACGATTTTAGTACTTAATTGACACGCTAAAATAACCCTTTTAACTAAATTACACGCTAGTCGTTATTTCATACGCCATAAGTCTTATATTGCTATAAATCATTCATCGCGGTTAATAAGGCGGAGCGAGGCGGGCGCGTATTTCTGAAGTATGGTATTCGAGTGCATTCTCTGTGTCACAAAGTGTCGCCACTTCTTTGGGGCGTTATCTATGATTAATGTGTTGAAATTGTTGGTTTAACTATTTTGGGAACGATGCATAATAATAAAAAATAATTATGCACTATCTTCTCTTTGGGGCACCCCCACAAAAGTAAAAAACTATGGTCGATCCTATGCTATGATTTTGATAGGTAACATGTTTGTAAAATCAACTTTTCTGTGAACGTGAATGCCATTGGGCGGATTACTTGTGTTTTGTATCAAATAACTTTGCCTTTACAAAACGACAGAATCGGCAGCCTTAACCGTATGGGGCAGCACGCAACGGACTTCAAGAGCTTTAAAAAATTTGCGTAGTTTACCATAAAGCAAACGAACAATCCGATCTCAGATAAATAGTAGGATAAAATAAGAATGTAAGAAATATACATACATCCAAACCACAATACACTTTCTCAGCAAACAAATCCTACTCCGCCTCAGAGCATACTACAAACTGTGTATGTCAGACGAACCGATACACCGTGTTATAGTGATTTATTGAAGATCTACGTGGTACTGGAAAGGTTTGAAATAACTTGATCAATTATGATAAGTAAGTTTTAAATTCTATTACATACTTTTATACTCGTAGAA
Organism: Agrotis segetum; assembly: GCA_036375495.1. Lineage (NCBI taxonomy): Eukaryota > Metazoa > Arthropoda > Insecta > Lepidoptera > Noctuidae > Agrotis > Agrotis segetum. The sequence goes on from JAQSVV010000435.1 coordinate 43,864, forward strand.
CACTCAATTAATACCTTCTGTATGGAAATTGCTAAACTTATCGACAAGGAATAGGCTTGATATAATTAGAAACAGCTTTATTTTCATGTTATAAAGCTAAAAAATATCCCATTCACCTCTTTTCACACCACGTCAGACTATTCGCCTCTATTGCACGGCCATGAAGCTCAAACAAATCCTACTCGACCTCAGCGCATATTATAAAACTACGCAACAAATATGACACATGCGTCCTCAAGTGTGCGTCACGATACACGCTCAGTTTGCTTCAGACGTACCGATACACCGTGTAATAATGATATATTGAAGATAAATGTATTTTATATACTCGGAGTTAATTTATTAGTCATTGTATGTGGTTAGTGTTTGTTTAGAAAACGGGTTCATTAATAAAACGTCTGTTATTGAAATGATGAACGAGTTACTACTCATCGCTGTACTTGAAAGCTTTTTCGAAACCGCATTCGAAAAACTTGGGTCTCTAATCGGGTTCATTTTGAGGGGTGTCCAAAATAAAAAAATCAAAATCAAAGCATTTATTTCAAGTAGGCCAGTTTCAGGCACTTTTGAATTGTCATAGACAATCAAAGGAATATTATTAAACACAAACACTACAAAAGTACACAAAAAGTACAAGACATAAAAACTGTGAAAGTACCGTAGATGCCCGTTCCAAGAAGTAGATCTCTATGGAGAAGAACGTGCAAGAAAGTCCATTTGAGCAACTATTTTCATAGAAGCATTTTTAGTATTGATAGGAAATAGTCGCTCAGATGGGAATACCCCCATTTTGAGGCCCAATGCAGAAATGTTAAAAAATACTTTAGTCTTTGCTATAAAATTTCCATTTAAAAGACTGTTAGGAATACCTTGAGACATTTATTTTAAGATACATTCAGCATATATTGGGGTCGGCTTCCAGTCAAACCAGATTCAGCTGGATATCACTATTTTACATGGAGCGACTGCCTGTCGGACCTCCACAACCCAGTAACAGGGTAATACGATACCCCATGGTAAGACTAGCTGTCAGACTTTAGAGCCCCTGACTAACAGTAACGACTGTCAAAGATCTACAAATTACAGCCGGGACCAACGGCTTTACGTGCTTTCCGAGGCACGGAGGAAACTCGCTATGATAGATGGTCACCCATCCACAGACCAACCTCGGCAAGCGTGGCTTAACCCGGAAGATCAGCTTGTGCGGCTGTGATTATTTAGCCACGAGCTCCTCCTTTATTTTAAGAAACAATGTTTCTAAAAATCACAAAATGAAAATTGCCTTTGTCAACTGCCAAACGATGTCCTAACAAAACTATCTAATTCTAAACTATCAACTATATCGAATGTCGATCTAGCAACTTCTAAACATACATTGACTCAACAGTATCACATTCGATCCACATCGATTAACCTACATTGAGGAACCCAGTAAACATTTGGACGATAGTACGACCAGTGCCAAAGATTGGAGATTTTTTCCCCGTTTCTGGGGAAAAAATCTAGAGGTAAGTTTCCCGACAGCTAAAACAGTTTTTGGAACGAAGTTCCTTATCGCGCGTTGTGAAAGAGGGCTAGACGGAAAAAATTCTTACGAAAAGTGACAACTTTTCGTAAGAATTTTTTCCGTCTCTCTCTCACTTTTTTAAACGAAGTTTCTTATCGCGCGTTGCGAAAGGGTGCTAGAGCTAGAGCTCAAAGAGTGGAGTGGAGTGGAGCGGAGCGGAGCTTAGCTGAGCGGAGTGGAGTGGAGCGGAGCGGAGTGGAGTGGAGTCGCGACGATTATTTTTGTTGAGTGTATACAGTAACTTCGTTCCATCCGGGTGTCCCTTGACAGCTCTCATGTTTTTTTATTTATTTGTCCCACACTAGGAATTTCTCATGTATTGTGGGTGCTTTCAAACATAATCATAAACTCGCATACACAAACGCCCAGACCCGGAAAAACGACTTTTAGATCATATTTGCAACATTCGGGAATCGAATCCGTGACATGTAGCGTAGCAGACCAATCGCTCAGCCACTACGCTTATCGTGCTCTATCTGACCTAGATTCAAGACAACGCATCACAATTATTATATTTGTAGTAATTTAGAAAAGAAATAATTAAACTGGGGAGAATTCAAAAACTTGGTCTAGCAACCCTCCGTTCAACTGCTTTCTGATGGCGAAAAAATCGATTACTCAGTTTCGTATTTAGATTTCCAGTTGAGTAACTGTAGTGGTTTAGTTAGATTTATATTTAGAATACTGTAGTTAGTTTAGTCGTTAAATGTGACAGTTAAATGGTATTTATTTACTATTAATCGTTGGTTACGTTTACTGCTTTTACCTAGTTGCAAAGAAAATAGTCTGTGTCCTTTTTCAAGAATTAGGTGACTACCAATCTATCTTCTTCTATCTATTTATATAAAATTCAAAACTGACTGACTGATCTGACAACGCACAGCCCAAACCGCTGGGCCTAGAAACTTGAAATTTTGCATAAGCCCTCCTTATACCACGTAGGTGAGCACTAAGAACGGATTTTGCGAAATTCGGCCCCTAAGGGGTTGTATTTGAGGTTGAAAGTTTGTATGAAACTTCGTTACTACAAGCGCTAGGAAATTTAAATTTGGAATGCGGGTTCTTTTGAGGACGTAAGAGTTACCTATGACAGGATTTCGCGAAATTCGACCCCTAAGGGGTTTGTTTTTGGGGTTGACAGTTTGTATGAAACTTTGTTTTTAGAAAAGCTAGGCGTCTCAAATCTTGCATGGCGGTTCTCATTAAAACGTTAACGCTCACCAAAGTGGAAATTTTGACAAATTCGACCCCTAAGGGGTTGTTTTTGGGGTTGAAAGTTTTGAGACTCAAATTTTACATAGGGGTTTTTTTTTGAGCGTAAGTGATACATAAGTCGGGATTTTGCAAAATTCGACCCCTAAGGGTTTGTTTTTGGGGTTGATAGTTTGTATGAAACTTTGTTACTACAAGTGCTAGAGCCCTAAATTTTGCATCGGGTTTCCTTTTGGACGTAGATGCTCACCATGACGGGATTTGGAGAAATTCGACCACTAAGGGGTTTGTTTTTGGGGTTGATTTTGATTGTTTGTACGCAACTTCGTTAGGTACTACAGGTGCTAGGAATTTCAAGTTTTGCATCGGGTTTCTTTGGACATAGATGCTCACCATGACGGGATTTTGCGAAATTCGGACCCAAAGGGATTTTTTTGGGGTTGATGGTTTGTATGAAACTTTTTGAATAAAAGTGCTAGACGTCTCAAATCTTGCATATTGATTCTTTTTAAGACGTAAATGCTCACCAAGGTGGAAATTTTGTGAAATTCGACCCGTAAGGGGTTATAATGGTAATTGTGCTTTGGGGTCATTTTTAGTAGGCGTGGGGTGCCACCCAAGACGGGATATTGCGGGGTGATAGAATTTTTGTTGAATATTGATTTAAATTTTCCAACAGTATCTCATATGCAAAGTTCGAAAATCACGCGGACGAAGTCGCGGGCGTAGTGCTAGTGTTCATATAAAAACAAGTACAGTGTATAAGACGGGACGCAAATAATCGCGAGGTATAATGAGACATACACTCTTTATGCATACTTAACACAACATTAACGTAGCGCAAGCGCCATCAGGACGTCATTTGTAAGCGGCCATTAAGAAATGGCGTCCTGTTGGCGCTTGTGCTACGTTAGGGGCTGCCTCCACGAGCGAGAGAATCGCGGCGATATTATCGCCGTGCCACGTTTTTCTATACACTCTCTATGGAACCGTCTCCACACGGCGATATTATCGCCGCGATGCGACGAGTGGCAACGAGCGCGCATAACGTCATTACATCGTCGCTAGCCCGCCGCGACTAGCAACGCGACCGCCGCGCGCCCGCGGCGCTCTCGCGACGAGCGCGCGGCGGGCGCGCTGTCAAACGCAGCGTCATTTCAGCATTGCCTCTCGTTAAGCGAAGACGTCTTTGGCAACGTGACGTCAAGGAAACGCGGCGATACCGTTACGAGTCGCCGCGATACCGTAACGACTCGCGACGATACGCGGCGGAATTATGGCTCGTTCGTGGAGATTATCCGACGATATAAGGGCGGTCTCGTCGCGATTCTCTCGCTCGTGGAGGCAGCCCCTTAGTATTTTGTTAAGTTTGCCTTAAGTGTGTGATTTCCCAGCATACCTCGCGTCCCCGTCTTATACACTGTTCCCCTAAGATCAATTAACTTAATAATACACTTTTTGAATGCTTAGAAATCATCGAATTCCGCCCTGAGTAGAGTGAAAGAGAGGTAAAGAGTTTTTAGTCAGTAAAACTGACTAAAAATTCACCTTGTTCCTCGGGCCCTCATATTGCTGACTCCTTGAGGCGCCCCTGGAATCTCTAAATGAGCCAAAATAAATTCAAACAAAGAAACAATGCCCTGGATTTTTGTATTCGTAAATTCTCATAGGAGCTCGTTTATAGCTTCCGGGTTAAGCCGCGTTTGTCAAGGTTGGTCTGTGGATGTCACCATCTGACATAGCAAGTTTCCTCCGTGCCTCGGAAAGCACATAAAGCCGTTGGTCCCGGCTGTCATTTGTAGATCATTGACAGTCGTTAATGACAGTCAGAAGGTCGAAAGTCTGACAACCAGTCTCACCATGCGGTATCGTATTACCCAGCTTCTGGGTTGTGGTAGTCTGATAGGCAGTCGGTCCATGTAAAATACTGACATCCAGCTGCATCTGGTTCGACTGAAGCCAAGCCCAACATAGTTAGGAAAAGGCTAGGCAGATGCTGAGATTCTCATAGAACCAAAGACTTTGGGTGCAGTTAGAGTCACAAGCTACCTAAATAACCTACAAACCAACATGTCAAACTTAACCTACATATCAGTAAACCTGCATTTGATCCAGGGATATACGATTGATTCATCAGAAACAGCACGCGAGGTACTAATTACTGGAGTCAAACAATACGCCAAGAGTTGTGTCGTGAACAGTATTAGTGGTGTACCGTGATATCGGAAGCGGTTATCGATAAACCGACCGCACTTTATCGATATCGCCGAGGAGTTCGTTGTGACAGTTTGTGTTTGATAGATAGTTTATAAGCTAGATTGCATTTGGTACCTGTTGAGTTCTTCTTGAGATCGTACCTAGGATGTTGATAAAGGTACATTATGGATTCATTCTTAACTAATATTTTAAAGAGGAAAGATTTGATTGTTTATTTGTTTGTATTGAATAGATTCCAAAACTACTGGAACGATTTCAAAAATCCATTTATCAGTTGAAAGCCTTCCTTCCACTTGGCACCATCAAAACGACACCACCGGTGGTGTCGTATGGAACCTCTAGTCAATATGACACCACCGACTATTAGTGAGGTTACATAAAAAGTTCTTGATATGAAAATTCCAACTAAAGATAACTTAAAATAATGAATTGGTAGCTGTTGGTCAATAGTAACCATCCCTGGACTTCTTTTTAAGTATATAAAAGATGGACATAGATCAAAGAACGAGCATTTTTACCAGCCTAAAATTACTCTCTTCGTAGTAATAGTAATCCTCTTAGAAATGTCAGGATGGGCTGGACAAAACCCATGACCAGCTTGAATCCGATCGAAGAACTGGCAATCTTGGCTTTGCCCGGCAGTGCAAATATGAAGGCTTGCCGTATGAGTAATTGTGTTGTTTAAAATTAATTTTACACACCGTAACTTCGCAAAACCAAGTCTAAAAATCCACGTTTCCACATATACCTCCTAAAGTAAATAGTATTGACAATAGGAAAGGCAAACACAGGATTGTTTTATCAGTCGGGTTTGCACGCGAGCGACTAATTAGCCAAGTTAAACAATAAGGTGCCACGGCGCTAGTGTCGCGAACACGCGCACCATGTAGGGATGTGACGATGTCGATAAAATTAATGACGTTTAATTATGTTAGGAAGCTACAGTGTTTTACAATTATTTTCTACTGATATGACGTTGGTTTTGTTAGTTCAAGTTGTTGGTTTGTACACGATCATAATGTAATTTTAATGCAAATGCAGCCATGTATATTAGATTGGGAAACAATGACCAAGCATGTGCTGTGTAAAAAAACAAAACGTGGAATGCAATTTTGTTTGTAAAAACCCTTACTAATAAAACATCATTTTGTCGTAGGTCTCAGAATTTGTCTAATTCGGCCACGTAAACAACATTATTAAGCAAAAAAATCTCTACTAGTTAATAAAGAAAACCAAAAATTCTGACATCCGCTCCACAATGGCGGGAGGACACATTGATGATTTTACTACCCACAAAAGGATTCTAGCAGTAAGTAGATTTAAGTCAGGAGACATCATTTCTTTACGACAAAACTTTTACTGCAAAACAGTACAGTACCTACTTTATTATGAGGTATGTAATTCAGAACATCTACAACTTTAACTCATCACTCAAAGAAAACACGCAAGAATGAAATTTGAGTTAAAAACATTATAACAGGACTTAAACTTTAATAGAAAACACTATACTCAAACAAAGTTACTTGAAAACTTTGTCTCAACACACACAATACACGCTTTATTATAACTTTATTCAACGTCAACTTTTACTCCACAAAACTAAAAACAAAAACGATACTAACACAATCTATTAATATAACATCGAACAAAATAAAATTAGACTTTACTACATCGATGTTATAGTTGATAATGCAAAATCGGCGATGTCGTGAACACGCCTGGTCGTTGCATTTTCTAGTGACGTGCATTTAAATTATCGATTATGTGAAAGGTAGACAAAGCGAGCAGTCTCCAAAGAATCTTGAACGATATCCTCTTGTCATGTAGTGCACATGGGTAGATGAATTTTTTTAGGGATGTGGTTGTTATCGATATGTTTTTGGATGTTTTTTTTTTATTTATTTAATTTTTCGGTTACTGAAGCTTTGTTAGATTCTTTAAATAGCATTTTAATTCTATACCCTAAATTAACTGTTCCGAGCCGAGTATCAATTCTGGTAAAGTTTAATTTTAAAAAGGATAATTCACAACGTTAAAAAGTTAAATTATACCTTACATCCCTGCATAACAAAGCGGTAGTATAACATATTGCTAATTTTTTTTCAGGTACATTTTAAAGTCGTTCGAAACAGGTGCAATCATTAACCGGGCACAAATTCGATTTACTTTATTAATTTTCTTGTTTTCGAATTACTATTTTTTTTAGAAAGATGTGGGTGACGGTGAAGCTCGCTGAAGTAACCGTCCTGAAGACCCCAAGGTTGTAGCTATAAGAACAATCAATAATCCAATTCAGAACAAAGACAATTATCCTCCAATCATCGATACCAATTCTTTCCCCACCCTAGCCGTCAGCACACGACTAAAATAAGAATACCAGGCCAGCAACAGGCGGTCAGGACTTTTTACTTATTTTTCTTTGGCCGAGCTAAGCACGACCAAGCCATGGCTTAGGTAATGTGTATTCTAATGGTATCTAGCTCGAAAACCTTTGTAGGACTGAAATAAATTCAGTATCGGTACTTGTTCCAGATAAGTATAAAGTTGTGTTTCGTTTTGTGAGCGTATTTTTAGGGTAATGTCGCAAAGTGAGGTGAGTACTTACAGCTCAGTAATGATGATAGGAATGAATCTGTTAAAGCTCTATATTGTAACGTCATGCACGCTCTTAAATAAATAATTATCATTCACATAAAACAGCGAATAAAAATATTAGGACATTTTTTTTTTTATAAACGTAATTTTGAAGTGACAAATGACGGTCATTGATTTTATCACTTGTATCGAAGTGGCGTAGTAGTTGCGTATCACATCATCATCATCATCAGCCGGAGGACATCCACTGCTGAACATAGGCCTCCCCCTTAGACAGCCACGCCGAAGGACAATTCGCCACTTGCATCCATCGGCTGCCCGCGACCCTCACGATGTCGTCGGTCCACCTAGTGGGAGGCCTGCCTACGCTGCGTTTTCCGGTCCATGGTCGCCACTCGAGAACTTTTCTTCCCCATCGGTTGTCAGTTCTACGAGCGATGTGGCCTGCCCATTGCCACTACAACTTGCAAATTTGATGTGCTATGTCGGTGAGTCTGGTTCTTCGCCGAATATCCATGTTCCGGATTTTATCCCGCAAAGAAACTCCGAGCATATCTCTTTCCGTTGCTCGTTGAGTGACTCTTAGTCTCTCTAAAAGGCCAGCAGTCAAGGACCACGTTTCGGATCCATAAATCATCACTGGCAACGCACACTGGTCAAACACCCTTGTCTTGAGACACTGTGGGATCACTTTGGGATATGTGTGTGTATACTGTTTATGCTATATTAATTAGGCACAAACCTGTTCCCTCTTAGATAAGTTATGACTATGAGACATTTTGAAAATGTCTTAATTAATTACTTACGAAATCTTATACTCGTATTTACGCCATAATTTAAACCTTGTGACGAATTACCTGAAAACAAAAATAAAATAAGATTAAAAAGTGTTTTATTTTTATGCCAGTAACTATCTCACCAAATGGCCAGATGGTATTTTCCCGGGGCTATCTAAACAGGTTACCGTGACTCTGGAACGTAAGGGGCTATAAAAGGAATACGGTGGACTTTAGTCAGTACGAATCTGAAAGTCCCTTCCGGTCCACACTGGCAGAACGAATGCAGAATGTACGAGTACCAATCATTGCTTATACTCAAATTTTAATTTATTTCATCATCATCAGCCTTTTAATGTTCCCACTGCTGGGACACAGGCCTCCTCTCTGTGAGAGGAAGTAGGCCATATTGAATAAAATTTTATATTTAGTTCTAGGCTGTATGCCCTAAGTTGTTTGCCTGATTACTTTCATATTATAGTGCTAGGTGGCGCTACTTTGTATGCGTGTCTTTTGTTTCTTGTGTAGTCGAAATACTTTTCTGTGCAACGTGTGAAGTGGCTAAATAAAGCTAATACTAGAGAAATCTTGTTTATTTGACCAAACCTGAAGTGGTTATGGGCCCAGGCCCACGTTAATCAATAATTGGTCATAAACAAAGAGCAGAGAAAACAAAAAAAAACTTAGTGATTTTCGACAATTTCGACAAAAGAACGGCGTGCTTCCAAAATGGAGTTTGGAAAGACAAACTTAGAAAAATTCGACGGAACGAATTTTAAGCAATGGAAATTTCAAATTAAATGTGCCCTGCGTGCCAAGGGGCTAGATATCAACACGCCAAAACCAGAAGCAGGAAATGCGATTCAATGGAATAAAGATGATGGCATGGCGATGTTTGTGTTAACGCCTGCAATGGATTTAAATCAAATAGCACTCATCGAAAATTGTGAATCAGCGCTAGAGGTGATGACTAAGCTTGAGTCCATTTATGAACAAAAATCCGAGATGACCAAAATGATGATACATGAACGTTTCTATCAATATAAAATGTCGCCAGCGGACAGCATAGCTCAGCATATAGCTAAAGTAGAAAGTTTGGCAAAACAACTTAAAGAAAGTGGAGAAGTTATTAGTGAAACTGCAATCATAACTAAAATCTTGAGTTCACTCCCTCCCAAGTACAGATCTGTTCGCCAGGCTTGGATGTCGCTTGATCCGAAGAATCAAACTGTAATTAATCTGACAGCACGTTTGCTAGATGAGGAGGCCAGTTTGAATGTGGAAGAAGATAATGAAACTGCTCTAATAGTGGCAAAACAAAATATGAAGAAGAAAACTGTTCCATCAAAGAAAACAAAGGTAGAATTAAATAATGAAGACTCAAATGAAAAGTCACATCGCTTTATATGTTACAACTGTGGGAAACGTGGCCATTATGCAAGAGATTGTCGTTCCCCAAAACAAAAACAGAAACAACAAGGAGAAAAGAATATGTTAGCATTCAATGTAGCAAATACAGATTGGCAAAACAATGATGATTTGAAATGGATATTAGACAGCGGTGCCTCTGCTCACATGTCTTATAAACGTGAAAATTTTGCTGAATTATATGAGTATACGGGATCTCCACTGAAACTTGGAAACCAAGAAGCTTTGGAAGTAGTTGGCCAAGGAAATGTATTGATTGATAAGTGTGTCAATGGACAGTGGGAGACATGTATCCTGAAAAATGTTCTTTATGTACCAAAGTTGAGAAGAAACCTATTTTCTGAAGGGGTAGTGACCAGACAAGGTTTTAACATTATAAAGAAACATACAGATGCATTAATATACAAGGACAATAAAATAGTGCTCTGTGCAGTTCTGCAAAGCAACAATCTGTATGAGTTAAAGGTGAAAACATTGCAAAGTCCAGTATGTAATGTAGTGCAAAAATTGGACCTTAAAACATGGCATGAACGTCTAGGACATTTGAATGTTAAAGAAATACAGAATATGTGTAAAAACAATGTTATTACTGGTGTGGACTTATCAGACTGTGACAAGTTTGTGTGTGAAGGTTGTGCTTATGGTAAGCATGCTCGTCAATCATTCAAGAAATCAAACAGAGGGCCACAGCAACCAGGTGATGTTGTATACAGTGATGTCTGTGGACCATTCAGTATTCCTTCAGTGCAAGGTATGAAATATTTTGTTATTTTTAAAGACGCTTCAACAAGTTTTAGGTATGTGTACTTTTTGAAGAACAAATGTGATGTGTTGAACTGTTTTAAGAAATATAATTCCATGATTAAAAACAAGTTTTCACATAGTGTACGCATATTGCACACTGACAATGGTGGAGAGTACACAAGCAAAGACTTTAAAGAGTATCTTGACTGTGAGGGTGTTTCCCATGAGCTCACTGCCCCTTACACGCCTGAACAAAATGGCCGGGCAGAGCGAGAAATTAGGACAATTGTTGAAAGTGCACGATCTATGCTCTATGCACGTAAAGTACCACTCAACCTTTGGGCAGAAGCAGTAAACTGTGCTGTTTATCTGTTGAACCGGATGTCTTCAAGTCAAACACCAAATATTACCCCTATAGAATTGTGGAGTGGTGTTAAACCTAGTCTAGATCATGTCAGAGTGTTTGGATGTGAAGGATATGTTCATGTGCTAGATCAGTTAAGGAAGAAGCTTGATAGTAAAAGTTGCAAGATGATGTTAGTTGGATATGATAATACAAACTACAAAATGTATAATCCAATCACAAAAAGAATTACAATTTCAAGGAATGTTATTTTCAATGAGCAAAAGAGTCCTGAAATAAAAGGAAATGAAGCTCAAATTTTTATATGGGATGAGAATGAACAAAATGCTGAAGAAGAGATAGATAACACTGAGTCGAGTGAAAGTGATGACAGCACCCATACTGCCATTGATGAAAATGATGAGACCTATGAACCTTCACAAGAAATTGACTTAACAGATATGGATCGTTCAAATATTACTTTGCGACCACGTAGAAATAATGTTATTGAGGCAAATTTAATAGAATTGGATGTACCTGTGAGTTATAATGAAGCCATTAAAAGTAATGAAAGTGACTTATGGCTAGATGCAATAAATGAAGAATTAGAAGCTCATCGTACCAATAACACCTGGAGGTTAGTGGAAAATGAAAACCAGAGAACTGTAAGTTCCAAATGGGTTTTTAATATTAAAAGAAACAAAGATGGTCAAGTAGAAAGATATAAAGCTCGACTTTGTGCCCGTGGTTTCACACAAATTGAAGGGATAGATTACAATGAAATCTTTTCACCTACTACAAGATATGAATCAATAAGAATACTGTTATCTTTATCTGCTGAATATAATTGGAATCTAAAACAATTAGATGTTAAAACAGCTTTTTTGTATGGAGACTTGGAGGAGGATATTTTTATGAGAATTCCAGATGGTGTAAAAGCACCAGCAAATAAAATATGTAAACTGAATAAATCCTTGTATGGCCTGAAACAGGCATCTCGTTGCTGGAATCAAAAGTTTACTAATTTTCTATTAAAGTTTGGTTTTGTTCAGTCACAAGCAGACAATTGTGTATTTGTTGGTAACTTTAATGGTTTTAAAGCTTTGTTAATATTGTATGTAGATGATGCTTTATTAATGTCAGAATCAAATGCAGTATTAGATCAAATTGTCAATTATTTAAAGCAGGGATTTGATGTCAAAGAGTTAATTTTAAGTAGGTTTGTTGGTTTAGAAATCTTTAAAGATGATAATTTTGTTTGTATCAGTCAAAAACAATATATTGAACAGATAATAAATAAATTTAATATGAGTAATGCAAACTCTAGCAGTACACCTATTGATGTAAATGTTCAATTAACTAAAAATGTTGATAATGATCAGATTGATTTTCCATATAGAGAAGCCATAGGGTCTTTACTGTTTTTATCTACAGCAACTAGGCCAGATATTTCATATGGAGTAAATTTGTTAAGTAGATATATCAATAATCCTAGTGTGCAACATGTTAATCAGCTTAAGAAAATTATTAGATATCTTATAAAAACTAAAAATGTATGTATTAAGTATCAAGGTCATGAAAGTTTAATTGGATATTCAGATTCAGATTTTGCTGGGGATTTAGACACAAGAAAATCAACCAGTGGTTATATTTTTATGTTAAATGGTGGACCTATATCTTGGTCTAGTCAAAAACAACCTTGTGTTGCCTTATCAACAACTGAAGCTGAATTTGTTGCTGGTTGTGAAGCTGCTCAGAATCTTTTATGGTTAAGACAGTTTTTCAAAGAAATTGATGTTATTCAAGATTGTACAACTCTGTGTATTGATAATCAAAGTGCAATCAAATTAATAAATAATCCTGTCTATCACAAAAAAACAAAACACATAGATGTTAAATTCCATTTTATAAGAGAAAAAGTACAAAGTAAGTTAATTGTTATTAAGTATGTGCAAAGTTCAGATCAACTGGCTGATATTTTCACTAAGGCTCTAACTACTGTTAAATTTGAACGTATAAGAGATGAAATATTGTCAGTTATGTAAGTTAAGTTTTTTTATTAAAAGCAGGCAAATATGAGAGATTTTTGTTTATAAAATTTAGTGGGAGTATTGAATAAAATTTTATATTTAGTTCTAGGCTGTATGCCCTAAGTTGTTTGCCTGATTACTTTCATATTATAGTGCTAGGTGGCGCTACTTTGTATGCGTGTCTTTTGTTTCTTGTGTAGTCGAAATACTTTTCTGTGCAACGTGTGAAGTGGCTAAATAAAGCTAATACTAGAGAAATCTTGTTTATTTGACCAAACCTGAAGTGGCCATAATCCACCACGCGGGCCCAGTGCGGATTGGTATGTCACATGTCTTCGAATTTTTGGTTCTAGGACATGCCGGTTTCCTCACGGTGTTTTCCTTCACCGTTTTGAGAGCAGTGGTGATTGAAACTACACAAAGTAATGCGCCTGCCTGGAAATACCACGACCTACAACTCCTAAGTCGGGGCCGATACCACTGCTCTCTAATTTATTTCATGATCAACATTAATCAAATAACATTGTTTAATTATAAATCCGGATCAGATAAACGACCTTATTTTGAGTAAAGTGTTTGTGCTCATTCTAGATAAATAAATAGGGCAAATTACTAGACTAGAATAATGTTGGTAAGTAGATTAACATATTTAAATTTTAATAGAGAGTTTTATAAATTACTAGCTGTTGCCAGCGGCTTCACCCGCTACAACTCGAAAATTATCCCACGGGAACATAAAATCGGGATAAAAGCTATCCTATGTGTTAATCCAGGTTATAAACTATCTGTGTACCAAATTTTAGCCAAATCCGTTCAGTGGTTTTTGCGTGAAAGAGTAACAAACATCCATACATCCATTCTTACAAACTTTCGCCTTTATAATAGTAGTAGGAAGAATGGGGACAAATGAAAATAGGAAGAAGTTAATTATTAGGGAGCTCTCATTATTATCATTTACCTGAATGCTCGCGGTGAGAGAGCGCCCTAATGTAACGTTACAGATTCGAACATTCGAAGACAAATAGAGCATCAAATTGCGCACTTTTATGTCAAGGCGCTCCCTCACCACGAGCATTCACCTGTATGGTAACAATATACGAGTAGATTCGAATTTTGAGTATTACATTACAGTACTACCTCCACGACTGACGAGCATTCGCGTATTGTCTATGTGCGAAGTGGGTGGTGGGGAACGGCAAATCGATCGTAGCGCACGACGTGGCAGAAATGTGAATTAATTCTGGGCTGTCATGTGTCAAGTTGCTTTATTTTCATAACTTTCTTTATAATTTTAAGTAAAAACGTAAAAATTTGCGATATGGGTCATAGTAGGTACATGCTGTGCTAATACTAATTTTTTCCCTTTTTGCTCAGTTTGAGGTTGGAAATGTATTTTATGCTTAACCGATTCAAATCCCGTGCGTATTATAATATCCATATTTTTCACGAGGAAGAAAATCGCTAGGTATAATATACACACTCACTTTTTACACTATTTTTTTCAATTTCGTTGAAAAACTAGTCGAAAATTAATTTCACAAAGATATCTTATCATCTAGTTGACATGATTTGACTGATGACAAGTCCTGAATAGTTGCGGCCACTAGGGGCGCTGTCATCGCGCACACAACGAATAGATTTGATACAAGGTGCACATTGTGATGCTCGATTGTTCTCCCTCGCCGATGAAATCTTCGATTCTGTTACGTTACATTACTGGTGAATGCTCGCGGAGAATGCTCCTGTATCGTGTATCGTGGGTGACTTTAAAACATTTTCGAAATATACAACAATTCTGGAGACAACTGGAAGTTCTTTTTTTTTTGGTATCTATCATCAACAACAACCAACCACTCCATAGTTTCCATTTTCCCTGCAAAACCACATCCGATTAACACTAACCAACCATACAAAACGTGCACAGCCATTGAATTTTACACTCTATAATTAAATTAATTAACGTCCACTATTCAATGTTTCTGTATTTAATTGTCCATGCCGAACCACCACTTACGGCTGATTTCAATTAACTCATTCTGCTTACCCCGTTCATATTATTGGCGTAAAACCATCGTTTTTGTTTCATATTTAACGGAGGGTTAATTATTAATTAATTAATGAGGTATCTCGTATTTATTATTTATTGCGTTTTTGTTGTTATCGTGAAATTGTAGTCTGTTATGAACATGAATAATAATAATTAAATTTTGGGAATTATTTATAATTATGCTCTCCGTAAACAGAAACCTGAAAATCTACATTAAAGAAAAAACGTACCTAAGTAGGATAGTTTTTTTTCAGGGTCGCGGGCCTGTCTTAACCGGTAACCGAGGCCCCGGAATGAAAAGAGTATTTAAAGGACACCGTGGATTTTAACCAGTACAAATTTGACAGTCCCTTTCGCCCTAGCTCGGAGGACTCATTTGATAACTGAAACATTTAAAAAAAGTAGGACAGTTTTTTTTTTAAGTTCGCCCCGCACTACAAATCTCTTGTCTGTTAGGTGGGCTTACCCCCTTATAAATAAAAGTGGACTAAAGTTACAACCAGGATCTTTAGTCCACTCAAGGGGGTATGGCTCGCTTTCCAGCAAAGCAGTGTGCAATGGAGACGAGAGAAGATGTGTTTTGAATAACTAATATGATTTCCACACCTCTCCGCTGAGCTTCGGTGGAAACCTGATTGGTGACACATCCAGATTATCTTTGATGCAAAGATTTGTTCGTAACGACATGGCCGATATCGTATACATTTATGAACACTATTCAAGGTACTTGAGGGCAGTGATGGCCCAGTGGTATCGGTCCCGACTTACGAATTGTAGGTCGTGGGTTCGAAGTTCGAACCCTGACAGGCGCACTACTTTGTGTAATTTTTTTAAATCAAAACTGCTCTCAAAACGGTGAAGGAAAATATCGTGAGAAAACTTGCATGTCCTAAATAGAACCAAAAATTCGAAGACATATGACATCTAGCAACCCGCACTGGGCCCGCGTGGTGGATTATGGCCAATTCCCTCTCACAGAGAGGAGGGCTGTGTCCCAGTAGTGGGAACATTATAGGCTGATGATGATGATTCAAGGTACTTGAAAGCTTAATACAAGACACTATACAGGCTGATATAGTACAAGACAGTTCGTATAACGATGCCCCTTTGTGCATTTGATATCTGTAATATCTGAAGCATACATCTTTTCCAAGAAACTTTCCCGTTTCACTGGACAGTAGTTCCGTGTATTACCAACTTGTGAAGCCTGATAGAATACCAGGAATCCACTAGCAGTTGACGTCATTACTAGTTGAAATGATGTATTGAAATATACTCGTAAAAGCACGCCTGTAATCCCCGTAGAGTGACGCTGAGGCTGGGGAAGAGCTGATAGTACACCTTGGGGGAGGTGAGCAGGTAGCCCGCCTAAAACGAGTATACGCATTATAGGGATTAGCGTCGCGTCCTGCACGCAAACATACTCATTAGCCAGCACGACGCGCGTACGGCGCCACATACCCGTTTAAGGCTGCTTTTCCAGAGATGCGCTATGCTACGTTGCTACGGATATGTTTGTTATCCACCAATCACATTCATTTGTTTTCATAACGCACACACACATAATGAGTATGATTGGTGGATATCAAACGCATCCTTAGCAACGTAGCATAGCGCATCCCTGGTGGAAAAGCAGCCTTAGGCGGGCTACCCGTCTTGGGCTTACCTCCCCTACATTTCACAGACCCCAACGTCTTCAAACGGGTACCTCATGATCAGTGGTCGTTCCTGCGAGTAGATTAACGATTAGCTATCGATAAGCATACTTAATTTTTTTACTCATAACATAATAGATTCTGTGTTGCTTATTGCTCCAATAGCGGCAGCCCGCGATGTCGTCTGCTTGAATGCGTTGAAGAATTGTTTATATACGTGTATTTGCCTACTCAAGATTTTTTCCTATGTGTGCTTATAAACACTCACACACACATACACAAACGCTCAGAGTCGAAAAAGCTATTTGTACATCATACAAATATTTGCTCCGTGCGGGAATCGATCCCGCGACACGCAGTGCAGCATTCCAATTGCTCGGTTACTGAGCTCAACTTGCCGTCGAAAATGAGTCGGAGTTAACGCGAGGTGTCCTAAATTTACCAGTAGCCAGCGATGGTTGCCACAAAAAAACATGTCAAACGAAATGGTTTCCTACGATCCAGCTCCAACATCCTAACATCATCAGCCTATAAATGTTCCCACTTCTGGGACACAGGCCTCAGTTCTGTGAAAGAGAGTGGGATATAATCCAACACGTGGGCTCAGTGCAAGTTGATAGATGTCACATGTCTTCGAATTTTCGGTTCTAGGACATGCCAGTTTCCTCACGATGTTTTCTTTCACCGTTTTGAGAGCAGTGGTCTGGAAAATTTGACAAAGTAATGTGGTTGGATTCGAACCCACGACCGTCTCGTACGTCGGAGCCGACACCACTCAGCCACCACTGCTCCAACAGTATGATAAAATCCATTAACTTCACATCACTCTGTTATGTATTTTGAAGTAAATAAATGTTGCCATGTGGTCCATTTGGAAAGCGTGTTAGTCAAACATAGGGCGCGTATGCAAAGTGCTGTGCTGCATTTGATGTATGCTTTAAAACCGGGTTTTGTTACACCGTAGCGTAATATTTATTTGCACGCACCAAAACAATATTTTATGTTAGGTACCTATATTTATAGAGAAAAGTCATCGATATTATAAATGCTTAAAATAAAACCTCTTGTTACACGTATTTTATAATAATATAACCTTATCTAATCTAATATCTTTATACGAGCAATTCTTGTATATTTATTTATATAAAATCAGGATCTGGGAAACGGCTGCAACGATTTTCATGAAAGTTACAGATTAGGGGTTTTTCGGCTCAAGGAATCGATTTATCAAGGTCCCAGGTTCGAGAAAAGCTCGGTCAACCAGATATTTAGTATTAATCAATGATCTAATGAAGCTTTTGTCTTTCTTAGAGAGCGATCTTGGGCGCAGGATAGTCCCATGAGGTAACCATCACCTTGCAACGTAAAGAGCTATTGAAGGATCACCGCGGATTTTAATCAGTACAAGTTTGACAGTTCCTCCCGCCCCACCTTGGATAGGAGAACTCATTTGATGATTTTACCACTATAAAAAAGAACAAGCCAAGTGCGAATCGGACTCGCCCATGAGTACGACCCAATGCGTTGACAGATTATTCTATAACCAAACATTAAAGTATACATTTAAATGTTTTTTTCCAATTTTAAACTAAAATCAATGCCATGAACACTTTACTCGTCTGTTTCTTTGTTCAGATATAATATTAATGCGTAGAAAATGGCGAAATATTTTGATAATTTTTCACCCGTATCCATTCGCTTCGGTGTAACAGCAGCCACAATAACGCCTCACTTTAATATTCATGTACGAAGCTTATCCGCAAACGGAGCTGGAACGCGCTGGAACGTTCAGGAACATTCTGGAACTCTCTGTAGCTTGCAGACGACTGTAATGTACATCCATCAACTCCTCATACATACACTGATGTTTATTATTAATAGTTTTTAATAATAGCAACGTAAGAATGAAAAATTAAGGGAGATACATCAACTTGCGCTTCTATTTAGTTTCATCTTTCCCGTTGTCTGTGATCAAATCTTGCAAGTAAAATTTGATCCACTTCCCGGTTTCCGATTGAGCTGAAATTTTGCACGTATATGTATATCGCGTGACAATACAATATTATGACGACATGGAGCTGGAAGGTGGTCAAAGGAACTCTGTATTGAATGAAACGCCCACAAGAGTCCAAACCCATCGAGTTTAAACTTGTTTGATTCGTCTTTACAGGCATAAATTCTTAGGTTCTTTAGCATTTTTGAAATGTTAACTCCTTTCTGTTCACGTCAGAGTTCTGATTTTTTCCACTGCCAATCTAAAAATATGTTTCATAATTTTGCCGTAGCATCCGCTGTCTGATTAGCTAAGTGGTTATAAGCTTTGGTATTCCACTCTTTCTCCGCCGATGACTGCAGGTTCGAATACCAGCAATGAACAGGTTTTTTTTTATTGCATTAGTGTATTTATTTTTTGTTCATCTTTCTGAAAAGTTTTTTTTTTTTTTCAAAATATTATATGTCTTTGAAATGTTTAACAGATTATTGGAGAAGTCTTAGACATTTTTATTTGCATGTTTTAAAGTGCTTAGGTACCCAAAAAAGATAAACAGGTTTCGGTTTAAAATGCAACTTCATAATTTTATTCTAAAATTACATGACGAAATGACAACCTCCTCCTTTTTTCGTCGGTTAAAAAAGATCTATTCACCACTTCGAAGGAAACACATGTCACTAAATTATTGACATACAAAAAAATAAGTGACGTTCAGCCTGCGAAATATTTCAGATGAATGAAATGAATCACGCATTGACATTCTTCAGAAAAACAACAATCATTAGGATGACTGGACAGCCTGTGTCATACATTTTCATAAAAACTTGGAATTTTTAAACGATGCATTTTTTTTCCCTTAGGCTGAGCGCAGACTTGAGTCACAACTGTTTTAAGACAGTCTTGTCTCACATAGACAAGTCTGTCTTAAAACATAAACAAAACTGTTTTGTCTACGACACGCCGCTCACCTGAAACAAAACTGTTCAGTGTCAGACTTGTCGCTGTGCAGTTCTTGTGTCTATTAGACAATATTGTCTATGAGACGTTTTGTTTTAAGTGTGCGCATCTTCATGGTTTTTGTAAAGCAATAGTCTGTCTTAAAACTGCTTTGCCTCAAGTCTGCGGTCAGCCTTAATGATGATGGCAATTTACAGTGACTCAGTGGGTACTTAGTCTACTTAGTCAATCCAGCGAATTATGACGACGTCTTCTTATTTCTAAAACTAGTATATACCCATTTATTGACTACAGATATACATATTTATTTGTTTAGATTGCAACTGTTGAAGGCGACACACACGGCTAAGTTACGAAATTTTTTTATCTTTAGATTTCATATTAATATATATTAGGCTATCACAGACGACGACGAAGGTAAGATATTTTTTATTTATATCTTTAGATGTTATCTTACGATAAATTCTTATATCTCTTTTTATCTTAAGATACGAAAATATGAAATATTTTTTTATCTTCGTCGTGTGTGATAGTCCATTGAATTGTATAGAGAGCGATAATGGTATCTTAAGATAAAACATTATAGTATCTTAGCCGTGTTTTGCGCGCTTTATAAAACCCGTGCTTACAGTGCCCAATAATATCGCTTATTCTCTTAGTAATATGAATATAAAAACACGAGACATTATATACAAGTCAAAATCGTCCCACAGCACTTTTTTCTCTAACAAAATAGTCTCCTTCACAGTCCAATAATTGCAGGTACCAACAAAACCCTCAACTAAACGGACCTCCATCAAAATTTTATCCTCCCTTCAAATAGAAATAAAGTATCAAGATTGGTTGTAAAAGCCGGTTTTTACGACTTCATTCATGTCCTGTGCAATGGGCACAAACGAAGCGGTTGACAAAAGGAGAACCACTAGTTTTAATTGGCGTGTCCCGAGCTTGTGTTGCTTTTCTGTTTTTGAACTAGGTAGACACTGTGTTTGGATTATTCTACTGCGTGTTTTGTGCTTAATTTTGGCTGTATGGTTCTTTTTTTTTAAGAACTTTGCCCAAACTTAGGAATTTCTCCTGTCTGTCAGGAGTGCATAATCCACTACGCGGGCTCAGTGCGGGTTGGTAATAATTATGTAACGAAAGGAAAACCAACTTTTCACCAAGCCATGTAAAAAGAACACCCAATATTTCCCAAAAACAAAAAAAAAGCTACGAGTATACAACTCAAAACGTGTGAAACAGAAAAGCCATAGAGTCGTTGTTTTTTCCAAAAAAATACGAGAATGGTTACAGCTCCCAGTTTTAATTGTTCGTGCCTTTCCAGACATCGTTATGATGGCTTGTGTAATCTTGTTGTCTTATTTCACACATGAATATGCAGTTTCTAACTTGTAATTGCATTTGGTGAAATTCCCTTTACGTTCTATGCGCTAATATTTGTGAAGAGGAATTTGATTTGGGCTTCCGTTGATTTGCCTAATTGTATGGAGTGAATTCGACAAGTAAGGGCTTTTTTTTATCGTTGTTAAATCGAATAAGTCCAGGGCGGGGCGGGAGGTACTGTCAGACTTGTACTGTTTAAGAGGAAACAGTACGGTCGTTTTTCCATACAAACGTAGTCCCCTATTTTCTTCCTGGATAATGCCAGTAGAGCAATAATTTTTTTACAAAAAATCTATGACCACTATTGGCATGTCTCTATGTTTTCTTTTTTTCCATAAATTAATTATTAAAAGAGATATGAACATTCAAAATCCTAAAAAAATAGCCAGATTTTCCGCTGTGTTCAAATATCCAGAAAACAAATTTGGCGGGATTATATAAAAAAAGGAAAACATAGGAACACGGTCAATACCTTTCTTTATTTTTTAAAGAAAAATGTAGTGAAATCGGTTAAGGTTTGGAGGAGTAATCAGGGGACTACGAATCGTTGATTTTGTGCCATTTAATAAGGTATTTTCGGTCCAAACTGCTGTTGTCTCTATTGCGCTCTGTAACTCTGTTGTGGGCACTGCGCGACAGCAATAGATTTTACAAATACCTATTTTTCAATTCTCCAGCCCTTGCTGTTTCCTCTTAAGGCGCAAAATACACAGAAGCGATGAAAGATTCGGACACGATGCGGATGTGGATGGGATTTGTTGTGGCTTCAAATTTTATTCGTATCACTTCAGTGATAAATCCGCGCCGCATTCTTTTCTGTGTAATTTACGATTACGACGCATCTCTTTCATACATTTTGTACGAATGAAATTTGAAGCGACAACAAATCCGATCCACATCCGTATCGTGTCCGAATCTTTCATTGCTTCTGTGTATTTTGCGCCTAAGATGCACGGTGAACCTTCAATAGCCCTTTACGTTCCAGGGTCACGGTTACCTAAAAGATGGCGGCATAGTTCAAAACCTTCCTCACACAGATATTAAAGAGTTGGTTACAATTAAAATCGTCGGCAGTAATATCTTATACTGTACATATTACAGGTTCATTGTAGTGTAATATAGAGTTTGGAAGTACATATTATAGCATATTTTTATACCCATTTTTGTATATTTTTTTAGATACATAAGTACTCGTCTTTGCTTTAAGACGAGGGTTTATTTTGTAAGGACAGTGCTCCTTCTTCTTTCAGTCAGTAATGTTTATTTGATTTACTGCTGTCAGAGGAAAAACAATTGTGAAAATCCAGTAAATACATAAATATGTATAACAACAGTATATTGGTACAATAAAACTTAATAAAAAGACAATAAATTGAACTGGGCATAGGGGAGCTATTCTCAACAAAATGGCCCCCACAACGTAGCCACGAATTAGTTCCAATTTTAAAAGCTACGCGTACAAATTAATTCATATTTGCGTGTTTGAAAAATATTACGACAAAGCATTTTTGTTGGAGTGGCAAATTAATTAATTTAATAAATGAAGTAGGTTTTTGTGGGCCCGTGTTGCTTTTAATTTTGGTTTGACTAAACAAAGTTATATAGTTGTTTTATTGTGCTACGCAACTGGACTTCTCCCAGTAGTAACGTCTGTTTGTGCCATGGCCTTGTTTTTTTGTCTCCTGCTTGGCATGAAGGGAAGTGGAAACAAATAATTCCTACTAAACTCCTACACTATTCCTTTCTGATTAATTTCGTTGCAGGATCCAAGACAGGTAAATTAATTCTCCGGGACACGTTGAGCTTCATTGTCCCGGCGCTTTTCTGGTGGCTGCCATTGCTGATTCTGGCTTTCTGGAGAGTCAGTGGTTTGGGAATAGTGTGGTGGGTGTCCCAAACAAACGAAAACTTGTTTTTTGTTTCAAATAATAAATCCGAGAATAGACGCGTTGCAAGTTATCATTCCTATTTGCCATTCCATCAACAATTGTAGGTATTTGTGCTTGTCTTTATTTTATTTGTTATTGGACTCATGTGGTAGAATACGACCCACTCTTACTCTTATAGAGGGAGACCTTTTTAAACCCGGAAATAAAACCCATGTGCTAATATGAGTGAGAAAAAGCTAGTTTCTTCATAATTATTCATTTCAAATGAGCAATATTTTAAAGTTGGGCAATACTAACGATACTAATCGTATTCTGCAACTCAAAAACATTACTAATGCAAGTATCTTCGCTTAATATTATTTGATGTCTTTGTTTGTTTTCGTTCCGCGCTACACTTTAAGGTTTTTGGGGTTTATGATTTTTTTTTTACTTTTAGTGCTTATTTGCAATAATAAGCCTTTGCAATGCGAAATACTTCATTTTTAAAGGTGTCCATAATTGCACTAATAATTTGCGTTTTTTTTTATTTGCGATTTATTAGCCGTAATGCAATGAGCATCGTAAGTAGAGCCTTAGATTGAAATATTGCCCATGATTTGGATTACACCCTGTATAAGCCACAACTAGAGCAATCGATATTATTACGCTACCACACAATAGAGCTGAGCACAAACCACATCAAATATTCTCTTTTCTTTCACAAAACATCTGCGTTTGAACCTTTTCATAAAACCAAAACTAATAAAGGGTATTTAGCTCCAAAAATAAGCTTTTAAACAAATACTTTTTCGACAACCCTAATTTGCGGAAGCCACACTCTTATTTTCATTGAAATTAGTGTGGAAATCGTTTGTGATTTGAAACGATTAAGTTTGTAATCGAACCCTCATAGAGACCCATGATTAATCAGGGTTCGTCATAAAAATATGATATTCTATAGAATTTTTGGGTACACCCCTATTATATAGGTATTGTTCGACGTAGTTTTTCGATCAAGGGTTTGCGCAACCCTCCTATTTGCTTAGGATATGGGGTTTCAAATAGAATATTGTTCGATATTTTTATTATATTTGTTTTTTTTTTTTGCTTTCTAAAATTACGAGTACGTATGGAAGCGATGACAGAATAACGTTTTATTTCCATGAAGAATTTATTGATGTGTCGTCATATCAAAAATTGATTGATTAGAAAACGATTCAGAGGAATTGAATAAATATATTGTGATAGTTCATGGTGATAAATAAATAAGGCTAAAACTGTTTTAATTCACTTCTAGACCAAATCAGAAGGAAAATAAAAAGAAAAACTTAAATTCACTGTTGTTCATTTTAGTTTTTCAATGATTTGAACATAGTTTGTGATATTTAAAAAATCTTGCAAATAACGCAAATGCACTAGAACTCTGCGAGAGCAGTGGTGGCCCAGTGGTATTGAGAGCAGTGGTGGCCTAGTGGTATCTGTAACTTACGAGTCTTGGGTTCGAATCCAGCTAGGCGCATTTCTTTGTGTAATTTATTTCATCACCACTGTTTTCAAAACGGTGAAGGAAAACATCGTGAGGAAACCGGCATGTCTTAAGAACCAAACATTCGAAGACATGTGACAGACATCCAGCAACCCGCACTGGGCCTGCGTGGTGGATTATGGCCCACTCCCTCTATCAGAGAGGAGGCCTGTGTCCCAGCAGTGGGAACATTAATAGGCTGATGATGATGAATAGAAGTTTCATTAAGACTTATTTTAGATGATATTGTCCTGAAAACTTACTGCATTCAGATATTCAAAAGGAAAAGACATT
This sequence comes from Agrotis segetum, assembly GCA_036375495.1. Lineage (NCBI taxonomy): Eukaryota > Metazoa > Arthropoda > Insecta > Lepidoptera > Noctuidae > Agrotis > Agrotis segetum. The sequence goes on from JAQSVV010000435.1 coordinate 68,501, forward strand.
GCCAACACAAAAGCTAAACGCATTTTTTTACTTCATCCTACCTACTTTCCGATTTATCGGCCAAACAAAAAATCGAAAACACACTCAACCCAAAACTCAACAAAGATCACAGTAACAAATGCCTCAGTTATTACAAGTTTTTCAAAGATATTGCAGAAAGAAAGAAAGAAAGTAAACGAGCCGCACGTGTTTCGCTTATCGACACATGTCTACCTACGCTCGAGTAACTACGAGTACATCGAACAAGTATCAAACTTAGAAGTAACTTTGGTAGAAAACAATAAGTGCGGAAACTTGACTATTATACGCAACTTGTAATGTTATACTTAGCTAAGTTTTGGTCTGTAAAGAGTATTTTTTCAGGGTTCCGTACTTCAGTAGAAAAAACGGAACCCGATCCTTGAAGGTCTACCACGACCTCTTAACGCGTTCCAGTTTACGCTCAGGGCACGAGATGGCGCTAGACGACTTGTATAGCTCTGTCTCTTTTCCACCGCCTTAACTGGATCGCGTTAAGAGCTCGTGGTAAGGCCTCAGTTTGTTGTCCGTTTGTCGGTCGTAAGACAAATAATTTATTACAATCAGGCCATCAAAGAGGCGCTTTTAAACGTCAAATATTAAAATAAAAGAAAATGGGATTGGATTGATTCTTCACTCCGTCCGTCTATTAAGACACTTTTGTCAGGAACGCTTGAAGGTATCAAGAAATGAAATTAATATCAACTTCTTCAGAACTGCAATCTCTTGGGACACAAAATAATCTAATTTCTAAGTCAACGATATCAAAAGATACGACCGTTTATGCTTCGTTTCGCCGAATATTTGAGCGCTCGCTGTTATCAAAATCTATTGGGAAAATTCATTGTTATATCACAGAAAAAAAGCATCAAAAATCGTTTTTAAATTATTCAACTCGATTCCTGTGATGAACGAACTATTGACATAATATCTACAAGATGATACGGAACCCTCGGTACGCTTTCCGTCTCGCACTTATCCTTTTTTATCTCTACAAAGGTCAGAAGTGAGGAACACAAAGTTATGCTTCTTTTTGAACAACTTATATATAATTTTTCGAACTAGATATGATACTTTCAGGCTAGTTCAAAATGGATCGTACAAACGCTCTACGAAAAAATCTGTAAACAACTACAAGAAGTTGTAAGTTGTTGTTATAACAAAAACGTGATCATCGACTGCCTAGCTTTTTCCCAACTATATTGGGGTCGGCTTCCAGTCGAACCAGATGCAGCTGAATATCAGTATTTTAAATGGAGCGACTGCCTATCGGACCTCCATAACCCAGTAACTGGGAAATACGACACCTCATTGTAAGACTGGTTGTCAGACTCGAGAGCTTCTGACCAATAGTAACGACTCTCAAAGATCTACAAATGACAGCCGGAACCTACGGCTTTACGTGCTTTCCGAGGCATAGAGGAAACTCGTTATGACAGACGGTCACCCAGCCACAGATCAATTTCGGCAAACGCGGCTTAACCCAGAAGATCGGCCCTATCAATCTGCTGACAACTTCTTGCGACCAACGACGATATAATACTAGACTCCGCATGCACGATCTAAGGAACAAAAATTATTCTGCCAACTCGCTGAGGTACTACGTCAGCGAGGGGAACGGGGTACTGCGTTATGATTGGCTAACTCAAGGTCTGTTCTATCTCAACGTATGTTTACGACTCACAGGATTGGTTGAAATGAGGCGAATATAAGACTTTTTTGCCTAATGTGTTGGCAGAAATTGGTCGCCTGTTATTAGGAGTCTAGTATTATATCGTCGTTGCTTGCGACCCATGCATGGCCCTTGATCGTGAGACGAGCTAACTCAACGCCTGCAAAATATCTGTTGGTCACGCTCAAAGTTGATCCCTTGCTTCAGGAGAGGCAAGATGGCATAATCATCGGTGATGGTATCATCACCGGTGTGTGCACGTACAAACGGCTTTTAGACCACTTGCTTCTGTCTTTTCATCTGTACCGCTCACTTCTGTCCCTGACCGTACATAATGCAAGTTTAACACTCCACATACATAAGTGTTGGAACGCAAAGCTGCTATCAGAGCCGTGTGATGACATACGTTCAATGCGTGGAGTAAATTCGCAGGGGATGAGGTGAGGGCTGAGTGCTTGAGAGGTAGCGATCAGCGGAAAATGAGCGGGTTATTCTTTAAACCCGACTTCGGCAAATCCAGAGGAGAGAATGATTGTAGAAAGGTATGTATGTTTGTATCCTCATAAAGTATTCATAATATTTGTACCTCTCACCCCAGCTGGTCAAAGACCTCGCATGAATTTTCTAGTAATTAATAACACTAGCAATGAGCACCGACAATTATCGTGAGAAATCAATATATAAAAATCAATGCCACTTTTTGTTGTAATTTTATAACTCGATAATAACGAACTTCACCTATCCAAACCAAATGTTTAGGCTTTGGTCAGACTATTTGGTAAATGGTTTATATGAAGTTTGCACAAAATCGGTCGAGCGGTTCTCCATTTATCACATTTTTTTAACAAATGAATTCAATAAATGGCGGATCATTTTGTTGTTTGGAGATTTTGCTGTGAAAGTAGCGAAGCACGTACCGGGCCGCTAGTACGCAATAACAAAAAATCTCAAATCGCTCACGCCGCCGCTTCGCTCAACACCAAACCCTACTCCCTAAAGCTAGGGGCGTTGCGCATTACAACTCAAAGCACGCGCGCCGCTAAGCGAGGACCTTATTACTCCACACGCGATTTGCAAGTGAGGTTTGTGACAGCCCTAAAGCTCCTAACTGGGAACTGAGAAACCAGTCGGTAGCTAGTTTGTCTTAAAATACAGATTTTCGAATTGTGTATGTAGAAATGTACGTTGTCAATCAAGGTAAAAATAAACGTAGATTTTGTATTGTTAATTATATTGGTAAATTAACTGTTGTAAAATCTAAACTGGAAGCTGGGAACTGGGAATCGAGTGGCTAGAAGAAAAATTTAAATTATTCTTCGGAAAATCCTGAATATTTATGTAAGTACTAGCTGTTGCCAGCGGCTTCACCCGCTACAACTGGAAAATTATCCCACGGGAACGTATAATCGGGATAAAAAAACTATCTAAATAAATTTTAGCCATATCCGTTCAGTTGTTTTTGCGTGAAAGGGTAACAAACATACCTTCAAACACATACACATATATACATCCTCAAAAACTTTCGCATTTATAATATTAGTAGGATGTGGAGATAATTTAGGCAGTTTTATTTATAATGTTATTTACAATAATTAGTAAACTAAACGGGAACTCCTGAACATAGAGTGTGGTAGACCTTGGTATATAAGATTTTTTTATCAATGTACGAGTATTACAAACTCGGTTTTTTTCTGGGAACTGAGAGCCGAGTCACTTTCATAAAAAGGAATCAAATATTTTTCTCGAAAAAGCTTGAATATTTAAGTATTTTGTAGAGATTTTGGCAAACTTGGGCGAATAAGTTTTTACAATATTATTTAGGTTTATTTAGGAATTGTAACGCGATAGTGAATCACAGTAAACATTAATAAGTTATAAAGTTTGGTAATTCTTTTGAAGCTTGAAAAAATCATATTTGTTCTTTTTTAAAACTCGTTGAACTCATAACATTGCGCATATTACGTTCTAAAGATAAATAAAGTCCCATAAATCGTAGCTCAAAAGGTAAAGCATTTCGTCAGACATTTAGCACTGCGAGGTAGAACTAAGAGCCGGGGTCGCGACTGTCTACATAGGTCACCGTGGCCCTAGAAGACAGTCCACCCAAAGAATATGGTGGCCTTAATCGGCATAAAAGTCTGACAGAGTCCCTACGGGCGTTTTTCCATTAGCCGGCACGGCACGCACCGGCGACGGCGAAAAAACGCAATACCGGTTCAAACAGGGCGAAACAACTCATTTGATGTTTTTAAAAACCACAAAAAAGGCTGTTTCTAAGTAAATTAAAAACTTCCGTTTTCAGAATCAAACTTTAGACGACAAAATATCGGTTCGACGAATTGAACTAAAGTTAGGGTATGGTATTCAACATGAAAGGGGATGAAAGGAAGTCACCATACCAATTTAAAATCAGTACCTTTTTCCTACATCCTTACGTCCCTGAGGAGTGTCAGAAAATATCCTGTTTACAACGCCCCTCAAATAGGGAGATTGGGTTCAATCAATTTTGTGAAATTTTCTTCTCAAGTAGAGCTTATGATTAGGTAGCTTTATGGTTATTTGAATTTCAACGTGGTAAACTGGAAAAGAATTCGTCTAAGAAATTGGGGAATCCTTTGACCGGAATTGCGACAGTATTGCCTTTTAAAAATGCTGATGATCTACAACACGGTCAATATTAGCCTAGTTGCCATTTGCCACAATTTTTTTGTTTTATTATTGTGCACTCCCCAGTCTATAATATATTTGATGAAACGCCCAGAGTTATAAGTATCTCGAGGCTATTTCCGGCCAGTATAAGCGCAGGGGGGGGGGGGTATTACAACGTCTTAAAACCAGGCTTGTTCCAGTGAGTGAACGAGACGGCGCTAGACGACTTGTATAGCTCTGTCACTTTCACTCGCCGGAATAAGCCTGGTTTTAGGACGTTGTAATACCCCTCCAGGATTGGTGATGGGGAGTTAATGGATAGCTCGCCGTCCAATCAAGGACTAGGAAAGACCTGAAGGAACAGCATAAATCGTTTATAGTCTGACAAAACTGACAGTTTTGTTTTTTTGTTGTCTCGTTTCCTATACGGTTCAAGCTTTTGTGCCTTAAAAGTAAGTTCTGGATTCTCGGGTTGCATCTGTTCAAAAACACAGAAACAGGTAGTAAGTTCCACTCCTTTGAACCTTTTTTTTAACATGGTTAAATATTCTGAATGCTTGAGGGAGGACAACGCCGTCGAGGTCGACCGCGGCGGAGGTGGTGTGACGATCTGATCATGTTCGCAGGGCAGACATGGCCAGAAATTGCTCAAAATAGAGAGGTTTGGAAGGAGAAAGGGGAGGCCTTTGCCCAGCAGTGGGACACTGTATAGGCTAAAAAAAAAACAAATGAACCCTATCCCAGGGTGGAGGCAAAAGGACTGTCAGACTCGTTCTGACTAAAAACCACGATGTTCCTTCAATAGCCCTTTACGTTCCAGGGTCATGGTTGCCTGTTTAGATAGTCTCGCGACCCCGGCAGGCGTTTGGCCCTCTATAGGGTCCCGTCAGATAGCTAATAGATCTTTGAGGCGATCGTAATAATCTTCGCGCTGTAAACCAGGGCAAGCTCCATCATCGGCCAGCGAGTCCCCCGTTACTCGCCGTCCACTAAAGATGAGAAGTTCAATACACTATTCATACCCCACAACACCACAAATAGAAATATCAATTCATACATCAGTCCCTCGTGAAACTTGGCCAATATTTGTTCATTTGTGGGCCATATGGATGATTGCTCAGGATTGGGAGTGTACGCTCCTGGAATATTAACTAACCACTTATTGATAGTTAACTTACTACAGTTACTAGTTAGGAGAACTGAGTTTTGGGTCATCGATTCATTGATATGTATCGATGGGATGAAATAAACAACTAACGTATGATGGCTATATGTTGGTATAAATAACTTGCTTCTACACTTGTCTCACTCATTCTACCTGTTTTTACATAATACCGTGGTTTTCTATGTGCATGTGTGAGTGCTTTTGTTTTTTTATCCAAGCAACATGAACTCAATGATGAATCAATATTTTGACGTATTTTCATTTTTAAAGCGGTGTATATTTTAGTTTTCGTAACAAAAGAAGAAATACGTGTAAAATATGTTTTGATAATCTAAATGCCGAATCTGTTTTATGTAATCAATTTAATAATATAATCTTCTATGAACTACTAAACAGTACCCTATTTTATAAGCTACCTAGTAGGTAGGGTATCTAGGCAAAGCTTATAATATAAAACAAATTTCATTTTAATTTCAAATGGGTTACTAATGATTTTATGTATACTCAAAAGTTTTAACATAAATTTACCACGTAATGAGTAAAAATTTCAACATTTAATTATCTTATTAAAATAAGAAATAAACTGGAATTCAAACCAAGTATAATACAGTAAATATAATTCAGAAATGAGACAATGCGCCCATAACTTTCATACCAAGACAGCATCCAATAAAAAAGGCACACGAAGAATGCATAACCTCCTTTTTAGTTAAATCGGTAAAAAAACGAAAACAATTAACCATCCACAAAATGAAAAACTCCAGTACAATCGCGCACAACGTCTTTAATTTTTTCTTGTTTTTTTTTTTTTTTAAATTCGAAAGCGCCTTGCAAGTTAACTGTATGGTGTAGTGTTACCAGTCGAATAAATAATGAAAGGAATTTAAGGTTCGATCGTTAAAAGTGATAATTTATTGTGTGCAATGAATGTTTGTTTGTTCGCTCGTTGACTATCATTAAAATTAAGGATGAGACTAATTGAAGAGATATTTGGTTGTCATGTGAAGTTTTAATTTAAAATGTGGATATAAATATTTTAGTTACTGTTCTGTTTTACATTTAATGGAATGTTAAACTGTTTTAAATAGGTAATGCTTGCATCTTAAAGTTATGGTTTAGAAGAAAATCAATGTCACACGTTATATTACATTCAAGAAAACATGAAACAGGTATTTTTTTAGAGATACTGGAAAGGTCTAAATGAAATTGTTTCTATCTATCATCATCTTCCTGCCCTTATCCCATTTTACTTGGTGTCGGCGCAAAACGTTTTTTTCTTCCATTCTTCCCTATCACACGTCATAGTATCATCTACTCCTTTTTCTCTCCTATCATTCCTTAGACAATCCATCCATCTTTTCTTTGGCCTTCCTCTTCCTATCCATCCATCAAGATTCATACTCATCACTCTCTTACGGCCGAACTCAATAACGTACTGAATGATTGTCATCCCTCATCACATGTCCATACCAAGATAGACAATTCCCTTTCATTTTTTCTGTAACAGGCGCCACTTTCAAACTTCCCCTTATAAATTCATCTTATCTTACTTTATCTATTCTTGTCACTCCACACATCCATCTAAACATTGTTTCTATCTGTGTGACATGAAAATAAAAAATAAGTGCATTGAAATATTGTTATAGTATCGAAATAATATTGCAAGCCAGTAGTACTATACAACTCTGCCTAATGTATCAAAGACAACACGCACGATGTTACTAATAAAAAATATAATGAACGCCATAATACTACAAAACATACCAAATATTTACAGATAATAATCATTTACTAATTAGAACAAAACCTTTTGAGTTTATTTTAACAATTAAAATTAATTACTACGAAGTAATTTCTTTTTAAGTGTACGTTTAAGTTTCAGCAATTAGGAGGGTCGAATGGTCAAACGAAATTAATTTTAGCCCATAGGCTTGTAATTTACATAGCTTTGGCAACGTGTATTTAAGATAATTCGTTAAAATAATTACCGTTTTCACTAATACCACTGGCTTAGGCGCAAAACGTCTCTTTCGCAAAATGCCACCTGGTCGTAAAACGTCTCTTTCGCAGAATGTCTCTTTCGTAAAATGTCTCTTTCGCAGAATGTCTCTTTCGCAGAATGTCTCTTTCGCAAAATGTCGCACCTGGGACTTAGGCCCTTCGTCCATTATAAGACTCAAGTTTCCGATACCTTACGACTTCAGTATCCAGGCGACTCTCGCAATAGAAATGCATATACGTTCGTACACAGGCACGCGACGCGCGACGCCAATCGCGCGCTACCCACCTGCTGACATCGCGGCGACTTGAGTTTCCGCGATTTTCAAGATGGCGGAACAATTTATTTACCATTTTTAATTTTATTCACAGAATAAAGGGTTCCGTAGCATATTCTTGAATCATTTTTGGAAAGTCATTATTTTAAAACGATAGAAAAATATTTACAATCCTCTATCAAATCATAATTTTGTATGCAGTTTTATTAAAAAGTTGAGAGAGATGGTTTATTTTATTGTTTTTTCTATTTTATTGAATATTTTTTAAAATTATGTTATAGTATTTGGATTTGGATTAATGTTAGGTTCCCAGGAAATTAACTGTGAAGGACGGACTGTCACACGTTTGATCTTATAAAGATTCCGTTTTTTTTTTGAACCTTCGGAACCCTAAAATATATACTTTGATCGTCACAGTCATGTGTCAGCCATTTTATAAATTCATATTCTTGACCACCCATCATGACCTTTTGACGCGGCGCTAGTGTCTATGTCGTTACATCAAATTGCATTATAAAAATTTAGTACCTCGAATTTTCCGCGGGTCATGAGTAGTGGCGAAACTCTAGTATCGGAAACTTGCGTCGCCTCGTGTACGAAGGCTCGTACACTAGGCGACGCAAGTTTCCGATACCTTACGATTTGGGTTTCCAGGCGACTATCGCAATACAAATCCATAGAGGCTCGTACACAGGTCGCGTCGCCGACATGCGTCGCCGACTCTAGTCGCTCGCTACTCATCTATCAAGATCGCCGATACCCAAGTCTTCGCGATTTTTAACCGACGAAAAATTTGTATCTATTATTTTAAAATGTATTATTAAAGTATCTGAGGTAGAAAAATATCCTTGTTTGTATCATTACAATTAATAATAATAATTGTACAATCTTACGTTTATGTATTTTGATAATATTTACCTATTTTAGTTCCATATGTGTAACTAGATGGCGTTGTTAGTTTTTCTGAATCGCGATATGGTTTCGTTACCACCAAAAGTATATAAAGACCTAAAATCCATTGATTAAATTGTCTTCGTTCAAACAAGTAAACGCTGGTCCACGACTATCACACAACGCCATCTCGTCCCAAGCTAAGCAGAGCTTGTGGTATGGGTACTAAACAACTGATAAACATACTTACATATTTCTAAATACATAAATATAATAGATAAATTAGGGGAGGCCTATGATCAGCAGTGGACGTCCTCCGGCTGTTGATGATGATGATGATGAATAGATAAATTACACCCAGACACAGAACAAATGATCGTGCTCATCAAACAAACATTAATTTGTCCTGGGTGGGAATCGAACCCACGTCCTCCGGCATAGCAGTCAGGGTCACTAACGACTAGACCAACAGGCTTGTCAAATTCAAAAGAATATTCTAATAGATAATTAGCATGGAATAAGCTTTTTTTTTAAGTGGTAAAATAATCATATTAAATGAGTCCTTCCACCCCGGGCAGGGCGGGAGGGACTGTCAGACTCGTACTAACTAAAAACCACGGTGTCCTTCAATAGAACCTAACAAAACGATAGCGCGATCTAACTCGACGACAGCGCCATTTTGCACTTTTATAAATTATTATGGTTTCGTTACAAACATTACTACTTTAACCCAGCTTCGTCATGTACTTGCACATACGACAAAAATAAAGTAATTAAGAAAACGAAAACATTAAAAAAACCTATTCAAATCTGAAATTTGAAACCACGGTCATCATCATAGCAGTAAGCGTTAGCGTTCCAGTGCAAATAAAAGAAAACTATAAAAAAAAAACCTAGAAAAAAATTGAATAAACCTCTAAAAAACAACTGAAACACGAAAAAAGAAAAATTCTATGTTTACCTGGGGATTGAACCCATGGTCACCACCTTGGAAGTCAAAGCTTGAACAAATCGAGCTACCTTGTAGCCGGTTGGCGCGGCGAAATTATGAACCATATTCTTTCTAGATTGATTTTTCCTCTATACGCGCCAATTTTTAATTCCAAAAATTTGAAAAAGGAATGCGCTCGTCATTTTTAAAATAGTAGCATTTTAATTTATGTTATAAGATGAACATTTTGTGTTTTGTACCATGTATTATTAAGGTTGAATATAGAATGGTGGCCGAATAGACGATTTGAGTCTTACGACTCGAGTCGCCGCTGTGTACGGACCGTGCGCGACTGGAGTCGCGCGACTTAGGTATGCGACTGGAGTATCGGATACCGGAGTTTCCTAATGGACGAAGGGCCTTAGGAATAAAATTTTGATTTTCAAAACAAAAATCATTTATTTAAATTATATAAGTGCAATTATGGTTTTTAACTGTATCAAAATATTTTTTTTTTATTGGCTTACATTCTTAAGTAAATTTAAGTACCAACATTTTTAGATAATTTAAATAAATGATTTTTGTTTTGAAAATCAAAATTTTATTCCTAAGTCCCAGGTGCGACATTTTGCGAAAGAGACATTCTGCGACAGAGACATTCTGCGAAAGAGACATTTTACGAAAGAGACATTCTGCGAAAGAGACGTTTTACGACCAGGTGGCATTTTGCGAAAGAGACGTTTTGCGCCTAAGCCATACCACTAAAAGGAACTTGTTTGAAGACTAAAGGGCCATTTACACGCCACAAGAAACTGCATGTGAGGTTGCATGCGAGTTTGCATGCACTTGCATGCGAAAATAATTACCGTTTTCACTAATACCACTAAAAGGAACTTGTTTGGAGACTAAAGGGCCATTTACACGCCACAAGAAACTGCATGTGAGGTTGCATGCGAGTTTGCATGCACTTGCATGCGAACTCCGGACTACATTGCGGACAATGAATCCAGTTGATCAAAAAGTTCTGCAACATTGCGTGCAACTGGCATACACTTTCTTGCATCGTCTAAATGAGGCTTTAATATAGAAAGATTTGTTGGATTTGTAACTCTTTATTCTGTTACAGAGAGAACAAATTCCAACGGTTGGATTTTAAAATTAAGGCATACACTCTCTGTTCTAATTGAACTAAAGAAATAGCCCTAAGACCTTATTAATTACTTAGAAAGGTCATAACAAAATAGGAAAGAAATCTACACATACAAATAGAACTTTTACAAGTTATCCTACTAATATTATAAATGCGAAAGTTTGTGGGGAGGAGTATGTTTGTTACTCATTCACGCAAAAACCTTAAACCACTGAAGGGATTTGGCTAAAATTTGGTACACAGATAGTTTATAACCTGGATTAACACATAGGATAGTTTTTATCCCGATTTTATGTTCCCGTGGGATAATTTATCGATTTGTAGCGGGTGAAGCCGCTGGCAAGAGCTAGTCTTTTCATACACATATAGGACGTACATACATAACAAAGATTATTCTATTCAATTCTAACTACCAATTCTTCTCAGTAAACAAAAATCTAATAAACTTCGTCTCCCACAAAACATAACAATACAATCAGGGGTACATTTACGTCATCATCGCTTTGAGCTTATATAAAAACGAAAGCGATATTCCGAAGGATTTTTCCTTGTTTTTCGGCACATAATACATACTTGTTATCTAATACAATACATTGGCTTTACACAATAAGTAAAAGCGAACTGATCAGGAATGGTATTCCGGTAAAAATATCAAATTTCACCGAAGCCCGGGCATAGAACTATTAGATTACAGGGCGGTACTGTTGGTACTAGAATGGTGATTAAGACTCGATGAGAACTCACTTCTGTGAATATTTTCTCACTTATTTTAACCAACAATTTTTTTACTTCTCATTGTATCCTGTGAATTTTTAATTTACTAGGGTAACGACACCCACCCGCATCATATAGAAAAAAACTTAACAAATATTTTAAAATGCTAAAACTTTCTCCGAGAATTTATTCATTAGTGAAAGCAGCATGCAAATCGATGCAGAATTTTTTAAGTTTCATGCGAACAGACAAACAGACAGATGCTGAGGATGACTTTGTTGTGTAATAAGTGGTGACTAGAATAAATAGATTTAATAGTTGATATTATACGAGTATAAATACAAAATTAACGCTCCATGCGATTCTGCTGATCGTTAATTAGGACCCAATTTCAATTAATCTATATTCGGCAACACGACCTTTGTCAGTGAATTCAAACAGAATAATCAATGTGTTCATCAAAAAATTTATACCCGATTAAATAATATTACTCTATAGCTTAGCGTAGCGAGTTAAACGAAAGATTTGGTATACGTACGATAGCACAAAAAGTGGAGGCGCCAAATAAACATGTATACTAGCACTATGTTGTTTCTAAAAGCTCCTTTCCAAAAACAATCTTGCCCACCTCAACTGCCAAAAATCTCGATCGATTCTCACTTTTACCCCACCCTAGCAACTATAGAAACCATGGTAGTACCGATACATTCGCATAATATAACCCCCGTGGATCTGCCGAATAAAGTATTACTAACTTATGAGCAATTCAATCGGACAGGATTATTGTTTTGCACTTCGGCTTTTTCCGGAGCACTTCGGCTCTTCCCGGAGCACTTCGGGATTTTTCGGCAATTCTCGACGGACAGATGGTAATCGTGGGTATTACAGGGATTGTGTGTATTGGATATGTTTATCATATTGATATTTATATTATACGATGGTTTAGTATCGACTTTGGTGAATTCGAATTTGGAATTTTGTTTTTACTTTTTCTTGGTAGGGTTGTGTTCTTAGGTGTTGGCCGTAATTTGTGAAATGACGTTAAATATATTTTTGGGTAAGTTTATAACTCAAAAATAAACAGGAAAAATGACTAGTCTGATCAGGTAAACCTGGAATGTAAAGGGTTATTGAAGACCACCGTGGATTTAGTCAGTACTTGTCTGGCAGACCATCCTGTATCACCCGGAGTGAGTGGATTTGATGTGTTAGTTAAAGTTATTACTTGCACAAAATACTCAAAAATTAATAACATTCGTGCTAAATTCCGTTCCCGGAAACCCGTTTCCATTCGGTCATACAAAATATAGGCCACGTTCAACATCACACAAAGAAAAGGAAGCCACTACCGAAATTTAACATCCAAATGAAATTAGTTATACAGAATGAAATTAGATATTCTAGACTCAAATTTAGGAAAGTTTAAAGGTAATGTTCCATCAGAGATGTGCTAAGCTGAGCTGTGACGATGTTAAAGCCGAGCTACGAAACTGTGTGACCATTTCCACTGATACTACGCTATGTAGCTGTGCGAAGATGTGCTATGAAGATGCGCCGCCACAAAGTAGCTGCGCTACGAAGATGCGCACTTCGAGCCATGCGATGTATCGATAGTAGGGAAGACGACTCATAGCACGCATCCACAGTACGCAGCCATAGCACGCATCCACAGCACACAGCCATAGCACGCATCCTTCCATATAAAAAAACAAATCTTAATTGAATCCGTTTCCACCAACTGTGCGTGTTTTACATAGCACTATGTAAACCAACGAATATGATTGGTGGATATCAAACGCATCCGCAGCAACGTAGCATAGCGCATCTCTGGTGAAAAACCAACCTAAGCCAGTAATACTCGTATCTAGAATTCGGAGTCACAAGTACACAAGGCTAAGAGGTTTAGTAACTGGGCCGTCTTACACGCTTGGCCAGATTCCCGTGATCCCGGGATAAGCTTTCACATCCCTATGAGATCCCGGGATATTTTTGTAGCGTTTCTTTAAATGTGATATACCTTAAGCTTTTGACAGTGAAGTGTTTGGTAATGTAGATACTTTATATTGAAGTAAAAGATTATTTAAAGTTAATATGAGAAATTTTGATCTCGTGGCTAGTCGCACAGTCCTTTCTTCCGGGTTAAGCCGCGTTTGCCGAGGATAGTCTGTGGATAGGTGACCATCTATCATAGCGAGTTTCCTCTGTGCGTCGGAAAGCACGTAAAACCGTTGGTCATAGAGTATAGTATTACACAGTTACTAGGTTGTAGAGGTCCGACAGGCAGTTGCTCCATGTAAAATACTGATATTCAGCTGCATCTGGTTCGACTGGAAGCCGACCCCAATATAGTTAGAAAAAGGTTAGGCAGATGATGAAAAATTTTGGTTTTAGTTACTTTCGTAAATTCGTATACAGTTTTTGCCCCCAACAACGACGGCTACTTTTTCCTAATTGCTAGTCAAAATTTGTCACAGCTTAGCTATGTACTTGATGTAAATATAATTTATGGCTTTAAGCACTCATAAACAGAGGAAAAACAACAAAGGAAAAACTAACACTGATTAGATAGTAGACTCAATGCTCATGTTTTGATTCCGCATCCAAACAGATCTGGTATCACTTCTCGGAAACGTATCGCGGATATGGATGAAAATGTAAGCGAATATCGAGCACAATGGATGGATGGATTTAGAAATAATATGCAGATATTTTGTTACAGCGGATGTTTATTTCTATTCTCCGTACATTTACAGGGTGTTACCAATTCTTTTTTTTTAAGAGTTTTAGTAATTACTTCTGTATCGGAGATGCGTTTATAAAGTTTTATGGTCACATACACATGCAGCCAGACCCAGAACAACTTCTTGTGTATCATACCAATATTTTTGTTCTGTGCAGGAATCGAACCCGAAACACGCAGCCCAACATTCAATTTTATTAAGCCTATGGTCCACGTAACCGCACGTCATACGGACGCTTTCGTCAATTGACGATTGCAAGATGAATGCTTGCATCTTGCGTAGAAACAATGAAATCTGTGTCCACGAAGCGGCAACCTATTTCGATGCTAGTTGAAAGAAAACTGAGACCTTTTGTAGCGTAACTGACTATTGCATGAAGCAGCGTGGACATAACAAATATGCAAAAACTTTTTGAAAAAAAAGAGAACCGACTTCAAAACCAAACGCAAAAAATTGTAAAATAACTTTTCTTTCGGAAGTCGGTGGCTTTGTTTTTTATTGCATTGACTGTGGCCACCGACTACATACATACATACAGGTCGAACTGAGAACCTACTTTTTTTTTTGAAGTCGGTTAAAAATACGCCTATCTTCATTTTTAGGTTACATGCATCCTACGAAAGACGACTGTGTGGACAGTAGGCCTTACTGAAATAGAACCACAGAAAAAAATATCCACTTTACTGAAAAATTACCTAGTAAAAAACCGCAAAATCTCCTATTTCTAGAACCTCTCAAATCGTTTACCATATTCCTCGAGCTAGTAATTAAACCGTGGCTTAGCAGAATTCATCTCTAGTTAGTAGGAGTTATAGTAACTAACCGCCGGTGAGCATAGAACCTGAAACTTTTCACTGCATAATTATTTATTCGCAAAACACTGGAATTCATAATTAGTATTCTATCTCGAGGTTTGGAAATATAAGGGGAGGATTAAGAACAGCGGTTTTTTAACCGACTTCCAAAAGGAGGAGGTTCTAGTTCGGATGTTTATGTACAGTGTGTCCGGACACGAGTTAGCGATATTTGAAGGGGATATTCTAGGCTCATTTTAACAGAAAAAATGCTTTTAAAAAAATTCTTACTCCAATACTCCGCAAATGGCGGCCATTTTAGTTTTTTGATCTGTCGTACTGGGGTATGTACAATCAAATACTTATCTTTAAATTCAAGAAATCTAAATACAAGCACATGACTTTATTGCAAAGTTAAAGAGGCTTATCAAAAACCAACGAAAGTTTTCTAAATGATATGTAAAAATAACCAAAAACATGGGCAAACACGAAATTATACATACGAACAAACAAAAAAACAAAAACACGAATTTTGCATTAAATTAAAATGAGTCCACCAACCCAGGGCAGGACAGGAGTCTAATTCACGGTGTCAATCAATAGCCCTTTACAATCCGGGACCACGGTAACCCGATAGTCCCGCGACTAATTATTTGAAGTTTAGAGTGTCCATTCAAACTTCTCACCCCTATATTTTCACCGTAAAGCGGTCAAACAAAGTTTAATAACACGCCCAAGTTGCATTTCCTCACTTTTCTCAACTACTCCGCTTTTGAAGGCGCCAGTACTTCGCTTAATGGATCATTTTCATTGAACATGCCTTCTTTGTGGCTTGTACCTACTTATTAAAGCAATTTAAATAATAAAATTATGATATCGTAATTTTTTGAACCAACTGTACGATCGCAAAGAATTATACTTGCATTTAACGGTTTAACAGCCAACTGGTAAGTTTCGAGAAAACTTTTGTGTACTTACGAGAAGACTTCGAGAATTTGGAGTACGAGAAATTCAAGGTTACCTGCAACAAAAATTATTGGGTTAATTAATTTTATTCGAAAAGATGAATGAAAATTGTAGTTTGTTCTAAAACTTTTTGATGAAATCATAAACAAACTTGTACACTGGTAAGATAAATGGTGTTATGAATGTTCTGTAATAATTTTGGCGATTGAAAAAGTGTCCATAAAGATTTTAACATGTTCTTCTCCATAGAAATCTAAGTATTTTTAGTCTTCGTTTTCAATCACATTTTTTCAAGTAGCAGCATGATTATAAAAACATCAATCTTAAAGCACAAATCTCCATTTAAAACTACATCCAAATCACGCGCGATCACAATAAAATCTCGATAAATTCTCGAAAATTTTACCGATTGCCGACCGTGATGCGCCCCAATAATTATCGAGCACCAAGTACCGAATCATCGAGCATATCAAGAAATATGCAAACAAGTTCGCGAAAATATCGGGAGGAATGAAATTTCATCGGAAACTTTACATCGGTAACGACCATCGCGAATTAAAAAAGAAACGCCTCCCGACTCGAGATCAGAATAAAACAAGCGAAAACTTGATACTGAGATGAAACCTATTGGTTGCCAATCACACCGTATGAAATAGTTTCGACAAAACTTATGGAACGTCAAAAAGTTTTCGAATGGTTTTTTTTCTACACTGAATATCTCAATTTCATCGAAATATTTTTTTTAAAAATGGCGCCTGTCCTTATTCTTTATCTAATTTACTTCACTGCTCAAATTATTGAGTTTGAATTCAGATAGTTACGGGAATAATTTTCCAATTTAGAAAATAATAAAACCTTTTTAAAAAAAAATCAAACCGACGAAACATCGAACTGAAAAGCAAAAAATAAATTTTGAGGCGGCGCCAAACAAACAAAACATAAGTTAACTATTAGAAGAGCAGCTCGTTGTATAGCTTGTCGTGGTTGAATAGCTCGTCGTAGCTAATTCGTTGATTGTTTCTTTGGCGCCGCCTCAAAATTTATTTTTTGCTTTTCAGTTCGATGTTTCGTCGGTTTGATTTTTTTTTAAAAAGGTTTTATTTTTTACTTTTGAGTTTCCTGTCTCGTGTCTGTAACTAAAAAAAAAATTAAGATTATTTTTTTAATATATTTTTTTTTGTTGACTATTGACGACTTCCTACACCCTCTCTGTCTTCACTCTCAAACTCTCAAAAATTGTCATACCCCAGCTAGGTACGTCTAAAGTTCTCATCAAGATGAGTGAAATGAGCCCAAATACGATATAGTTGCTGTTAACTGCTAAGGATCTCTTGCTACTGCCCTCTGTCACCATCCTCAGACCTTCGATGACAATTATACCCCAGCTAGGTATAAAGTTTTCATCAAGACTAGTGAAATGAGCCCAAACACGATAAAGGTGCTGTTAACTGGTAAGGAACTCTTGGGACTGACTTCACAAAATAACAGGGATCTGGAGTTGATCTGATTATGGTGACGCCATCATGTCATGTTCTCCACATCTCTGCTATATAATAATGTCCTCAGAACTAAAATTGTTAACTTTATTTCAACACAATCGGTTCATCATTGAAAATTCTGTAGGAAGATTGACAATTAATTCCTTTTTTTCACCCTTAGAGGTCGATTTTAGTTTTGAAATTTAAATGGGACCAACTTTGAAATATACTCTTTCCAACAATAAAAGAATTTTTGAAATCGGACCACGTCAGGAAAAGTTATGCGTGGTCATACATAAAAAAAAAAAAACAAATATACATGTCGAATTGAGAACCTCCTCCTTTTTTTTTCGTCGGTTAAAAAGTAATTCAAAGCTTTGAACAATCATAGAAAAAAAAAATAATTAAAAACTGTATTACAGTTTTTAATTTTTTTTTTTCTAATTCTGGTAATAGCGTTCTCCCTATTCCAATTATCATTAAAAATAGATGAACCGTGTCTCAAGTACACTCTAATAGCTATTCTTTCAGTCGTAAATCTTTAGTTCTTTCAAAGAGTAATCAATAGTTATATTGTTATTAACACTAATTATAGTAATTTTAACTCATTACATTAAACTTTAGTAGTTAGTTTATTAGCTAACTTTACTAAATCGTAAATTAAAAGCTACTGTAATTTACCACCCGAGTTTTACAAGTTAGAAATTAGAAATAAATTAAAGTTACTGTAGTAAAAATCTACTAATGAAATTGTGTGTTAAGTTTAAGTTTGGAATTAAAGTTAAAGATTTTAGATAATTATAGTTTTACTGTAAATTGGTAGTTTAAAACTTAAAGTCCTAAACATATTTTCATTTAGTTGCAAGCTTGCGCTTAGAATTCTTACATAACTATAAACTACTACTGGACTTGGTCGACGGCGCGTTGTGTTCCACGCGCGCCTCAAAGAGTGTAAGCATAATGACGGAGCTACCCTTTAGAGACCCAAAACCTGCCGGGGTCGCAGGGCACACAAATTATCGGGACCTCGGAACGTAAAGGGCTATTGAAGGACACCGTGGATTTTAGTCAGTACGAGTCTGACAGAGCAGAGCGGGAGGGAGCTCTGCCTTGGGTGAGAGGACTCATTTGATAATCTACCACGCTAAAAAAAACTGGACTGGGTTAGCGTTGTTTTATTGCTCAGTCCATTTAACAGTGCTATTATATAACCTTTGTACCAGTAGTGGAAACATACTAGTTTTGTAAAAAATCACCATACCCTCTCCGATACACTTCGGTGTAAAAAAATCCACGATGACGGAACCCGATACTCTCGATTCATAATCTCGATGCATCCATCGCATCGAGAATCGATTAACTAACGGAATGCAGAATTCGCATCGTACCCCTAAAAATACCTTCTTTAATATAATTACAGTAAAAATGATCGGATCTTTGAAAATTGTCTGATGACGATACATCGAATGAGATCTTGAGTTCAGTAATTAAGGGGAGTTATATGAAAGAGTTCTGATGTACGTGATCGATTCCTGTTGAGAAATAAACGATTTTGATTGAGATAACTGTAAAATTAAGGTACAAAGAAAAAAAAATGCAGTATAATTGTGATGGAAGGATCTTCCGGGATCGTGGGACTGTAAGCAAGTTACCGAGAGCCAGGGACGTAACGGGCTATTGAAGGAACATTGTGGATGTTAATCAGTACAAGTCTGACAGTTTCTTCGACTCCACCTAGGGTGGCTCATTAAGGGCCTCCCCCCGTCACTATACTGACACTCTTTGAGGCGCGCGTGGAACACAACACGCTGGCACCAGGGCATGGTCCACGGTCGGTCAGCGAGTCGCACATTACTGGCCGTCCACATGCCCGATTATAATGGAAATTCGTCATTACGGCTAAAGGTAAATTTTTTAATGGAATTTCGTCATTACGGCCAATTTAAAATCGAATCGTGCGCATAAAATACGAGTACGTTCAAGATGAAAATTCAGAAGAAAATCATGATTTAGAAACCACATAGAAAAAGCCAACCTAACAATAAATAAATACCAAATCTCAGCTTTCTTCGCAATGCTTCCTCACTACGGAAAAGAATCCAATAAAAATATACCCCACATATTTTTATATACAACTCGCAATATATGGAACATTGTATTTAAACACAGCCGGGACTCGAATCGGCGACATTAATCGTATCAAGTGTCCCTTTTGTTTTGTCCTAACTTTATTTATATCGGCCGATTGCGTATCTTATGTGTTTGAGGGCCGGATTTGGGGGATATTTTTGGTCCTTTTTTCTGGGATTTCCTGAGGATGTGTGCTTGAGTACAATGAATTGGTTGGTGTAGTGAATGGTGTATTGGGTTTTGATGTGCAAGTCAAGGGTTTGATTATGGATTGCTTTGTTATAATATTTTTTGTTTTTTGAAATACCTGTATTAGGTATTTTGGCGATTTTTAGAGCTTACATTACTAACTTAATGTGGTACTCATAAGGTGGTCAAAAGTGCGCAATTTGATGCTCTATTTCTTCAAATCTGTAATGTTACATTACAAGTGAATGCTCGCGGTGGGAAGCGAAGTTAAATGCAAGAATAAACAAGTAAAATATTAGCTTTATTGTATTGTAATCTAATCGTTAGTAGTCTATGCAAATAGAGATAAATTATAGGCCATTCTTTCAGAAACCCGTGACTGTCCAAACGGGTTACCGTGGCCCTGGAACGTACGGGAAGGTAATTGAAGGATCAGGGTGAATCCATTCCGCTTCACACACTGCCAGAGTACTAATTTGACTTGAAATCGTCAAAAATTTAAAAAAACATTGATTCAGGAGTTACTTTTTGGAAATTCATGACATAAAATGTATGAAATATAAACCGTATATACCACAAAAACTTTTGAAAGTCTGTTGAACATTTGTCTAAAAAATGTCAGATTATGACGTTGTATTATGGTCTGTTTTGCAGTCACACTTTTTTTAGATAAGTGCTCAACAGATGTTTAAGTTTTTATGTAACTGTTTATCTCGCCGAATTAACCCTAAATATTTTTGTTCTTTCATGACAACCATGAAAAATGAGAGATAAAATAACTGACGGTTAAATAATGGTGTTTCGAACTCTTAAGAGACAAAAATATAAATTATCATAATTATAACTGGGTCAAAGTTTCAAAACTCTGTAACGGAACCTAAAATATTGGTCAAGGCTGCTTTTACCCAAATATATTTTCCCCCTCTTATTACACTTCAGCAACATTTTCAGTGGATTTCAATAATACATGAGACGAAGTTGTAAACACACTGATGCAGTAATTTAACGCTATCATAAAAATGCCTCGAGGGGAAGATAAAATACTTGAGTAGAATTGGAGGTATTAAGAAAATAAGAATGCATTATTTTACTGTTTCGTCGAACTTCATTATCAAAGTGATAATAATACCTAATTAAACATAGTGTAGAAATAATTTATCGCGCTTAAACAAGGCAGGTATTTAGACTAAGCTTGATAAAAAAATCAACAAGAAAAATATTTTTTTATTTCGAAGGTTTTTTTTTTCTTTTTATTATAGATAGGTTCGCTTTTGACCACTATGTCGCCAAAATGTGGTCGACGATGAACCACGCTTGCCTAGAAGTAACCTGTTCACTTTTGACTTGAAGACCCCAAGGTTATAGCTGTCGGGAAATACAGATTTTTGGTAGAGAGGCGCCTGATGGTTGCGGGACTTATCGCATTACCGTGACCCTGAAACGAAAAGGGCTATTGAAGGACACCGTGGATTTTAGTCAGTACGAGTCTGACAGTAATCAGTGGGAGGACTCATTTGACGATTTTACCTGACCGAGATAAAAAAAAACACAAAAAAGAGGCGACTGTTGAAACATGAATAAAAATAACAGTGGCATGGCGGCGCTGTTTTTTTTTAACTGTTTTAGTAAGATCTGTTTTGGTCAATAAAAGACAATGTTTTACGGTATAAATAAGGAATGACTCAATCAGAATCTTAAGTCATGCCAATTTTAAATTCAAACATATAATTCTTGAACAAGTGTGTGTAAATTTTCTATCATTCATAGGTACTTAACAAGTTACTCAATTTTCAGTCTTTTTTTAGACTATTTATCCACATCTGACATTACAAACAAGTTTCCAGACACTTTTCAGGCATAATTAACCAACTCCTTGCTAGAAGTTAATTAATTAAAGTTGACGGTTTTCTGTAACAACACGGTTTTTATAACTGTTTCGGTCTTTCATATTTACTTTAATATTTTCATGTTGTAACTGAAAGTTGAATGACGTTTAGATGTAAAAATAGGACGTATTTTGGAGTTAGAGGTAAAATCAAAATTGTTTTTTATTAGTTTTCTGAATTAATCAAAATTATTTCCTTCGAGTAAATAACAGTGCACGTCCTGAAGAATGTTTTTTTTTTTGTTTTGTTTCATTTTGTGACAGACATACGTTTAAGCGTTTTTAAAATTGACAGCATTGGCTTCGCAAAAAATATCTGTCGGTCACTGCAAAAATTACTGTTTTAAAAATAAAAATATTACTTTGAACGAGAAAACTTTTTTTAATTTTTTAGTTATGATTGAACAAAACTAAAAATGCTAAATAGTTTTCCGCCAAGTCCGCTCCTGTCCACATTCACTATAATATATTTATGAAACATGGTTCTGTGCACTTTATGTGATATTGTATGCGCATAGCCCGGCTTTTTATTTGACGTTTACGTTAAGTAGTCGTAAATTTAGCGAAATAACTTATAATTTTAACTGCAGTATGGTCATAGCCAACAAATAGGATAGTAAAATAAAACCGGTTTATGAGAAGCTTGGCTATTCTATATTTCATTATATGATAACTTATGTAATACTAGCTGACCGGGCAAACTTCGTATCGCCTCAAAATCACCTTTTAAACCTACCCTAGACTTTTAAAACTAATTTTAAACAAAATTATCCAAATCAGCCCAGCCGTTTTCGAGTAATTGATTTTTATATTATAGACTGGCTTACCCGGTAAACGTACCGCCTCAGAAATAATTAAAAAAAAACCTTTTAAACCTTCCCTGGACTTCCCAAAATAATTGAAAACCAAAATCAGCTCAATCGGTCCAGCCGTTCTCGAGTTTTAGTGAGACTAACAAACAGCAATTGAATTATAATAGAGAAGAAGAAGATTATGATCAATTGCTATAATTTCATATGTGCGATCCGCTGACTACAGGTGCAATTTTAAAATAAAATATAGCATTTGTCACTTAAGAATAATGTACAATCGACCCAGTGGAATTATGACCCACCATAAGGTTATTTTCCTACAGACATTCAAATACAATTAGGTCCACATTCGCGTAAACATACATATCCATGGTAACGACTTTGATCTTTGTCAATTTGACGGATTCAAACGATTTGTTGTCAAAATGGGTCATGATTCCACTTTGTCGATTGTACTTAGCTACCTACTGGCGAAAGAATTTTCAACATCGGTTCATTAATTCCAGAGGTTACTTACTTGAGTGGTTATAAAGTTTATAAATAAGTACCTGAATGAAAATATTGACTTTTTTTAAATATGTACCTGAATGTTTTAAGTATTTATTTTTAATTATGTTTATTCTCTAATTTCTACTTTTTATTCTTTTTTTTTAACTCTTACGGACTTAATAGTTTTGTAATTTATTGATGCTGTCATAAAATTAATTGTCACTAAACCTGGCTTTGAATGAAAGTCGTTGTCAATATTAGAAGTTCCCATTTGGACAGGTAACCTCACCTGAACGTCAAATAAATCAATTGGATTTATAATGAAAAGGTTGTCAAACTCAACCCGCTGCGTTTGTCAATTGTTTGTAGAGAAAGTGATTTATTCAAGACCAAGTTTTCCCCGCGGTTTTGCTCTTCTAATTTAGAATTTGACAACATAATTCAAATCGTAAAGTAGCGCCATCTATTTTTATAAACATTGCCCACAATAGGAATTTCTCTCGTGTCGTGGGTGCGTTTAAAAACAGATAAACTCACATAGAGTCTGGGAGTTTCCAGACTAGAGACAACTACTTATACTCGTAGATCATACGGTCTCGATTCCCGCACGGAGCAAATTGAGTGTGAGTCTATATGTTTGTAAACTCACCCACGATACCTAGATGAAAAGTAGCGTGGGGAAATGTTTTTATAAAAAAATTGTGGAAACAAGTCGGGTTTTTAGTCAGTGCGAGTCACACGAGGAATCATTTGATGATTTCTTACTCCAAAAAAAAGACAACATAATTTACAGGAAAACGAATTAATATGGCCGCCAAACGTTTGAAGTTAAAGGAATTTCGTCGTTTTAATAAGCGTTAATTTAATTGTGTTTGTCCTCGTGCCAAAGGCGATCAAAGAAAGATGGCTCAATGTAAGCTTTCATTAATATTAAGGGCATTTTCAAATAAAATGAACAACAATGCCATCTTAACACAATTTTAATCTCAGCTGCCAATTTTTGAAGAAACTAGTCCAGCAGAAGATATTTTAATGTAGAGACAGAATAAATGCATGGGCATGCGGGCGGCGAGTAAAGGGCAACTCGCTATCCGACCATGAACCATGCCCGGGTTGACGGCGCGTTGTGTTCCACGCGCGCCTCAAAGAGTGTCAGCATAATGATGGGGCCCCCCTCTGGAGGGCCAAAGCGGGTCGCGGGACTTATCTCATAACCGTGAACCCGGAGGGTCCACCCTTTATAGCAGAACTTTTTACGTCATAATTTTATTTTGCATAGCAACGGATAGCATAAACCTCTTTTCGCAGAAAATCGTTTGGCATACACTCATTTACCATAACACCGAAACCCATAATTTTGTAAGTCAGAATCATCTTTAGGCATAAATTTCATTTCCATAATTATCAATAAGTATAACCATCATATCGTAGAAAGTTCACAACCAGAATCATCTTTTGGCATATATTTTATATCCATAATAATCAAAAGTATCATCATCATTATCGCAGAAAATTCACAGCAGGCATGGCTTCTGTCACGACTCCGGCGCTGCGGGTCTCCGGCGGTCCCACGCGAGCTAATCGTCGCAGATGATTTTACGCCCACCACCGCAGCTTCGGCTTACTGGCCGGCAAGCCGGCCAGCCTCAGCCGCGGCGGTGTGCGTTAAAACCACCTGCTCCTCAGCTCGCGGGCCGCCTCGCCCCTCCGCGCCTACGCGATTATAAATTACACTCTAGGGGTAGGGCAGACAAGACTACGTGAAGTCGGTTTTGCAGCGATTCATTTCTGTCACTAACTTTTGTAGCACACCATATTGATTTTATAAAACAATTTTTTTATTTTTTATTATGACTATTAAATTATTTCTATTCTGAAATTCTGTGATCTTCAAAGTATACTAAGTCAAATTATTCCAAATAATCGGCGCTCTAAATAAACGTTATGCTAAATGAAAATATGCAAAATTATAACTCTGACAAAGATAATTATGCCCAATACAATTCTGCCATCTTAAAAGTATCCCAATTTAAATTCGGACATAAAAACATTCGGCCAAAAAACAATTATATTAAATATTTTTTATACCATAACAATGTTCGTTTAAAAAAGTTTCTGCCAAGTGAGTTCTGCCAAATAAGTTTCGGAGCAACAAGTTTCTGCCAGATAGAGGGCACCCGAACCCGGAACATAAAGGGCTATTGAAGGACACCGAGGATTTTAGTCAGTACGAGTCTGACAGCCCCTCCCCGCCCTGCCCGGGGTGGGGAGGACACATTTGATGCAGTTACCAAGCACACAGAATACATAAATATACATACACACAGAATAAATAAACTTTAACATAATAATGGAAGGTTCATTTTCGATTGGGAAAATTTTGGGTGGTTTAGTAGGTTGATGTGCTGTGTGTCTGTTCTAGTAGGTATGCATCGCACTAAGTGTTTCTAAACGTCTTTGATAATGCGAACAGCGAAGAAGTGGAACTCTCTGCTTGCGTCTGTGTTTCCGAACGCATACAACTCTACGTCTCTTCAAAGTTGGAGTGAACAGGCTTCTTCTGGGTATGCTCGCTCCATCATCGACATTGTTTCTGTTAACCCTGACCTAGGCTAAGGTTAATAGCAAACCCATCTAAACTAATAGATATAGTAAATGTTAGTATGTTTGGTTTTTACCTTTTCACGTTCAAACTACCTACTGAATCGATCGTTCTCAAATTTTGCATATACATTGTCAGGAGTAGAGATACAGACATAGGGTGTCTTTCAACCCGAAAAACAGAAAAGAGCTTTTACCGTGAAAAAAAAAACAAATAAAACGTTCATATTCCAAATGGCGCCACTTACACGATCCGATTGTTTCTCAAATTCTAACTTAACGCAAGCTAATCTTACTTGAAAAATACTTTTATTTGGCAGATTCCAGCTACAGTATCTCATATTTCCCAATAACTCAGCTAGCAACGGTACCAGACCAAAGGCAAGTCGTAAAATAAACAATAAGCGAGAAAGCAACACAATTATAAAGTAGTTTCGTTCAAAATACGGGGACACAGTACAAACGAGAAGAAAGTATCTTATTTTGAACAGAAAATAAGATAGTTACGTAAGATTCAACCAATCCCATTAAGTATACTTCACGCTGTGGAGCGAGATCATAATTATTTCACTTGATGCCCCTACTATTTGTAAAACAGTGACAAATATTTAAAATATCCTTTTTTCGATGGCTAATGGCATCTTTTTCATCATATCGATGATTCACATACGCTTCCACCAGTAAGTACTCTTGAACGCGTTGCATGACTTTACATTCTTTACCACAGATCAAAGAAATAGGCAGATAGAACGCTCAGAACACGCGAGTGTATCCACCAAAGTTAATACAAAATCAAATCGAATAATATTCCATAATGTTTTCTTTGTTTTTGAGAACGACTTTTACAATGGTTATATTGTGCGATAACGGCGTTCTATCTGCCTATTTGTTTGATCTGAGTTCTTTACATTACATTACATTCTTGGTATGCGTATGCTACCTATATTATTCATTATTCAATGAATATTATTCAATGAAGAATACACAAAATACGCCAACGGTAGAGCGGCCCTTCCGCTCCGCACCGTCAGAATCATTCTGGATAAAATCCACGGTGTTCCTTCATCCTCCACGGTAACTTATCAGACCCACCACCCCGGCAGGCGTTTGACCCTCTACCCTCTATGACACCCGAGGGAAAGTTACCCCTGAAACCACTTTCAAGTCAAAAACGTAGGCCTTTATTTAGCTTGGTACAAAACTTTTTTTCTTCATACGTCACGCAATTATCCGAATTCACTTCCACATCTATATTCACCACTTGAACATCCACATCCACCAAGATATAGGCTGAGCCTAGTTTGGGGCTCACGGGTATTTCCTTTTGTAATGTAAATCATTGTCTCTTCTATTGTTGTTTGCATGTAACCTAACTTGTGTTTATATAAATAAATAAAAATTTATATTCACCACTTGAACTCGAACGAAACTCACCTATACACTTGAAACTCACAAAGTCATCACTTCAACAAACAGTAGTGGTATATCAGTCAGAAACAAGGGGTAGACTTAATAGCCCTCTACTTTATTCTCTTTATAAGAACAGAGCTCGCTTCTAGCAGCGGTTAGACGTAAACATACTATGCTATGTTATAATTACTATTTGTTTAGTATACTATTAACATTGTAGATAATTAGCTAGAATAATAACGGTAAGTAGCGTGTGGTTTTGTTCAAAATTTACTCAGCTATAGAGTGGAATTCCTTGCCTTTGTTTCCTGAGCGCTAGAACCTTGGATATTTTAGTCAAGAGTAAGGGCGGTTCTGCACTACGTCCGATCCGAATCCGATCCGAACCCGTGAAAAAATTGGTCTAGAAATCACGGACCGAATTCGGAATCCGATATTGCTTACGCACTACTCCCATCTCTGAAACAAATCCATGTAATTTAGGAGCCATCTTTTGGAATAAAATTGACGCTTCACGTCACCCAGTCGCATACCCCGCCCGCCCCGCTGCCTCTCTGCTCGTCCGCAGCTCGGACTCAACTCGGACGCAGTGCGCGAACTTTCATACAAATAATACTATGGCTACTTCGGTCCATCAAAAATCTAATCTGAAATGGAGATTCTACATACATATAATGACGGAAAGAAATCGGATGGCGGAGTCGGATCTAGTGCGTAAATTACCACAGAAATAGTTCTACGGCTACGACGGACCGTATTTTCACGGGTTCGGAACGGATTCGGATCGGACATAGTGCGAAACCGCTCTGAATACTTAGGTTACTTCTAGACAAGCGTGCTTCACCATCGACCACATCATCGCTTACCATCAGCCAAGGTATGTCAGAGAAAGGCGAGCCTATCGCTAAATAAAAAAAAATATTCTGCCGATTTTAAACTGGTCATTGCTTGCCACTTTTTGAGTGTACTACTCGTATTTGTATATTATCTCTGCCTAGAACTTTAGGGATTACAAGCTTGATGTGATTGACTCTAACTAGGGATTGTTCTTGATGTAACAGTTAAAACTGTCCTGGAAATCATTTTTATCAAAAAAAAAAATGTAAACAAAAAAAACACTCTAACAAAATGTCAGTAAGTTACCTGGGGATCGAACTCATAAAATGAAACCACAATAGTAGATTGTTTAGCCTTTGGACTAATATTTCTGTTAATAATGTCTCACAAATGAGCCAAAGCCGATCAATTTCATCTGTTTCCATCCTTATTGCTATACCACCAATTCGCACTAAGCGTTTCCAAACGTCTTTTATAATGCGGACAGCGAAGGAGTGGAACTCTCTGCATGCGTCTGTCTTTCCGAACGCATACAACCTTAAACTCTTCAAAGTTAGAGTGAACAGGCTTCTTCTGGGTGAGCTCGCTCCATCGTCGACCTTGTCTTAGTCATTCCTGATCTAGACTAAGGTCAAGAGCAAACCCATCTCACATAAAAAATATGAATTTAAAGACAGAAATACCTAAAACAAATCCCTAGCTCTTAACTTGATGAAAGTTCATTTAAAAACACATTTTAAGCCAGTCCTTTAGACAAACAAGAAAGAAAACAGTTGCATAAATAAATAATATCTTCCCATCTCACAGTATGATTACGAGTCTCAGTAAACAAACAGATATATCAAAGAATATTAAAAGATCCTAATAACAAACAGAGAATTTACTGTTTTATGTTTTAAAGTGAAACTTGACAAACAGTGTTGCGACAACTAATCTTGGAAATCTCATAACTGGGAAGCAACGACGATATAATACTAGACTCCGCATGCACGATCTAAGGAACAAAAAATATTCCGTCAACTCGCTGAGGTACTACGTAAGCGAGGGGGACGGGGTACTGCGTTGTGATTGGCTAACTCAAGGTCTGTTCTGTCTCAACGTATGTTTACGGCTCACAGGATTGGTCGAAATGAGACGATTATAAGACTTTTTTGCCTAATGTGTTGACAGACATCGGTCGCCTGTTATTACGAGTCTAGTATTATATCATATCGTCGTTGCTGGGAAGAAATGAGGGAATAAACTGGTAAAAGGGAAAACATTAAACTTTACGCTTAGCACAGTAGCAGGATAATCGACTGTTGCACTTTATATCTGAAGTCGATTTCCAAAAGGAGCAAATATTTGTACGAGTATGACCTACAGAATATTACTGGCTGCTATCCTTTTTTGTGTGGTAAAGTCATCAAAATAGTCCACCCGCCTTGTGTGAAACGCAGTCCCTGTCAGACTAGTACTGTCTAAAAGTCCACCCAGTATATTTTTTTACTTTTACACCGGATCCACACGTTGGCCGAATAGAAGGAGACGGCGCTATACCAGAAAGCAAGACACAAATAATTCTAACTCGTTTCTTAGTATAGCGCCGTCTCCATCTGTTCGGCCAACATGGCCAACGTGTGGATGAGTTCTCCCAATTTGGGTGGACCGAAAGTGACCACCGGACTCGTACTAACTAAAAATCCACGGTGACTATTGTAGGTACACCATGGATTTTATAGCCCTTTACATTCCAAGGTCAGGGTAACCTGTTAAGAGAGTCCCAGCGTCCCCTGTTGTGCCCTTGTTAAGACAGTTCCAGCGATCCCTGTTATGTATGCCCTTGTTAAGACCGTCCTAGCGACCCCTTTGGTGCCCTTCATTTGCCCTTTACGTTCCAGGGCCAAGGTATCCTTTACACGCGATCCTGCGCACCGAAGAATTTAAGCGACTTGAATTTAATCGACCTTGACAATGTCCGAAAAACCCGTCTTCATAAAACATTTTCTCCAGCAAAAAGAAAATATCAAAAAATATGACCTTCGACCTTCCATAGTACTAAGAACTGAATTAGTATTCCCAATTCGTTCAAAATGGCGTCTCTGCTTCAAAATCTGGATGGTTTTATAAAACATTTTGCGAAGTAGATGTGCTTTGGAGACACTGAAATGGAGTTGAAGCTGAAAATACAGGGTGTAGTGCACCGGCCATTTGACTAAGCCACTTTGTTGAACTTTTGAAAGGATGGCCAAAGGGTTGAAATTTAGCGGGGTGAAGTTGGAAAGTGTATTTTCGAAATTATGGTTAAAATTATCAACATATTTTGGCGATCTCGTATCACTGCAAAATATTGAGTAATTTCAACTGACTACAGTTTTCTTAAATTAATATTTATACACATTTTTTATCAGTATTTGTTCTGAAGGTTTTTTGCCGCACGTTTTAGCACAAAATAAGTGAAAACTTTCATGGATTCAGATAATTATTTTAATTTTCATCGATAAATTAAAAACGAAACCACTGTTCCGTTCATGAGAGCTTAAGCGCTCATGTACACGACGCCGCCGCCGCGCCGCCGCCGCGCCGCTACCGCGCCTCTAGGCTGTGTATACGGTCGCTACCGCGCCGCCGCCGCTCCGCTGCCGCGCCGCCGCCGCTCCGCCGCCGCGCCGCCTCCGCGCCGCCACCGCGATGCCATTCGCTAGTGTTTTATTTATCTAACAAAGGAGATGTCTCATTGCGGCCATATAATGTTTTTTTTTTTGATAATTCAAGGATAACTTCTTCGTTTATGAATCGGTTTTGATGATTCTTTTTTTGTTGGAAAGAAGGTATTTCAAAGGCGGTTCCATGATATGGAGATTAGGGTTTGATGATGGAAGACCAGAGAAATCGAGTGGAGCTAAATAATAAGAAATATCTGCTTTCCAACAAAAAAAGAATCATCAAAACCGGTTCATGAACAAAGAAGTAATCCGAGAATAAACATTAAAAAAAACATTATGGCCGAAATGAGAAACCTCCTTTTTCAGATAAATAAAACACTATCGAATTGGATTCGCGGTGCCAGCGCGGCGGCGGCGCGGTGGCGGCGCGGCGGCGGCGCGGTGGCGGCGCGGCGGCGGCGCGGTGGCGGCGCGGCGGCGGCGCGGTGGCGGCGCGGCGGCGGCGCGGTGGCGGCGCGGCAGCGGCGCGGCGGCGGCGCGGCGGCGGAGCGGCGGCGGCGCGGTAGCGACTGTGTACACAGCCTAGAGGCGCGGTGGCGGAGCGGCGGCGGCGCGGCGGCGGCGTCGTGTACATGAGCCCTAATAATAATTACACTTTTTTCTATAATTCTTATTTTTTTTATAATAACCTCTTCCGTTGATATTGGAAACTTAGACTAACACAGCTGGGAAAAAGCCACCTAAATAAAATAAAAACTTTGAAAGTCCCGCTACAACCCATTCCTTTTCCCACAGCCCCCGCTCGTTTTGTCCGAACCAAATATCATGCAAGGGAATCAGTAAAACACACTTTAT
Organism: Agrotis segetum; assembly: GCA_036375495.1. Classification (NCBI taxonomy): domain Eukaryota; kingdom Metazoa; phylum Arthropoda; class Insecta; order Lepidoptera; family Noctuidae; genus Agrotis; species Agrotis segetum. The sequence goes on from JAQSVV010000435.1 coordinate 99,799, forward strand.
ATAAGAAATCGATTCTTAAAATGTCCTGCACTCAGATTCTGCACATTATATTTTGATGGCCCAAAAGTGCAGTAAGAGCTGCAAGCACTTTCCGATACTGCTTTAAAGTATTTAGATACACTTATGCTCAGATCAAAGAAATAGGCAGATAGAACGCTCAGAACATGCGAGTGTCTCCACCAAAGTTAATACAAAATCAAATCGAATTACATTCCATTATGTTTTCTTTGTTTTTGAGAACAACTTTTACAATGGTTAAAAGCACAAGACGGCATATTTTGGCAAAAAACAACAACGACGCGCAGCTTGGTATGACGCGTAGGTAGGTACTGTCGCGACTTTGTATTCGATTTTGATTTTGTATTAACTTTCGTGGACCACTCGCGTGTTCTGGTGTTCTGAGCGCTCTATCTGCCTATTTCTTTGATCTGAGCACTTATGTAGAATTTTATTGTTTTACTGCAGTTTTAAGTAAGGTTGTTACCTGTCTGTGAGTATCTTTTAAAGAGCTTTAAAAGTACTTATGGTGAAGGAATTTGCTGTGATATATGTGAAGAGGTCGTAAACCTCTAAAACGTTCGTGGAGTATCGCTAGCTAATTTTCATTGACCATAAAAAGAGGTAATTCTAGGATCTTAGTCGCAGGTTTGAAACCAAAGAAAAGATGGATAGATTGGGTAAGGGATTATATCAAAGAAAAAAGGTTAAATGATACTGTGACGTCGGTTGAAAGAGGGAAGAGAAAATCGCGCGTTTGACGCGATACAAACGACAACAAGCTGCTCTGTTTGATAAAAACGCGCCGTCGACGTGTGTTCAGAAACGCGCGTCGACGGCGCGTTTAAAAAACGTGGTTTTCAAAGGCCCTAAGAAAGACATAGACCAATACTCAACACAAGTTAAAGGTTCAGACATACAACATATAAATACTATACACACTTCATTATGTTACTTAACAAAAGAAATAAAACTTCAATCCAACAGAGGGTCTTACACCAAACCTCAAGTGTATCATAGTCTACCATTATAAGGACACTAGCTGACCCGTGCCCACTTCGTTGGGCATTAATATTTTAACTTATGATGAAATTATGAGTGTGGTTCGGTTAGTACTTAGTGCTATGATTTATATCCTGACTGTCTTTCTGTTGCTTCTGTCTTCATGTTCAGCGCTAGATTCTCGAGCGATTGCGATATTCATATTCTTTGGTTAGCGAGCCGCTGTGAGCGCTTAGCACTCGTCTTCCTATCCCTTGTTGCAGAGACATGCTGCCTTAAATCACTGTGTGACGCTGCGCACGTTCAGCGCTAGATTCCCGACCACCTGCGATGTTCTCCAGCTTTGGTAATTGGTTGGCAAGCGTTCCGGGGCCACGGTATCCTGGGTTAAGAAAAAACCCGCGACCCCAGCGCGAAACACGACGCGCCACCGACCCGGGCTTGGTCCTTGGTCGGACGGCGAGCTACTCATCACTCATCGTCCGCAAGCCCGCTCCGCCGCTGTGCCCTCTGCTAAACAGAGGGACACGCGTTGGAGCGTCGACACGACAGGTTATTCGCATGCGGGCAAAGAGACCCCTTAGACACGCAGTGCCTAAGGAAGAGTTTTTGCCCGCATCCCGGGTGCACCGGCCCGAAAAACTGGTCTTCCCCCGGATGTATCCGAGAGGGAACTACAGTCCACGGGCGCACGTGTAGGTATCCTGTCATAGCACCCCCCCATAGCGAGCTTGCGAAATATTTTCTCTATTCCTCGAGAGTCGCTGATGATTTTAAAGAGCAGACTCTTCCGTACGGCGTATTCGATCTGTTTTTGTCTGCGATGTCTCCCAAACACAGAAATACCACAGCTTCGCTTCAAAGCGTGTTCTAATGCGGTTCGTGAATGGACGGCGGCATTTTGCGATTTAGTAATTTTATGTTACCTTCGAAACTATTTAACCAATTGACATACTGTTTTGGGAAAATCGTATCTCTATGATGTTATTGTGATCATAATAATATTTTTTTCGATAAGGTTTAATGTTTTGTTTTGTAAAAAATCGTCCAAAGGCAAGTACATCGTAAATAACTTTTTTTTAACTCATAAATGCTGCTATATCTGCTAAAATATAAAAGGTAAAAATATGGTGTTGCGGACTTTATTGTAGAACTATTCAAAGCGGACATTTTTGCCATACATTGTTTTCAATTATATACAACTATTAAGGCAGCGCATGCTAATAACTGTGTTGGAAGAGCAATTTTTTTCCGCCCGGCTAGAGAAAAATTAAGATATTTCGGCTAATATGCACGATATCTTTATAATTTATAGCCTATAGCACTCACGGATAATGTAGTTTCTACCGGTGAAACAATTTTTAAAATCGGTTCATTACTTCCGGAGATTACCCCCTACATACAAACTTACAAACATACAAACTTACAAACAAATGTTACCTCTTTATAATATTAGTATAGATATTTATCTTCCACATTTCTCTTGAAACTCTAAAATGTACTAAGTTCTAGAATATTTCTTATCTTTTATTCACCTTAAGAATATTGTGGGAGGCCTAATGTGTGTGGCTCTTGAGTGAAAATATCACCTCTGAATGAGTATATAATTTTATCTTCCATTTCTTTATGTATAACAAAATTGAAGGCGTATTTTTTGGAGGGACTGCCAAACGTGTACTGTCTAAAATCCACGGTGATATTTCAGTAGCCCCTTACATTTCAGGGTCACGGATACTTGATTACCTGATGATGAGACCGGCCCGCGAATCCACAAGCAAACCAGCAATTTCAGAGGGACATATTCAAAGACATTAAAGAATCATGTCCAATAATGACCTGTCAAATATTTTGACAGAAGATTGCGTGTATAGTGATGTTATTTAGCTTATTATTTAAGTAATTTTTTGCTATGCACGAAGTACTAACTTACAACAGAATTAGTAATGTGAAAAAAAAGAAAAGTTAATTTTAAAACAGCCACCAAATACAGCGTTTTTTTTTAATATGGAACGCAGCCATTCCAAATGCATTGAAGTACCGTTCCGTTTTAAGTTGATTTTGACATTTGAACGCAGTTGTAGCACTATTATCATTTATTGATTTTGTATTTCGTTCATTTTTTTTTGTATAGTTCATTTTATTTAATTCTTTATAAGGTTACTTAGTAGTAAATGTATTTCTAGGTTGTCAATCAGAGGTTGTGAAGTTATAACTGTGAAACGAAACGTTTTTCGTGCTGTCAGTGTGCAACCAAACAATAATAATGGTGAACGCACACCTAGCCGCACCGCAGTCTCCGCAGTCCCCGCATTACGAATTCTTTGTATGAAGTTCTATGAAACCTCGCACACTTACCCGTGTAGAAGAGGTATTAGATAATAGGCAATAGTTCTATACTGATAATAGGTACTAATGTTCGTTTGACAGTTAAGTATTGTACCTACCTAACCTCAAACATTGTTTTCATTATAACATTTTTACCTCATTGTCAAATCAAACCAAGTTTTTACGGTGGCTTAGTTATGACTAAATCTATAATTTGATATAATTCACATCACTATACATCATGTGATAAAAAATTTGATTGACAGGTCATCGCATGTATGGAGCGTGGTCATTGTTCTTTTATACGAGCAATAGACGGGACATCACGAAGTAAGTTGTGATCCAAAACTTTTTACCACTAGGTAAAAAGTCCCTCAGTCTAGTAGTCGCGTTGCTATGCAACGCTAGATAGTGCTACTGACGCACGGCATCAACAATTTTGTATGACAATTTTCCCAATGCCCGCTCTATAGGTTCTTTTAAATCTCTTTGGACATATTGTTTGTTGCTACTGTTTGCAGTCGGCTGCGAACTTCGCTTTGTCGTAATCGGATAAAAAGGGACTCGACACCCATAAAAGGCAGTACAGATAAATCCAGAATTCCTTGACCGCCAATAGAAATAACTCGAGAACAAATTCAAAGCATTGTTATTCCGAGACATCTCCAGTTTCGAATCGTGCACAAAGTTAATGGCGTACTTTTTGCATAGAGTCAAGTTTTCGAACCTCTACTAATATTATGAACGCGAAAATCACTCTGTCCGTCTGTTGTTAAGTGTTTACACCTTAACAGCTAAACAGATTGCGATGAAATTCTGCTCACAAGTAAACGACGGACTTTTTTATGGGGTGTGAATATCATCAAATGGCCACCCCACCTTGGGTGAAGGAAGGATTGTCAGACTCTTACTGATGTTTTTTTCTTAACCCAGGATACCGTGGCCCCGGAACGTAAAGGGCATCCGAAGGAACACGGGTGGACTTTAGTCAGTAAGAGTCTGACAGTCCGTGTCGCCCCACCCAGGGCGGGAGGACTCATTTGATGATTTTACCACCTTAAAAAAAAAAGGTGTTGGCCTTTGTTACCAGCAAGGTGCGTGGTGGTGGTCGCGGGATTATTCCCTTACCGTGACCCCGGAACATAACAGGCTATTGAAGGACACCGTGGATTTTAGTCAGTAGAAGTCTGACAGTCCCTCCCGCCCTGCCCGGGGTTGGAGGACTCATTTGATGATGTAAAATCATCAAATGAGTCCTCCCACGCTAATAAAAAAAAAAAAGGTGTACAAATTGGTATTTTTCTGTCAGCTGTCGGGATCACATGCAGGCATGATCATCATTTGCCCAGCCTTTTCCCAACTTTCCCGGGTCGACGGCGCGTTGTGTCCCACGCGCGCCTCAAAGAGCGTCAGCATAATGACGGGGCCCCCCTCTCAGAGGGCCAAAGCCTGCCGCGGTCGCGGGACTTATTCCATCACCGTGACCCCGGAACATAACAGGCTATTGAATGACACCGTGGATTTTAGTCAGTAGAAGTCTGACAGTCCCTCCCGCCCTGCCCGGGGTTGGAGGACTCATTTGATGATGTAAAATCATCAAATGAGTCCTCCCATGCTAATAAAAAAAAAAAGGTGTACAAATTGGTATTTTTCTGTCAGCTGTCGGGATCACATGCAGGCATGATCATCATTTGCCCAGCCTTTTCCCAACTTTCCCGGGTCGACGGCGCGTTGTGTCCCACGCGCGCCTCAAAGAGCGTCAGCATAATGACGGGGCCCCCCTCTCAGAGGGCCAAAGCCTGCCGCGGTCGCGGGACTTATTCCATCACGGTGACCCCTGAACATAAAGAGCTATTGAAGCACACCGTGGATTTTAGTCAGTACGAGTCTGACAGTCCCTCCCGCCCTGCCCGGGGTGGAGGATTTTAGGATTTTACCACGTTAAAAATAAAAAAAGCCTTTTCCCAACTATATCGGGGTCGGCTTCCAGTCAAATCAGATGCAGCTGAATATCAGTATTTTGCATGGAGCTACTGCCTGTCGTGTTGAATCTCCACAACCCAGCAACTGGGCAATACGATACGCCATGGTAAGACTGGTTGACAGAATTTTTGAGCTTCTGACTAACGACTGTCAAAGATCTACAAAAGACAGCCGAGAATAACAGCTTTACGTGCTTTCCGAGGCACAAAGTAAACTCTCTTATGATAGCTGGTCACCCATCCACAGACCAACCTCGGCAAGCGCGAACCGGAAGATCGACCTATACGGCTGTAATCATTTAGCTACGAGCCAATTTAAGACTTCAACACAGACGAAATCGCGTGCAAAAACATAGTCTAGTACTCTTTGCATCCCAGTCCAGTTTCCCAATGATTCATAAATTAAATTCAAGCTGTGATAAATTCGAATCAATGTCTCCTAGATATACGGGCACTGAATCCAAAGTGCGGTGCGTGGGCCACGCTGGCAACCTTTTGCAATTTATGAACTGGTAACACTATATTTTTGTTTACTTGCTTTGCTAATTTTGTTGATGGTTTCTTCAGTTCTGTATTCTTTGTCCTTTGGCCTCGTTCTCGTTGCTCGTTTAAAAAAAAATATGAGTGCTAAGTTTTTCTTTTTTTTTTCTTAATATAGAACACATAAGATTAGAGTTTGACTTACGAGCTGACGTTTTTCCGTATCGTTACCAGTCAGCAAAAATATTTGGCCGCAAAATATTTTTCATTATGCCGCGATCTCCGCTATCGGAATAGCTGAGTGGTATAACTGTTGGCCTTCGAAGAAGAGGACTGCGGATTTGAATCCCAGCGATGAACACGTTTATTCTTTATTCTCATTGACACACGGACCGCCGAAACATTTTTTTTATGTTTGTACAAGTTATACAACTGTACTAGGTATAGCGAATAATTTTTTACATACATTGGATCTTTGAACATTCATTCATACAGATTCAATACTATCAATACTACTATTTTATATTAAAATCGCCCAAATGGCAGTATCATTCATTTCGTTCGTTCATTCAATAGTCCTTCCCTCTTCACGTGATCCTATTTTTATAGGCTTCAAAGAGTTCAAAGATACGGTCAGAGTATCAATTCATTCATGATTTAAATCTTTTTAAGAGCTTTTGATGGTTGAACCTACTTTTTGTTTAATAAGGGTATCGAAAGGACAGATTACTCTACTTTTTTACATATTAAGGACTAGCTTTAGCCCACGTCTTCGCCTATGTTTAGGTCGAAAATTATCCCACAAAAAGATTATACTGGGAGAATCGGTTTCATATTTCAAGTACAGTTCTGCTTCTTTAAAAAGAATGAACCAAATATCTTATTTTTTTCTTTCTACGCCATTGTCAGTGTCTGTGATCAAACTGGCCAAAACCGTGATAAAACCATCCGCGCGGGCAGGCGCGTAAGCCTCCACTTTACTGCCACCGCCTACCGCGGCGGTGCGCGGTGCCGTGTGTGAATCGCCTTTTATAAATAAACAATCACGGAAGATTATTCCTTAAGTAACATTTTAAATTTAATAGCCCTTTACGTTCCGGAGCCGCGGCCCCGATAATCCCGCGAAAATGTGCTCGGCTGAGTCTGGCTGGCCTACCACTGCTTTTTCCTGAGAAGAAATGAACTCAAATATGAAAAAAAAAAACATTTACTGACATAGCGGAATCTTGTTTAACATTAAAATAATAGTTGGGTGGCATGGTCATAATGCCATGATTGTACCAATTATGGCCAATTACTAACAGTTTATGGCTTGTATGAACAAAGTTATGGCTCGTAAAACTTATAAATGTTGTTACTGTCTAGCGTAGGAAACAATTGTGTCGCTTTTTATTAATTTCCTAGTAATTATTGTACTTCTTTGGTGTTCAGTAGTAAATAGCTGGTTTATTTTGTTTTATGATTCAATTAAATTGTTAGTGTTGTTTTTTAAATTGTTTTTATTAGGATTTTATTGTATGGGGCATGTTCTGTTAGTTTTAATTTGGTTTCTTTTTGCGTTTAAACCACACTAGGATTTTTTACTATGTCGTAGATGCGTTATAATATACCAGACCCAGAACAAGGACCCAGGCCTCGTCTCTGTGAGAGAGAGTGAGCCATAATCCACCATGCGGGCCCAGTGCGGATTGGTGGATGTCGCATGTCTTCGAATTTTTGGTTCTAGGACATGCCGGTTTCCTCACGATGTTTTCCTTCACCGTTTTGAGAGCAGTGGTGATGAAATAAATTACACAAAGTAATGCGCCTGGCGGGGTCCGAGCCATACCTACAACTCGTAAGTCGGGACCGATACCACTGGGCCACCACTGCTCAAACTTAAATACTGGACAAAAAAATTATTAACAAAAATACCCACGGACTCACTCGCTTACATGTGAAATTATGAACGCATTTTTCCCCATTTTAACGAGACATTAATCAAGCCACGAATCCAGTTGTGGAACCTCCACAGAAATTTAATATCACAGCGTATGTATTTAATAACATCACATTTTACGATCAAAAATTCGACTTCACAAGCATTTCGCTGTAATCATTAAAAATCCTAATTAAAAAAATTTCACCGCGACTGGTGGGGTACATCGGACCGCCTGTGGGTTTTAATTATTTCTTCCTTGTCGTTTTAGGGTTCCGCGGTCAGGTGACTAAAACAGATCCTTTGTAAACTACATTATTTAAATACCAGACTGGATTCTACACAGCAAATAAGTGTCAATAGTTTCTGAGTAAATTCAAACAATGTTGACACTAAATTGACTAAAAATTTGAAATAATGTGTAATTGGGAAAACTAGAACAATTTAGTCCTAATATATATCATAACAGAATGGACAAGAAAATACCAGAGAACAAGGGTGCTCTGCCCAAACGAAGCAGTCCTGCACTGTATGCTCCACCGTGTCCTCCGGGCGATTCTCGCAGTAGGCGTTTCTTCCTTCCCAATCAGTCATAGAAACCTCAGAAAACATTCGTGTCCGGTGAGGACCTGTGTGTCAAGAGAAAGAAAAGGTCGCCGTGACGTAAACTGCCACTCCTCAAAGAGGGATCTTACCGCCACGATCGCGGTGTGCCCGCATTATAATACCTACGAAATTATTTTTCCTATTGACAAAAGTAACACAACAAAAAATAATCCCATCGACTGCGGAACCCATCTCTAATCGTGGGTCGACACACTTGGCCAGTTTTATACTATTCTTCTTTACGGAGGATTTGTTTTACGAATGACATCAGGCATTCTTTAATTTGGGCTCAAGTTTATTTGCAAAGGAAGGAGTCCAACGGACGGTGATTACCTCGTATTACCCTCCATTTGGGCACCTGTTACTGTGAGAGACACACGGATTCCGGCCATTTTTTCTGGTCTGTTTTTTTTTTTGCTGATATGCAAAAGGACTAATGTTTTGATAAAGAAGGTGGAGTTTAAATGAGACTTTATTGTGTTTGGCATAAATAAATAATCCTAAAACCTACTAATATTATAAATGTGAAAGTTTGTTTGGAAAGGATGTTTGTAACTGTTTCATAGTTTATAATCTGGATTAACACATAGTTTTAATCCTGATTTTATGTTTCCGTGGGATAGACAGGGTGGAATTTTGTAATGCCACCTGGAGGGAAAGTACTCTTAATACTGCAGATAGAAAATTTTACTCAAAGGAAACATTCCTTTATTTTTGATCAGAAAGCAAACTGCATTCAAGATTTTCGAAAATTCTCTTCTCCCACACCCGAGAATTGAACCGGCTAAAATCTGTAAAAATTATACCCTGTAATTTTATTGCATAGATCGTTAGGGTCAATCTCTCTAAGAAACATGATTAATGCCATTTCCCCATTTCGAGCAACTAATTAATTAGTTTGCCATTTTTTGTAAATAATTTAATTAATTTAAGATTTTACACCTGGTTTTCCTTACATTTAATTTATCATGTTCACTTTACATTCCAGGGTCACGGTAATTTGATAAGTCCCGCGACCCTGGCAGGCTTCGGATCCATGACCTACAACTCGTAACTTACTCGTAAGTAGGTTGTTACCAGTGCACATTTATCTCATCTGACAAGAATTATTGATATTGAACCCAAGACCTTCATTTCTTATTTATTGAAATAGATTATTTTTTGTTTTCTTTAAAGGCCTGATCTTTGTGCTTGTAAAGATTTAAGATCAAGTGCGCCCCAAGAGATTTTGAAGTCAAAGCAAGTAGGTTCTTTAGAAGAGAGCTACTTAGCCGATCTTAAAGCATTTTGAAAGGGATAACAACGTAAATATTTCAACTTTTTACATAATGCTGCTAAAAAATTTTGATACTATAAATAGATGCCTACATGAAATTAGGCAGGGACCGAAAACCTTTATAAATTACGGTACAGGTATTGAAGAATTTCGGTTATTTTTCAGACTTAGGTTACCGCAGAGGAGATTAGATTAGAAGTTACATTTTTCTTCGGTCTGGTTACCCAGATAGGGTAACCAGACCGAAGAAAAATGTAACTTCTATTCAGGTTACCGTTTTAATACCGGTTTCCTAAAGATGACGACTCTTTGTCACACACACAGGCGATGCGCGCCCTGTGACTATTGCCGACGGCACGTGTGAAGTGTGCAAGATAGGGGTAATCTTTATTTCGGTAACCGGTATAAATACTGGTTATGTATTCACTTTAATAATAACGGTAATCTTTAAAGATACCTGTAAAAGAAAAAAAGGTTGTTACCGAAAAAATACCCGTATTGATCATACCGGTTTCGGTCCCTGAAATTAGGGAAATTAATCACATCAAACATTTAATCTATGATGTAATGAAAAAGTGATACAAAGAAGGCTTGCGGGGTTCACTACAGCGAAATTTCTATCGAAAAAAAAAGAGTATTTTTTTTGTTTACGCGGATTTTAGTCAGTACGAGTTTGAAAGTCCCTCCCGCTCTGGCCTGGGTAAGACGACTCATTTGAACCAACAAGCAAAAAAAAAACCACCAATTACCAAAGCGGCGAGGAGAGGAGATGTGTTTGAATAACCAATCAGATGTCCACATCTCTCCGCTTAGCTTCAGTGGTCATCTGATTGGTTATTCAAACACATCTCCTCTTGTCTTCGCTTTGGTGGAATCCGGGCCTTAGTCATTCATACAATGTATGACTTCAAAACAAGAAATACATAAATTCTGATTAAATACATAAACAGATTCACATAACAACTCAAGCTTAACAAATCAGTGAGTCAAATCAATTCCGATGAATATTGAAAACTCGTTATTAAGGCGTAAATTCAATATTTACAATAAAACAATAAATTACAATTACAAATCAAAGATGGCCGCTGTACAAGGGTCGGGTCCGGAAGACCCTGCTGTACATTTTAAGGGTTCTTTTCAAGCTCAGGATGGGTGTCCGAAAACAATGTTATGATACAGTTGCGATTGTGTGGTGGAAGTTATACGAAATTGGCGATTTACTGTACCTAATAGTGGTCACTCAGTGGTCGAAAGACCATAATTCATTCTTATGGGACTACAACACGCACAAATTAATTCAACGCGAAATTATTGTTATAAAGTTAGATTATACCAGAATGTCCTATTATTTTTACCTTTTCCAAAAATCGCATTAATTTGATTAAAATATTTAGGTAATGATAATAATTATTATGCTTCCTGAAAGAGACATTAATTATTGTCTCCAGCTAAACTTACCAATATTTCACAGCGGATTGTTCCTAGCCAACACTATTAAAAAGTGTTTAAAATATATCTCCTTCTTATCTGTTCTCTTTTTATATTTTTCTCGCAATAATCTCCCAACTTGCACCACAACAATACAAATAAACTCCGAATTTGAGCAACAAAATTTTGCCGAACTGATTCGCTATGGAGTTTTTGATTAGGAGTACCATCAAACAGTTTGATTATGTTACCATCAGTAAACATCACTAAATTTTCTTTTATTTTTATTGCTAAGTCAGTTATCATGTCTGTTTATCTTAGCTATCGGTAAATATTTGATGTGGTTATGAATAATATTTTATTTTTCGAACGCAAACATTGGTTGAAATTAGCCAACAGAAAAGCTAAGTTTAAAAATAGAACTGATTTTTTGAAAATGTTAATGGCGAATTCTGTTGGTAATAAATAACGAAATTACTGCTCTATATCGAAAATTAAAAGAACAGTCTTGATTTCAATTTAAGATAGAAGTTCCATATAACAAAACGGTTGGCGCAGTGGCTGAGAGATAGACTGCTGCGCAACATGTACGCGGGTTCGACCCCCCGCACGGAAAAAATATGTAGTATGTATGCAAGTAGTTGTTCCGGGTCTGGTTGTTTGTGTATGTGAGTTTCTATGTTTGTAAACACACCCACGATACAGGAATAAATTCCTAGTGTGGGGCAAGTCTCTTAAAAAAAAACAAAGAAAAATCGAAGTAATTTGAAAAAAGAAATCAATTCACTGGAGCAGCAAGCAACAAATTCGAAATTTAAATAAAAATAGTTACATGAACTTGCCAGTAATAAAGTGCTAGTTTATCCCAAACAACGATTAAAAAAAAGTTTTGACAGCAACTGTCAAATATTGAAACGTCAAAGTAAAATTGAAAAATATGTAAGACGTGGTTATTTTCTTAAAAATAAATTAGATTCAGACAGCTGAGTGGCATTTACGAGGGTTCCTTTCAATTTCACTAAAACTACGAACTTAGTATTTGGATAAAAAGAGATTTTTTTTCTTCTAGTTTCTACGTGTCCGTGAATAGTTTCAAATAAATATGTAAAAGGGTTTTCGAACCAAATGGAGCGTGTAGCTGTAGGGCTGAAATTAAATATAACTCACACGTAAATTGGAAATAATGTTTGTTTCAGAAAATAAAACAACTTTTTAATGCAGCAAAAAGCAAACAGTATATTTTAAACAAGACAGTTTAACGCGCAGCTTCGACTTCGTGGAGTTCGGTAGTTGTTTCTATAGGACTTGACTGGGATAAAAAATATCCTATGTGAATGAATCCAGGTTATGAACTATCTTGCCCATCAGAAATTTATTCATTCGAATACGTTCAGTAATTTCGGCATAAGTAAAAATATTCATCCAGCCATTCATTTATGCCTTTATCAATTAGGTATTATATTTTTCTATATGAGCGAGAAAATAAAACCTGCGGCCAGATACTTTCTTTCCATGCCATTTTTTTCCGGTTAGATAAGGTAACGATTCTCAAGTTAAAGAATACTTTTGACACTTACTTGCGACGAAATTATTCTAATAACAAAACGAAAACCCTATTAATTACTCTCTTAAGCTTTTGTCAAACAGACAGGCGTGGCGAACGCGAAGCGAGGCGTTTTTGTTTGTACGAGTTATATATGGAATTGTTTGCAGCCAGTCACATAGAGGGGCTCTCTTTCGCTTTTCTATGTGACTGGATTCAAACAATTCCATACATAACAAATAAAAACGCTTTCGATCGCATTCGCTTCGCTTGTTTGTTTGACAATATCATTAATACTTATCACGGAAAGATAATAACCCTTTAATCCTCAAAAAACACCTGGAAAATCCCAAAAACCCTACCTCACCTTCTTATAATACCAAAGCCAAATATTTTCGTCATCCCAAGATAAATTCCGCAAAGATTTAAATTTGAAAGTGTCCGATATTAAAGAAATGGCTCAATAAGAACTCCGGGAGGCTCTTTATTGCAAGCGTTTTCATAAAACTTATGCAAACAGCGCTCAGAAATAATAAAGTAGGTATAGTTGCTCCAAGACTTGGAATAGAGAAGGGTGGATGAGAAAGAAAAACAGCCAAGCGCGAGACGGAGCTTTTGAACCTCGTGCGGGAAATTTTTCATTTTTATTTTATGTATAATTTTGTTTAACGTGATTATAGTTGTTAGTTCCGTCCTGTGTTAGTCCAATAAATACCTTTTCTTTCTTTATTTCTTGGACGAACATAAAGAAACCTGTACTACGGTCAATTATTAAAAACAGCAAAATTTTGTTGATTTGAACAAAATAGTAAGTTTAATTGGATGTAGTTACATTTTTATTTGGCGGTTCAGCGATCATTATAACACACTTAGTGACTCAAGACCTTTTACAGATTACAGTTTACAGAAGAGATACTATCCTGTCAGTGACAAACAGACACAGACACAGCTTTAGTCAAAAGTTCAATCTTTGGATGCGGATCTACGTATTTGTATAGTATGGTTTGAAATTGTATTTTAAAAGCATATTTTTTTGGGTGTGGAGTACAGAATTTTTGTGGTAATATCGATATTTACTGCGTTTAACGTGGTAAAGTAACGGATCGTGGTAGACGTAACTGCTATTCCTGTGTTATAGTTGGTATTGTAATGTATTTAGACATGCAAAATTAAGTTACTGCTTTCTTAAATTTGATTTTTTAACCGTTTAGAGCATCCTAACAAATATCTGAATAACAAAAAGTTGCCCAGGTTTTACATCATCCTCATTTCAGAGTCAAGTTTTGAATTTATCTATTCCTACCTGCCTACTATTACAGTTAATAGCTCATACAAATATTGCTTCGGTTAGCTAGAACAGACCCAAAAAAAATCAAAGTACAGATATAGGGTTCGTATCATTCATCAGCATAATCCAAGTTAAAGACAATGGAAGCTGAAAAGCGTTTACACTGTAGAGCGAAATTCATTTCGTTGTACAATACTGAGAATACTTGTCTTAATGAGGGTAGTTTCAACTCCCTTTTGTTGGACCCTTCCTGCTCGGGAATCGATAGCTTTTCCATCGATTTTATGACACTTTCATTGCAGTTTTTTTTGTAAGAAAGTTTTTTAGTTAAGATTTATTGAATATTTTGTAATTAAATGTTAATATGAATGAATGGTGAAGAATTGTAGATAGTCATCCCACAAAACCGACCGACGCTAAAGTCAACGACAATCAGCATGTTGAAGTGGAAGTGGGAAGGCCATGTTTTCAGACGGAGTGACGGGCGATGGAGCAGACTTGTGTTTGAGAAAAGACCGCATAAGAGCAAACGTAGTGTGAGACGTCCTGCGATATGATAAATCGATGTTTTGGATGCCGACTACCCTGGACCGGGGCCCCAAGTCAGCTAATTTAGTAATGTGACACAATTGAATATCAATTGGATCTCAGTAGCAGTTTTTACTACATTTGGTATTCTGCTACTAATTCAAGACCAATGGTTTTCCAGTGACATTCCATGATTGAACTGCTATCAGAATATTTGCTAGTCCGCTCTTCAAGCGTGTTACAATTGTAAATTGATTGTGGACTTTATCGGTAATCTACTCTCTAATGGCAACACCTATAACTGTTCAACTGTGAGGCAATTACACTTACACTACGATTCCGTTACGACTCTATTGAGCCTACATATAAGTTTTTGCAGAATACCAAATATATGTTCTAATCGTAATGGAGTCGTGATTGACTCTCAATTGAACATCAATAGCATGTAAGTTAAATAAAATTAGCAGACTTAACGCCCGGGATGTTTGCCGTTCTTAGGGAGATGATCAAGTCCAGCAGTGGACGGCAATTGGCTTAAGTAAATTGGGAAAAAGCTAGGCAGATGATTATGATTGTAGATGAAATAGAATAGAATAAGATGGAGTCTAATATTCTTATTTTTACAACAACAAAAAATAGATTGCAAGTAATTTAGTCGAGGAGATACATCAGATAAAATGTGCAATCAAATTAGGTGGAATAGCATTTGTTCTGTCATAAAATTAGCAAAGTTTCAGAGTTATTAAGAGAGCGTCGTTCGTCATATCTCGCATTTTGTTTATATTTTCTGCTTCGTTTTGTTTTTTCGAATTGTTTTGTTTTATCTTGTTTTTCAAATCGTATTGTGTATATAGACAATGTTATTGGAAAAACGTTAAATTAAAGAAGGCATTAAAATAACGATTCTTCGAACACGATTAATAACAATTAATGTTTAACTGAATACAGTTGAACATTAACTGTATTCGAGGAACTCATGGCTAAATAATTAGAGCCGCACAGGCCGATCTTCCGGGCTAAGCCGTGCTTGCCGAGGTTGGTCTGTGGATGGATGACCATCTGTCATAGCGAGTTTCCTCCGTGCCTCGGAAAGCACATAAAGCCGTTAGTCCCGGCTGTCATTTGTAGATCTTTGACAGTCGTTACTGTTAGAAGCTCTAAAGTCTGACAACCAGTCTTACCATGTTTCGTATTGCCCAGTTACTGGGTTGTGGAGGTCCGACGGGCAGTCGCTCCATGTAAAATACTGATACCTAGTTGGGAAAAGGCTAGGCAGATGATGACTAATGTTTAACTGCATTAAGACTACGTAACTAATTTATTTTTGATGGAACTGAATTGATTGAATAATTTTGTTTTTAACTATTAATAGCGAGAGAGCTCCGTTTCATTATCGTTGTACAATCATCAAATGAGTCCTCCAATCCAGAGCGGATTGTGAGGGACTGTCAGACTTATACTAACTAAAATACACGGCGATCCTCCAATAGCCCTTTACTTCCAGGGTCACAGTTACCTGATTTCAAACTCCCGCGACCTTGTAATGTACTGCTCAAAATCGAATCTCCAATATTACATTACACAAATGCTCCTAGTGAGGAAACACTTATTCAAACACCCAAACTTCCATATTAATAACATTAGTAAGGATTAATTTTGAACTAAATCCCCTCAGATCAAATAAATAGGCAGATAGAGCGCTCAGAACACGCGACTGTGTCCACCACAGTTAATACAAAATCAAAATCGAATACAAAGTCGCGACAGTACCAAGCTACGCGTCGTCGTACCAAGCTGCGCGTCGTTGTTGTTGTTAGCCAAAATATTCTCGTATCTTTAACCATCGTAAAAGTTGTTCTCAAAAACAAAGAAAACATTATGGAATGCAATTCTGTTTGATTTTTTATTAACTTTGGTGGACACACTCGCGTGTTCTGAGCGTTCTATCTGCCTATTTCTTTGATCTGAGTAAACCCCCTTGTAAATTACATAGCTGATTAGTTATTTGTGTATGTTGGTAATTACCCAGTACAAATTCGTACCTACATGTTTAATTACCATTACGGTTTCCGCTAAGTTGTAAGTTGTGAACTAAGTTATATGTTATAAGCTAATAAGCGTTTGTCAAAGCACCAGTTAAGTTGCTTCAAGTTGGTACAATATTGTTTGTATGTTGCTTACTTGTGTATTCAATAGTTCTTAGTAAATGTGTTATGTGCGTCTGGTATGATGTTTTTTAACCGACTTCAAAATAAGGAGGTTCTCCATTCGACTGTATTTTTTTAGGTTATCTAATTCATAACTTACGACCGAGTGATCCTATTTTGATGATTCTTTTTTTGTTCGATGTAGCATAATCTGTTATTTGTTCCCATAATATAATCATGTGTAAGCATAGTTTTAACTTGCTTCTTCTTCATCACGAATCATCATGAATTTTGGTGCGTTATGGTTCTACCACAAGCACAAGCATCACCACAGTTTTAGCTGTGCAAGCATCTCGCATAAACAAGGCAAAGTACGCGCAGGCAAAACTGTGGTGAAACTTCTGCGTGTAATTAGTTGGACCATAATTCATCATCATCATCATCATCAGCCTATATTTTCCCACTGCTGGGACACAGGCCTCGTCTCTTGTGAGAGGAAGTGGGCCATAATCCACCGGGCCCAGTGCGGGTTGGCTTGGACCGTAATTAGTCCGACCGTTTTATTTTTTGATGCCGTCAACATGTCTATTAGATACACCTCTGCCTAACTCTTCAGGATTACAGGAGTGATGTTATACCATCAGCTATTAACTAAATATAGTCTGTCCCCACGTTGCGAGTTACGAGCACAAGTAGAGTTATAACTCTGTTAGAGCCACCGCACACGACGTGCATGTAGAAGTAGCGTGGCGAAATAAGGTAAGCATCCACAGGTCGGCATCGTACGTATCGGACACATAGCATCAAACGGATTTCTGTATCGGCAGCGATCGACGACCGACGCGAGTATCAGCAATTGGATTGCCGATGCCACCTTCATCGCGTCCACTGATCGGCATTCCGTATGACGTCATCGGTACGGATCGCATGTAGGCATTGCCGATGAGCCGTCCGTACGATGCGAATCAGTGGACGCAGTTGTTTCAGTTTTAATACAAAGCAAACTAAAATCCGTTACGAATCCGTTTACCAATATGAGTGTGTGCTGGCTGGAAGCTTTAGTAATAGCAGCTAAACGACAATAGTAGTTAAAAATATCTTCCAGATTCAGCAAGGTTTGCTTAGGTCAAAATGGTAAAATACAGAAAGCTCAAAAATTTTGCAAGTACAAATATATCGCCCCTTACGTTCCAGGGTCACGGATCAGACTGAGTCCCGCGACCCTATATGAGATGCTTTTGCTCAACAATGGAATATATAATATAATATAATATTCCACAACTATCACACAACAACACCTACACATAATACATACATATTATGTTCTAATACATAGTCTGACAGACGTCGCCAACTCGTCAGCAGTTTTTGGACATAAGTAACTTGGTATCTACCGGTAGATTTCTTCAACTAGGTGTAGATTAGTAGGCTTTATTAGAAACTATGAGGAATATCGAAAAACTTAGAAAGGTGTTTCGAGACCGATTTTGACGAAACCTAAAACAGCATCATTAGACTTTAGAAAATTCAATAACCAGGAATCGTACCCGCTAATTTTAGAAAAAAAATAACGTACCGTATTATTACACCATTCGATAGATCTATATCGAATGGCGTAATAATACGATAGATCTATCGAATGTTGTGACGATAATACAGGTTATCCTTTTTTTTTCCAAACTCAGCGGGTATCAGGAAGTACGAGTACTGCTTACAATTTGATCCTTATTAGCATCAGCTAATAGTATATTTACACGTATTTTTATAGTTGAATGAGTTACTAAATGAACCAGACAGTGGCGAAACAACTCAACAACACCCACACTCCACTAGTCACATCCAACCACATATTCTCTACATAAACATTATACATAAGTTCTAATACATAGTCGGACAGACGTCGCCGACTCGTCCACAAGTTCGGAATGATCCCGTAATCCCGGGATATCGCGGTGTAAAGGTCACGCCGCAACAACAGTCCCGGCCCGGGATGAGTTGTGTGAAGGGGACTTTAGACTTGAGATGTGTGTGCATTATTTATTTCTGTGGAAGTTCTTGGAGATAAGTAACTTGGTACCTATACATAATATTATAAAGCTGTGGAGTTTGTTTGGCTGTAAGCGTTAATCTAAGGGACTTCTGGTTTGAATTAAAAGAAACATGTGTGATCATGAGACTTGCTTCGGAACGTGTGATATTTATGCCTATAATGGTCTCACTGCTGGAATGTAGGCATCGTAATAAATCCACGTAGGCCCATTCAATGCTGATAAAAAGCTCTATTTGTTTTTGGCTTAGTAAAATCATGAAATGAGTCCTCCCGCCCTCGGTGAAGCGGAACGGACTGTCATAAAACCCTTCATCTGCATCTGCTCAGCCTTTTCCCAACCATATTGGTGTCGGCTTCCAGTGGAAACAGATGCAGCTGAATATCAACATTTTACATAGAGCGACTGCCCATCTGACCTCCACAACACAATCCAGTAACTGGGTCATACGATGCCCCATGGTTGTCAGACTTTTAGAGCTACTAATAGTAACGACTGTCAAAGATCTACAAATGACAGTCTAAAAATGACAACCAGGACCAACGGCTTTACATGCTTTCCGAAGCACGGAGGAAACTCGCTATGACAGATGATCACCCATCTACAGACCAACCTCGGCAAGCGCGGCTTAACCCGGAAGATCGGCCTGTGCAACTGTAATTATTTAGCCACGAGCTCTTCTGTCATTATACCCATAATGACCAAAAATCCACCCTGTATTGTTAGTTAAATTAAAAAATAAATACAGACTCGTCGCCGAAAGACGCTGGATGCAGGTCGCTTCCAACCGGTATATGCGAAGATCAAAAGGGGAGGCCTATATTCAGCAGTGGACGTCCTATGGCTAAGATGATGATGATGATGATGATGATGATGTAAGTCTCTTTACAGTTGTTTCATTACACTTATGAATTTGAACTTTACCATGTTGGCCAAGTTATAAGAATGATCCTGTCTACAGATTTCAATTCTACACAGTATCTCCTAACACATAAATCGTATATCAGCCCCGTGGTGTCGGAGATCAGTGTCAGCATCAATAAGCCTCCTATATCTAGAGGGTAGGCAGAACTAATGCTGATGGATGGACAGGGTTGCACCACTGTCATGTCACTGAACAGGTCACTAGGTCACTTGGATTTGCTCCAATCAAAGTGATGCTGAAAAATAGTTTCGTTCGAACCTTGAGTAGAGTAGATATTTGATTGAATTTTTTTATTAGTAATTAGTTAAGAGTTTTGAAAAATATTTGACCCGTATTTTTACTTTTGTTGCTAATACATACATTGACAAAGATAGGTACCTAAGTACAACGCTTTTATAATTCACATCTCTTCAAAGATCTTTCAAAGTTTTGAGTTTTCGTCACATATCGACAATATATCTCTAACCAGTCTTACTATGGGATATGGTATTACCCAGTTACTGGGTTGTGGAGGTCCGATAGGCAGTCAATGTAAAATACTGATATTCAGTTGCATCCGGTTTGACTGGAAGCCGACCCCAATATAGTTGGGTAAAGGCAGGCAGATGATGAGATGATGACGATCGACATTATCTCTCTACTGCTATGTATTTAAACGTCAATTAGCAATTATGAGAATTATGAAATAGGTTAGTTTTAATTTAGTACCTACTTCGACCACACATTCAAATGATAAGGGCAACTGACAAGCTAGGTTATAAGTTCAGACCACACAAACGGCATTGAATAAACATACTGGATACAATGTATTAATTTACGTCATTTTATATATTTTCTGCCAACCCGCACTGGGCCCGCGTGGTAGATTATGGCTCACTCCCTCTCACAGAGAGGAGGCCTGTGTCCCAACGGTGGGAACATTTATAGGCTGATGATGATATCTTTTCTTCAAAAGAGATTCCAACGAATTGAGAACCTCCTCCTTTTTTTGAAATCGGTTAAATAGTATCCCACAGTTTGTCACTCGCGTAAGTGAGTTTGCATGCTTTACCGCTGGACTGATTTTGAAGAATTTGTGTACAAATATAGATGGAATCTTGGAGACGGTGGTGTCAGAGGGGTGACGATGCCGCGGTTGAAGAAATCAACCCTGCAGCAATCAGTAATGTGAAGCAGAGAGCCAAACGAGTAACCATAAACGAACGTAAAGGGCATTTGTAGGAACGAGTAATTTTTAGTCAAAACAGCCAAAAAAACATTTTTTTTTTCATTTTTGTCTTTTTCATTACAGTTCTAAAGTCTTCAAAGAAGTAGTTTAAGTGTATTTTAAGTCACCGGACAGCAGTAAAAGCTTTGTCCGGCTTCTGTTTTGGTTGTAAACTTTATGTACCGTGTTAATTGGCAACACAGGACAGCTCGAGATATGTCACTAAAATGCACCCGGGTTCGTATCCCGGATTTATCGTGATGTCCCGGAAGTTTTACGGCTGTGCAATAGTTAAAACTTGGGTGGTATCAACGGATGTGTGTTTTATTATGAAACCTCTTTGTTTTGAGTTAAACTTAGTAGCAATTTTCTGCCTACCTCGGTTATATTCAGATAATAAATTCCTGTAAAGAAATCCTACTAATATTATAAATGCGAAAGTTTGTGAGGATGTATGTATGTGTATGTGTATGTAGTTATGTTTGTTACTCTTTCACGAAAAAACCACTGAACGGATTTGGATAAAATTTAGTACACATATAGTTTATAACCTGCATTAACACATAGGATAGTTTTTATCCCGTTTTTATTTTCCCGTGGGATATTTTTCGAGTTGTAGCGGGTGAAGCCGCTGGCAACAGCTAGTTAAACATAAAGATTAGCTGTTATTACTTACGTGACTGTTTGTTTACTTAATAGTTTCAAAATTACTGGCACATACCTGAAACAAAAATAAAACAAATCATTAGTAATTTTGTAAATTCAACATCATCTCCACACCAAAAAAATGGGAAAGAATACAGGCACCGCGGTGATTGGCTTTAAGAAATATAATTTTTCCAACACCAGGAATAGTTCCTGTAGGTCAAACCTTTAAATTCACATACTTGTTAATCATCCAAAATATTGTTGTTTCGCATCGAACCCGCGACTCTTACCACAATAGTAATCGCTGAGCCAATGCGCCAACCGAATCGATACATTATTAGATGATAATACATTGCAATAGTCACATGATAAATGTTGCCAATATGGTCTCCAAATAATTAACCATAATAAAAAAAAAAAGTAGTTCTTAAAAATCCCGAAAATTTCAGAATTCCGAATGGGTGATTCGGAATTTTGAAATTATCGGGATTTTTTCGTCCATATTCACCTCATTTTACTGTACAATAAAGAATAATTACATTACCTATTGATAGAAGAACGACACCCACGCTATTTTTACTAAAACCCAGATCACTATGCTGTTCACCTAAAAAACCATTTCACCCCCTTTCTTGACCAAAACAAAGGTTATCCAAGCAAAATAAACCAATCTCAAACTCAACAGTACGTCTACTGTATCATAACAAAATCACCCCCACTTCACCCCTTCACCCCCATTGAAGTCAGGTGTGCAAAATATCAAAAACGACGTCTTTTTATACCCACGGGATCGCATTATCGGTAACACCAGTTACTGGGGATTAAAGGGGAGCAAAGGGGTTGTTCGCGTAAATAGACGTATTTATCATGCAAGTATTTTAAATTGAATTTGCAAGCGTGTTGCGAATGAGAAAAGTGCTTTAGAATTCACTTTTGAACGAAGTCTGGGAGTCTGGGTTCTGATGGGATAAGTTATACAAAGTTGTGTTGTGTGAGATATGTTGCAGTTACGTTGTTCCATACAAACCTCCATTTTAAAATATTAATGATACTTTCAAAGACACAAGAGGAGCTCGTGGCTAAATAATTACAGCTGCACAGACCGATCTTCTGGGTTAAGCCGCGCTGACGAATCTATAAGGGTTCCGTTTTTTGCCATTTGGCTACGGAACCCTAAAAACATTTCATAAATAATTTATACCTTACACCACCAAGCCTTATACGAGTAGCAAGAGATACTAAACTACGCTCTCCTTTACCGACACTTCCACACAAATGAATATACAATAACTAAAACATGAATTCGCACCACTTTCAGGCGATCCGTTTGCATCAATAACAGCACTGAAATCACTCAACTTGCACGTATCGACACTATATAGATGAATTGCGAAAGGTTAAAACCGATATAAATGTCTTTTAAGTTATTGCGACGTAAATTGATACAAGTACGAGTAAAAATACTATTTACAACCAAAATCCACCGCACGTACACTTCGGAAACATCACTGTCACCGACAATTTTGACATTTCCATAGTAAACATGTTCTACAGAAAGTTTTTACTGCATACCTACCTATTAGACCTCATTCGCACGAGCACTTTTTTTACGGGCGTTAGAAAAGCGCTGAGTTGGAAGAAAAAGGTAAATCGAACTTAAATCTCACTGCTTAGATCTTAAAATCAAATATTAACATTGGGGCCATACCAATACTGCAGCACTCCATGCATATTTGGACGCTTGTCAATGGCACTGATAGCGTAAGGTAAATGAATAGCAACGAAATCTGATAAAGAAAAAAACCGGCCAAGTGCGTGTCGGGCCACGCACAGTGTAGGGTTCCGTAGTTGCCCATCAAAATACTTATGCGAACTAACTAAACTGATTCGCTGAATGTAATTTTAAAAAGAAAAATTTTCAAAATCGGTCCAGGAGTCTTTGAGAAATCAGGGAAAATACATAAGAAAAAAGATTACGACGAATTTAGAACCTCCTCCTTTTTTTGAAATTAGTTAAATAGTTGACGATAAAAACCTACCTATCCCCAAAAAAACATACCGTAAAAACATACCTATTAAAGCTGTAAAAATAAAGTTGACAAACTTACATTTGCAGTTGATTTATTGTTTCTCCGATACATTTTGTTTAAGAAAACATTTTACCCAAGTACATTTTATAAGTTGGTCGATTATTACTCGTAAAGTTGTAAAGCCTACTTAGTCATGATAATTTTCTTTTAAACTTCGTTATATATACTACTATTGTGAATTTTTTCATACCCCCAAACATAACCGTTTAGCTGGTAGAGGGGGGGGACACTCGAATCGAGCAAAATTTAGCACTTTAAAGCTTAATATTTCACAAACGAATTTTTTTATCAAAAAATTGTTAATGGAAACTATCATTATTTTTTAAATGATACCCCACACTAAGGGGTACACGAGAAAAAAAAAATCCTCACTTTACATGTAAGTATAGGGAGGTACCCTAAAAAAAAATATTTTACGAGATTTTATTTTACCACTTTTTCGGCACTACAAATCCGTATATTCACACCAAATTACAGCTCTCTAGTACTGTGCGTCTCTGAGCTAAACTGCGGACAGACGGACGGACGGACGGACGGACGGACGGACATGGCGAAACTATAAGGGTTCCTTGTTGACTACGGAACCCTAAAAATAGACTGAATGTGTATTGTGGCGACTTTTTATAGTTTCTTCTAGATTAATTTGTATGTTGTATTTGCACCCACGATACAGGAAAAATCCTAGTGTCCCCCGCACTAGGATTTTTCCTATATCGTGGGTGTGTTCACAAACATAAAACAATAAGTAACCAATATAATAAAGCGTAAACAACGTTGCTGTTCGAGAAAACATCGAACGAACTGCCCGCCTGATTGTATTTTTCTACAAATATTGAGATAAATTGATCGTTTTATTTTTTAATTTTGTTAATTAATTTAACAGTCATCTTTTTAGTAACTTAAATTATTTATGACTAGGTTAGTTAATTAAGTATTTAAATAAATGTAAAGATCTAAGAAAAAACAAATTGATAGCTAAAATAAAGGAATTAAGTTACCAAAGGGATATTTCTCTTCTCTCTTTTGGATCTTCTGTGTTTAACTGCACAGTGTCCGCGTGTTCTACAGCCGTAATCTAAATTGCTATGCATCCCCGTACCCAGTGAATATGTCATTAACGTTGTAACGGGGTTCGACTCCCGTGGGATAGCATTAACACTTACTATAGTCGGATATGGAACTATGTAGCGCGAGGGGGTGGGATATTATATTACGTTGCGAATGTTTTTGGAAGCTGGGTGGTGCCCCCAAGGTAATCCAGAAATAAACTAAAGAATTTATTTAAAGTAAGCCAGTTACAGGCAATGATCTGGAGGTGACACAAGACGTAATTACTGTGAAAGGACCGTCGGTGCCCATTCCAATACGTAGATCTTTATGGAAAAGAATGGACAAGAACATCCATGAACACTCTTTTTCAATCGCCGAAATTATTAAGCCTGCTCTTAACTACTCGCAAAGTTGCCTCGACGAAGTACTCGTCGAAGTTGATCGAAGTTCCGAAGTATGTGACTACATTACCCGCGAAGTTGCCTGTGTCATCATTGTGCCCTTTGACTCGGTCGCAAAAACCGACAACAAATCGCCTGTAGCGAGCCGAAGCTGACCGAAGCCAAGCGAAATGCCCTTGTACACTATCGTATTCGGTCAACTTCGACCAAAGTTCGTAGTGTAGAGCCTGCTTTGCAGAACCTTTGTTACATCATTCATCTTCAGATGATACTCGTACACACAAAGAAACAAACCAAACACCAACACCAAACCATTCAACATTCACAGTCTCAGTCAAACCTACCGTCTTGGATGATCTGTCAGCAGCTTCCGTGCACTCAGCAACAGTAATCTATCTCAATTCTCACTGCCACTGCCGGGCGTGCTATTGAATAATTTCCCAAGATATTAGGAGACGCATAGTTTGTCAACGACGGTGAACTGGCTAATTGGGTGACGGTACCTCCTTACTGGGTGATTTATTGTTTGTTACTGGTTGTCAGTATGGAATTATGAAGGTAAGAAGGTTGTCTGTGAAATATACGTTTATACAGTGTGACGAGGATATTTTGGTATTACCTGGTTTTTGAAGAAAGGATTCTTAAATGGCCGCGCTTATCGTGTTCTCTCGCTCGCACACTAGTGCCGTCTATACTCACTCCCACGGGTAGCGTAAGCAGAAAAAAAATAGTCTTGATGTCTTGACGCGCTTAGTAATCTTTTTCACACAACTACAACACAGAACTAGAGTCCACGCCACGACTAAAGTTATGGAAAATTCGTAAAACTATATTTTTAATGCAATTTGATGTAATGACAGTAGACACTAGCGCCGCGTCGAAACGTCATGAGTGGTAGCGCAAACACTAAAATAAATGTACCAAGTTTGACATATCAATGCATTTTTATGACAAGCAGCGCCATCTTTAAATGCATACCTAAAGTAGTCAGCACAATGATGCCCCTCCCCCCCCCCCTACAGGGCCAAAGCCTGCCGGGGTCACGGGACTACGAAAGGGCTATTAAAGGACACCGTGGATTGTAGTCAGTATAAGTCTGACAGTCCCTCCTATCCTGCCCTGGGTGGGAAGACTAATTTGATAATTTCACCACGCTAGAAAAAAATACAAGTTGTCATACGAAGAATCTGACAGTTCACATTATCGATCGATGACAATGACATTACCGGGTGACAACCCCACGACACGTGAGCCTCGCCTTCACAATTCAAACTAAATGATCGAAGGGGGAAAGTCAATTATGAAATGGGGGTTTTCAATTAAATTAAGATGTTTGTCAATAGAGGAGCCTTTGGGGAAACTTTTACCCTCAGGGATATGATTTCAAAATAGTGTCTTGGGACAAGTTATAGTGATCTATGGGCTTTGTTCCGTGTTTGCATTGTGGATTAAAGTGAAGTGGGTTTGGTGTTTCGTAAAATAAAACTGGGTGCGGAAATGCCTTCTTTTTTTTGGGTGTTAAAGTCATGAAATGATACCTCTCCGTCCTGCGTGAAACGCATCTGAGAACATAACTAACGTCAAAACGAACGGACCATACGTCCATGACTGAACTCCTTTTGACGCGGAGCTAGTGTCACATGTGATAACATTATGGCTCTGAAACGTGGTCTTTGACTGCTGGCCTTTTAGAGAGACTAAGAGTCACTCAACGAGCAATGGAAAGAGCTTTGCTCGGAGTTTCTTTGCGGGATAATATCTGGGACATGGATATTCGGCGAAGAACCAGAGTCACCGACATAGCGCATAAAATTTGCAAGTTGAAGTGACAATGGGCAGGCTACGACATCGCTCGTAGAACTGACAACCGATGGGGAAGAAAAGTTCTCGAGTGGCGACCACGGACCGGAAGACGCAGCGTAGGCAGGCCTCACACTAGGTGGACCGACGACAACGTGAGGGTCGCGGGCCACCGATCGATGCAAGTGGTGAATTGTCGTTCGGCGTGGCGGTCTAAGGGATAGGCCTATGTTCAGCAGTGGACGTCTTCCGGCTGATGATGATGATGATGATAGTACCAAGAATTTTACCGCAGGTGGTGGCGCGAACTCTAAGGAGCTAGATGTCAATAGGCGTAGAAAGTCCGTAATTAAGACCGAACCATGAGTTTCGTGGTTTTTAGACCCCTAGACCAGGAGCTGAGCTGAGTCAGTTTAGCTTAGCTTGCATAGCTGATGAAGTTAGCTTAGCTTTTCGATTAGTAAGTCTGGTTGTTTGACAGAAACTTAATTGAATAACATCTGCAATTGAATAGCACACTGAGTTGAAATAGACAAGACCGATCAATTTCAATACTGACTAGAGCAGTAGCTATTCGATTAGTCGAACTGATTCAAAATCGTGCAATGCTATACATAAACGCAATCGCATCATATTTTTTCGATCACGATTTATATTAGAAACTTTTATTTTTTTGTGAAATCTGTAAACGGCTTATTTATAACGAAGGTCAATTTCTTTTGACGTGATAACGTCTTATAATTCTATGGCCGGCTGTACGTATGAAAAAAGTTGACGTCATGTGGCGTTACCTCGCTCTGTAGCGTTCCATAGCAACGGCGAGTCAATTGTTTGTTTATAGCAACGTAAGTGCATTATTTTCTTATGACGTTGTCACGTTCAACTATTATTTACAGACAACCGATTTTTTTTATTATTGTTTTTATCGTGGTAAATCATCTAATGAGTCCACCCACGGCAGGGCAGGAGGGTCTGCCAGTGTCAGATTTGTACAAACTAAAATCCACGGTGTCCTTCAATTCACACACACGCATAATAAACAGTCATACCCTCACAAACGTTTGCATTTGGTACTATGATTCTTGTCTTGTGTTCTATATTTTCATATCAGACCGGGAACCACTGGACCCACCTACCGTTATCGCGGGAATGTCTCATCAGGAAACTGTGACCCTGGAACGTTGGAACAGGAGGGAGTTTTGATGATTTTACCATCTAAATAAAAGGTCAATACTTACCCTTTTTCGACGATTCTTATCAAAATAAAGATTATGTTTGACACGTATTGACGAGAAGATACGAAAAAAGCTACAGTTTTTACTTCTTTGCCTCCAGAATTTTGACGTAAATATGCATTGATTTAACAAAAGAAAAAAATAAGTATCCGTTATTTTTTAAACTTAGTAATGCAATTTATTGATATCTATTTACCTAGGGTACAAAGTAAGTTAGTAACCAATAGGAACTATGTTGAGCTCAGTGCTCAAGAAAACATAGTTTTACATACAAAAGGCACCCGGTACATTAGCAAAACAAAATGGCTCAATAGCTCGTTCAGGAACGCTCTTTGAGTATCGACCGGAGAATTGAGGACGTACAATTGGTTTACTGGTCAATGTAGCTTCAAAATGTTGGGTTGTGGGTTCGTATTTTTATTTTGCTTGTGATTTTGTATCCGTCAAAATTAAAGGTTTGTTTATTTTCTCTTATTTCTGCTAATGTTTCAGGCTGTACTCAAATATACAGGGTGTAAGGGACAGCCCTCTACAAACTTTCAGAGCTTGCTCAGAAGACGACACTGAGCAATCTTCCACATTTTTTTTTGTCTATTTAAAACTATATTCTTTTTTAAAAACGATCAAAGACATTAAACTTTATACGAGCAATAGACGGGACATCACGAAAAAAGTTGTGAGCCAAAACTTTTTACCAATAGGTAAAAAGTCGCTGTCTAGTAGTCGAGTTGCTGTGCAACACTAGATAGTGCTACTGACGGACGGCATCAACAGTTTTGTCATGACAATTTTCCCAATGCCCGCTCTATAGGTTCTTTTAAATCTCTTTGATTCACAATAACCTATCTACTCTGCCTATCCATTCGGGGATTACAAGTGTGATAACGTAACCAGTTCCACTCTGGCGGCCAGTGAATAGCAATAGGCATGCTCCTCTCCGTATTTAGGACTGAAATCAGTGGAGTGGATATAATACTGAACACTTCGCTGGTTGAAAGGGTTAGTTTTGTATTGTTGGATACATTCACATTGAGTAAACAATAATAGTGTCTACATTGACCTATCACTTATAATAAATTCCGGGATTATTTTTTACGCATACAGTCCACAAAAGAGATTTCTATGCAGGCTCTCCATGTCCTACTGTGGGAAAGAGACATAGCTACATAAGTCGTCTAGCGCCGTCTCGTTTCTACAATGGAACAACTATCTTTAAGCCGTCGTGGTGGGCCACTAGAGACCAGTACAGTGCCAATTACGCTGCCTTTTTTGGGCCCACATTTGGGTGACAGTCGCGCGACAGTAGCGCGGCAGAAGCACATTCCTTTACATTTTACATGAACAGCCGCGCATAAGCAGCGTCAGCGGCAGAAGTGTCATTTGGGCGACAGTCGCGCGACAGACGCTGCTTATGAGCGGCTGTTCATATAAAATGTGAAGAAATGTGCTTCTGCCGCGCTACTGTCGCGCAGCTAACGTCCTAATGTGAAAGCGGCCTTAAGCTTCGAACCTACGACACACGACTCAATGACTCAAGTTACGGTAGTTAGCCTAACTTGCTGAGCTTTACTGCGAAGACCTCGTAAGGCGTCTGGAGTACTGATGCAGGCAGGTCGGAGGTTCAAGTCCTGCTCGCAATCCAGTTCTTTTGCCACGAAAAAGAGGTTTACAACTCGCGATGCTAGCCTCAATACTTCTATTTCCGGGTCGACGACAAAACGCCGTCGTGTTCCACGCGCGCCTCAAAGAGTTGTCAGCCTCTAAGGGGGGCCCAACAAGGCCAAAGCCTGCCGGGGTCTGCCTGGTCGGGACTGTCTTAACAGATAACCGTGGCCTCGGAACGTAGTAGGATATTAGTCAGTACAAGTCTGAGAACTCAATGATTTTACAATGTAAAACAAAGATTGATGCTGTATTATTTAGCAACTAAATACAGAAAATGCCAAGGACAAAAAAAAAAGTTGCAATCAACGAAAACACTATAGGTAATGATGTACAAAAACACCTCCTGTCATACATACAAGTTGTATTGAATGCTATTCATCATGGCCGACCTTCGTGTTGATGAGTTGCGACGTTGATGACAGGTCAAAAGTTGGGCTTTATATGGCAAGATGTATGTTCATTGTTGACAAGAATTGTGCCGTTTTTGGTCAGGGTTAGTAGTTATGTGACCTGTTTCACCACATCTGATTGGATGGTGTTGAGAAATGATTCGTTGCGGAGGGCACGTTTCAGTGCCATCACTTGCTTTTGCGTGTGGCTTGGCACGGATGTGTGTCATTTTAAAGTCGACGGTAAATCTTTCAATTTTGTTCGACGCCACAGGTAGAAGTTAGCGAAATTAGACATCACAACGAATCGGTTAAAAGAGTTGATTTCTTTTTTTTTTACCTGTGGTTTCGTGTCTTACCACTTTCTTGCCTGATGGTAAGCGAAGACTTGGTCAACGGTGAAGCTATCCTACAAGTAACCTGTTCACTTTTGACGCAATTGATGTTGTGGCTATCAAGTAATACAGATTCCGGAAATTCCAGCAGAAAATTCCACTCTTTATCGTAAAGTACGCGTGAGGATGGGATGTCTACCATGTACCGATGACAAACTGCCATACGTGGCAAGTGGAATCATATTGTGCAGTTCCTTCGCACACTCTCTGAAGATGTTAGGTTAAGATGGATTTGTTCTTGACTCAAGTCGACAATGGAATCAAGCTTACCCCGAAGAAGCCTGCTATAACATAAAAGTGTTCAATTTGGTGCTATTGTCTTCGAATGTTTAAAATCTGTAACGTTACATTACAGGTGACTGCCTGCGGTGAGGGAGCGCCCTTAAAAATTCGAAAGTTTCAATGGATGTTAGATGTTCTTTCACACAAAAACTACTGAATAGTTTGATACACAGATAGTTTATACCATGGATAAACATAAAGGACATCTTTTTCCTCAAATAACTTTCCTGTGCGTTCAGTAGTGTTCGACGCCGGCGAAGTAATATATAATAATAAAAAAAAAATGTTATCAGACCAAAATAGTCCATATTAAGTTGTTAGTAGGTTAGTAACAGATTTAGCTTATTCTAAGTTAGAGTTATTAGTGTGTACATAGTTTATTTTATCTTATAGAACCTACACATAATTTCATCCAGTGATTTTGGATGGGGCAATCCGGCCTACCAGCAATGATTTTCAAAGTCGCTGGCAATAGCCAGCTTATTATAAATGGCGCCACAAGCCACAATCACACAATGAACAAATAAACACCTTCGTTATGCCACCTTTTCCAATGTTGACGGGATCCTAACATCACACCCACGAGGCTTCAAAGTCAACAGCAGAGATTACCATAAGTCATGGCACAATAAATACATAGGATGAGCTCTACGACCGGTTTTAGGAACGGGATTAACTTCGGTGTTCATTAATGTCGGTATTTTTTCTCCTTTTTTTTGGAGTTTTAGCCCACGCTCTTTTATAGAGAGGAAGCCTGTGTCTCAATAGTGGGAATGTTATAAGCTGATGATGCTACTGACTGGATTTTAAAGTTTTTTTTCTTAAAATGGTAAGTTTTGTTGGGTGAAAATGCATGATATCACTTGGGGGTGTGTGATTTATCATACAAATAAAAGGATATAATGAGGCTCAGACAGAAGAGATTTGTATAAACTAAGTTAAAGTTTGTGTGGTGTGTGTGAATTCTAGCGAGGAGAAACATCCAGTATAGAACATTAAAAAAGAGAGAGCTTCCATTCACGCTGGTGCCCTTTTGTAGGTAGTTATTGATTTTAGACCATAGTTAACATCAAGATTTACCTTACGAGATTTTCCCCTATGAAATAGACAGCCAAGTTTACTGTGCCTTATAAGGCGTGGGCCACATAGAAAAGACATAATACGAGGACGAGTCGCGGACGTGCGAAAATGTATGAGAGTCGCGTCAGCGCCGTCTCTTCTGTGTGTTTCACACTTCTATACATTTTGTATGAAAGAGACATACGTCTCCCTCTACGCCCCGTCTGCGTCTTAGGTCTTTTCTATGTGGCTCACGCCTGAGGTGATGAAAATTTACAAGTTTCAAGTCAAGTACCTACACCAAATAAGGCCTACTCGAATAACAAGTCTAGCGTCTAAGCCACAAAGTTTAATTTTAATTACATTTATATTTTCATAGATAAGTTATTTTTCTATTCAAGTGTCTGTACGTTGCTGGAGTGACAGAAGAGTCAACATCAGTGATTAACATAAATCATAACACAACAAATAAGTTAAAGGTGTGCTCAAACCGGTTACTGGAACCCGCTCGGGGAGACGTCTGCTGGGATAGTTGGGTAGCGGTTATGCTGATGAGAGGTGGCGATTTTTTGAAGCTGTTCTTTCTTTTTCGTTAGAGATGGCAGAAAGCACCTTTATTGAAAGTCGAAGAAAGTACATTATTTATCAGTGTCAATAAATGGGGACTTGTTTATTATGTATATGACAATAATAAATTAGAAATATACTACATATACACATATTTTAAGTGTTACTTAAAAATAAATGATGTATCTTACGGGGCTTTAGTTGATGTATGCCCGGTTAACAGCCACGAATGGCCCAAAACTTTTTTTGGTGGGGCGATGTTGATCAAGTACCTAATGCTGTTTTTTAGATCTATTACCGTCGCTTTAATCAAACAATTGGTTCCATTTGTGAGTTGACGATGATAGAGATAGATCATTATGATTAAGTGGATGGATCGTGATGGCAGAAGGGATGTATGGAAAAATATTGAACATTCTAGAGATGTGATTAGCATTTGCATTTGCATATTTTAAGATATTCGCATTCGCAAAATTCATGCATGGTTATTTTTTCATACGACCTACCTAGTACAGTCACGAGCAATAACATGTAATCTCTTAACAAAATTCAAACGCAAATTGCCCGTGAAATACTGATTTCCACTTTGAAATAAGACCTAGTTTGTAATAGTATGGTTTCCGAAATAGAAGTCTAACTAAAAGACAAACGTTTAATCAATATGGTAGCAGAACATCGCTTTTGAATATTGCATAGTGTATACATAGTATTGCTCGTGACTGTACACTATGTCTACAGGACCTTGAACAAAATAGCCGTGTTTCCGTACTGTTAGCATGTTATATATGCTATTTACTGACTTAATCGACTGCTGATAAATTAACATAAAAAATTACACAATGATGTAACCTCGCTACCCGCTCCCGCCTCCGCTTATCAACAAGTCCGTTACCAAACGCCGGCGGTGTCAGTGACACGGCGCGCGCGCAGCCTTCGTCCGTGCTTCAGATACACGCACCTCACTAGATCACAAACACAATACTTTTAAGATCTTTTTCTTAGATTTTGTCTTAACGAGGTACTAGATTTTCCTTTGAGAATGATAATTTACTTCAAAATCTAAAATATTATTTGATTTTGTTTACGAATTAGGTGATCGTTGTTTGTGGTGCACTACTTTGTGGAATTTATTTCTTCACTGTTCTAAAAACGGTAAAAGAAAACATTGTAAGGAAACCGGCATGTCCTGTTTTTTACGTGTTGAAATCATGGAATGAGTCCTCCTACCCAGGGCAGGGCGGGAGGGGCCGTCAGACTTGTACTGACTAAAATTCACGGTTTCCTCAACAGCCGTCTACATTCCAGAGCCACGGTACCCTGATAGTCCCGCGACCCTGGCAGGCTTTGGCCCTCTAAGGAGGCCCAGTCTTGCCCTAATAGAACCAAAAAATACGAACTCGTACTGGACCCGTTTGGTGAATTACAGCCCTAAGCTCACAAAGAGGCCTTTGTCCCAGTAATGGGATAGAACAGCTGATTTTGGTTCTATGCCAATTACGAATCTACACCCAATCAATAACTGTTGACAAAATCGTGATTACTTTTTTCTTCTTCAGAATTTAGCAATATAAAGTAAAGGGTGATTATTTGGTGAGACAGGCAACTCAGTGATAGAGTCTTAAAAGTCTCTCAAAACGTTACCTATGCATGTTGTGATGCGAAATTAAGTGTCACTACATCTTGTCCACTTTAGTGGTGTACTAGTTGCATCATTTCCCACTACTGCATGCATAGGTAACGTTTTGAGAGACTTAAGACTATCACTGAGTTGCCTGTCTCACCAAATAATCTCCTTTACCCTACATAGTTTGACCTCTCGTAAATCGATACATTTTGCAATTACATGGGCGATAAAAAAGTGACAAATAGAGGCAATTCCACGAGTCTCGGGGAATTGCAACCGATTACCAGTTTCGTAGTAAATGTTCGCAATTTCTTATAGTCCAATCATAACTTGAAATCATAGTTCACTTTGCAATCTGTTGATGACTTTATTTCATAGTAGATGGCGTAATGGACGGCGCTGTTTTAGTTTTTATTAACTAAAAAACTTGAGAGGTGTCAAGGGACACCCGGATGGAACGAAGTTAACAAAAATAATCGTCGCAACGCCACACTGTTTAATGCGAAATAGAAAGACGAAACGAAAATATATGGCTTGCTTTCTATTAGAGAGAGAGAGAGACAGAGAAACATGTGCACGCCGCTATACGACAAGAGTCAAAAGAAACGGGGGTTGAGTGAGGGGTACGGGGCGCGGGGTGCAGGCGCGAGGTGCGGGGGGAGGCAAAAAAGTGTCGTGACAACTTTTCGTAAGAATTTTTTCCGTCTAGCCCCCTTTCACAACGCGCAATAAGGAACTTCGTTCCAAAATTCATTATTTCTCCCGTGGGTACGTTTACAAATATAAACTTAAATAAACGAACACCCAGACCCTTTTTTATCGTGGTAAAATCATCCAAATGAGTTCTCCCATCCAGGGCACACTCTGAAACGCGCGTGGAACACAACGCGCCGTCGACCCGGGCATGGTCCATGGTCGGACAGCGAGTAGCCCACTACATGCCGCCCCGCCTGCCCAACACCCAGACCTGGAATAACTACTTGTAAGTCATACAAATATTTGTTCTGTGCGGGAATCGAACCCGCGACACGCTGCGCAGAAGTCCAATCGCTCATCCACTACGCAAATCGTGCCGTCAATAATTCAAATCGTTGTTAATTTATTTTTGATTGGTTTTGACAGATTGGGATAGCTTGACTTGCTGGCGTCTATAGGTTCCAATAAATACTCATAACTCAGTCGATAAGTGAAATTGCAAGTCTATTCATCATCATCATCATCGTCAGCCTACAATGTTCCCACTGCTGGGACACAGGTCTCTTCTCTGTAAGAGGGAATGGGCCCAGTGCGAGTTGGTAGACGTCACATGTGTTCGAATTTTTGGTTCTAGGACATGCCTGTTTCCTGACGATGTTTTCCTTCACAGTTTTGAGAGCAGTGGTGATGAAATAAATTACAGAAAGTAATGCGCCTTGCGGGGTTTGAACCGACGACCTACAATTCGTAAGTCGGGACCGATACCACTGGGCAACCACTGCTCACAAGTCTGTTATTTTCACATTAAAATAATTCCTTTCTAAAACAGTTTAATATTGATTCCCGGAAAACAAAAGGTTCCAATCTATTGTTCTCTACGTGTACCAGTTTCCCGGATACCGCTGCATACTAGATTATCGTACAGCCTCGGGCATCAAACGGGGTTCGAACGTGAACCTTCAGTCGTGATGCCCGCTACACCTAGGGGGCTGTGTCATATTTAATATTATTTCTACGAGTTGATAGTGGTATAATTGGGAAATCTTTGAAATGATTGTGTTTTATAGAGATTATAGATCCGTTTTTATCAAAAATAAATACGATTGCCGTTAACTGGATTGTCTTAACAGGATACCGCGGTCATGGCACGCAAAGGGCATGGAAAGAACAGGGTTGTATACAAGGTTATTTTAGTAATTTTCAGAGAGACCTTCTCACTCCACTTAGGGGTTAAAAAATACTATTGATCGATATTAGTAGGTTTTTTTTAACTTATAATAATAATAATATTCCACAACTATCACACAACGCCCTCTAGTCCCAAGCTTAGCAGAGCTTGTGTTATGGGTACTAGACACCCAAGGCTGAACCGTGCAGCGGCCGCCCTCAGGCGACTGCTGCCCAATCTCAGCGGGCCAAACGCTTCCTGCCGTAGGCTGTACGCTGGCGTCGTGCGGTCCATGGCCCTCTACGGGGCCCCTGTGTGGGCCCTGAGCATCCGGACGCGACCACAGAAGCTGGTCGCATGCCAGAGGGTCATGGCTATCCGAATGATCCGGGGATACCGCACGATTACCGGCGAATCGGCCAACCTGCTTGCCGGATTGCTGCCTTGGGATCTGGAGGCGACTGCCCTCCAGCGCGTCTATGAGTGGCGCGTGGAG
Source organism: Agrotis segetum (assembly GCA_036375495.1). NCBI lineage: Eukaryota > Metazoa > Arthropoda > Insecta > Lepidoptera > Noctuidae > Agrotis > Agrotis segetum. Next base: position 136,064 of record JAQSVV010000435.1, read on the forward strand.
GCGCAGCGCCGGGGCGTGAGCCCGCTGCCTCGCGAAGTCGAGGCGCGGCGCGAAGACCTCCGGCGCGATCTCAGGGCAGTATGGAAGGAACGACTGTCGCGACCGACGGCCGGGCACGCCGCAATTGCGGCGGTAAGACCCCTCTTTGAGGAGTGGTTGGAGAGAAGTCATGGCGTCCTTACCTTCCGCCTGACGCAGGTCCTCACCGGGCACGGGTGCTTCGGGAGGTACCTGTGTCTAATGCGGAAGGAGGAAACGTCTGGGTGTCATCACTGCGAAGATCGCCCGGAGGACACGGTGGAGCATACGGTGCAGGACTGCCCAGCTTGGGCAGTGCACCGACGTGTCCTCACGGCTGCGATAGGCGGAGACCTCTCGCGCCCGGCATTGGTTTCGGCCATGCTGCGGGGCGAGACGGAGTGGGAAGCGGTCGCCTCCTTCTGCGAAGCAGTAATGCTCGCGAAGGAGGAGGCGCGCCGCGAGCGAGAGAGGACAGAGTCTTCCCTCCGCCCCAACCGCAGTGCAGGACGCCCACGGCGACGGACGTCGCGCGACGATCTCCGGCCACCGTAGGCGCGGGCATGCGGGCAGCGAGTAAAGGGCAACTCGCTGCCCGACCAAGGACCATGCCCGGGTCGACGGCGCGTTGTGTCCCACGCGCGCCTCAAAGAGCGTCAGCATAATGACGGGGCCCCCCTCTCAGAGGGCCAAAGCCTGCCGGGGTCGCGGGATTATTCCCCTTACCGTAACCCCGGAACGTAACAGGCTATGAAGGACACCGTGGATTTTAGTCAGTAGAAGTCTGACAGTCCCTCCCGCCCTGCCCGGGGTTAGAGGACTCATTTGATGATTTTACCACGCTAAAAAAAAAAAAAAAAAAATGGGTACTAGACAACTAATAAACATACTTATATATTTTTAAATACATGCATATTATAGATAAATTACCCCAGACACAGAACAAATGATCGTGTTCATCACACAAACAGTTATCCTGGGTGGGAATCAAACCCACGACCTCCGGCATAGCAGTCAGGGTCACTAACCACTAGACCAACAGGCCAGTCGACTTGACTTTTGTATTAATTAGTACATGTACGAGTAGAGACTTGGATCGCAATTAGGTACCTACATATTCTTCAAAATAATCCAGATATATTTTATTTCAAGTCTTAAACACTTAAAACTTCTAAGTACTTCAAAATTTTAAAAACGTTCCTCAACAATTTCTTAAAAAATCATCTCCAATCAAAACGTATTACAAGTTCATGCGCGCGCGCAGGCCTCGCCGCATTCCCGATGCCGCCCGAGATTATGCGATTGTTCTTAGAGATATCGTAACGGTAAAATAAATTGTATTATAGCGGCTGTATGGCGTGTATTGTGGATATAAACAATGTATTGTATAGCTAAATAATGGAGAATAAGAAAGAGATTAATTTAAGAGGGATTGGATTCAAAGTTTCTTTTTTTGTTGTTGAAGATTGCTTACCTACATAAACAAGGTGTAACGTTAATAGCACATAACCTCTCGTGGGGTAACTCAGCCCATGTTACTGAACAATGTTTGTTAAAAGACTTTTGGAAATAAGCAAAAAAAAATTTGCTTTTTCATACAAAATGAGAAATTGATCGGGCCCATCAGTATGAAAAATCATTTATTTTTTTGCGAATTTTCAAAAGTCTTAGAACAAACATTGTTCAGTTACATGGGCTGAGTTTTGCGCTATTAACGTTACACGTTGTATAATAAGTTAAGGTGTGTATCTCTGTAACATTCTATGTATTATCGCAGGCCCGGCAAATTATCATCCTTACCTTATTGCTATTCCACTAATTCGCACTAAGCGTTTCCAAACGTCTTTTATAATGCGGACAGCAAAGGAGTGGAAATCTCTGTCTGCGTCTGTGTTTCCGAACGCATATTTTAAAACCCTCATCTCTTCAAAGTTAGAGTGAACAGGCTTCTTCTGGGTAAGCTCGCTTCATCGTCAACCTTGTCTTAAATTTAAATTCTGGTTTATTCCGCGTTCAACCCCCAAAATCTTTACCCACTTCCAAGTTCAACCCCTAAAAATTTTCATTTTCGACCCCTAAGGGGTTGAATGTGTTATTTTTTAATATATTTGTAATGTTTTGGTTGTTAGCATATTATTATTACTTACATTTGTAGATCTTTGACAGTCGTTACTGTTAGAAGCTCTTAAGCCTGACAACCAGACACCAGTCTTACCATAAGGTATCGTATTACCCAATTACTGGGTTGTGGAGGTCCGATAGGCAGTCGCTTCATGTAAAATACTGATATCCAGCTGCATCCGGTTTGACTGGAAGCCGACCCCAATATAGTTGGGAAAAGGCTAGGCAGATGATGATGATTGTTTTTTTTTTCTTTTCAATAAATAAAAAATCAAAATGAAAGCCTTGTCTATCAGTTTAACTTATCACTAACTAAATTATAATCATAGTCGTTGAAAGAAATGAAAGAAGTCGTTAAAAACAAACTCCCTGAAGTGTTACTTTCAATTAACAAATCCCTCCCGGGTATTGACGGAGAAGTAAAGTCTATTAAAAATGTCAACCAAAGAAAAATGTGGCAAGTTTCTTTTTAATTGTTTTTAATCTAATCAGACTTTTTTGCCATGTTTTATTTTATTAAAAAACTGTCTATGGCAAATTACATTTACTCAAAAATGCATGTAATGTGGTCATTATTTTGACAACCTTGTTTGAGCAAAGTCGACTTTGCGGGTCTGTTTCAAGGAGCGGCCAGCAATGTTTTTGCTGGCCGCTCTAACAGTTCGGCAAAACATTGCCGGCCGCTATTCTAACGTTTCAACTAGGGCATGCAACCGGGAAATCCCGGTACCGAAAATACCGGGAAATCCCGGGAATTTTTAAAGCAATTCTGTACCGGTTCTTCGTCCCGTAGTCCCGGTACTTTCGATACTTTCGGTACTTTATTATTTTCCTTCTTTTTTTAATATAAATTTACAAATCATATCCAATAAACTATTCTTTTACAATATTGTTGATATAAAACATTTTATTTGAAAATAATGAGCATTTCGTAAACCAAAACTAATCAGCAATGTAAGTAATGGGTCAGTTATGATGATGATTAAGATTCATTTATTGCATCACTTTCATTTTGAAGAGAATAACTTTAATGCTCAGATTTTGAGTATTTTATAATTATTTGCTTTCTAAGTTGTGAAATATTATTATATTATTATTATTATTCTATAGAGGAAAGAAGAAAGCAATTACGTGACAAAGATAGGCTCATTTCTAATTCAAAATAAAGTAGGAATTTCCAATATTCAAAATATAGTTCTGATATGTTTTAAGTATTATATTTAAAAGTTATTTTTATACCAATATAAAAAAAAATACATTGTGGTACTCGGAAATTGCGAGAATTTACCTTTTTTTCCACTTCACTCGCTCGGAAAGATTCTATTCATTCGCGCGTTTTGCGTGAAAACTGGAGTTAACGCGCAAAACTCCATTTAGCGTGCTAGAGCGCAAATATTTGTTCAAAATTCGGACAAAATAGGTTGTAGTTAATTATTTTCTTCACTGGCAGGTGAGGCGCAGAGCCGCCCATACTGCATTTCCTCGCTTAGTGAGGTAAAAAGTTGTGTGTTGCATTCGGAAGCAAAGTTTTTCTCCATCTCGTACCTTTGAAAAGTTCGCCACGCTCAATTTTCAATCCTACTTGGATTGAAAACTGAGCGTAGCGAAATTTTCGCGCCAAATATCAACTTTGCAGCCTTGCATAACAAATAACTATTTTATTTTAAAAGAAAATAAAAATGTTTGTGATGCACTACTGTAATAAATGGAACTTCTTTGTTGCAGGAGAATTTTATAAGTAGGTTTCATTAGAAAAACTCTTTTTGTAGCTAACCGTTTAGAATTAGTAAGATAAAATAAATTGTTTTTATGACGGATATTTTTATAATTACCGAAGTCTCCCGAACTGAAACGACGTTAGACGATGCGTGGTGTCGGGTATTTCCGTTAGGTTTTTGTTGGAAATGTCTTGATTTGGTCGCCGCGCCGCGATCAGAGCCCGCGATAAAAGCTATGCAATAACTTAAAAAATCAGTAAAATTCGGTTCCTTGAGGTTATGTTCTGATGTTTATTGTCAATTATATATTTACGAATAAAACAAAGTTTTATGAACTACTCCATCTCCTCCACATTTGTAATGAGTTCATTTTTCAACTGATTTAGATAATTTTATGTAGTGTGCACGCACTCATGCCTTTCATTCGATAAGTTAATAGCGTTTGTACGTGAGTACCGAAAGTACCGAATTTCCCGGGAAATCCCGGTTCCATGTCCCAGTACCGAAACTTCGGTACCGGGCTTTAAAAAGTACCGGTTCTGCAAGCCCTAGTTTCAACGTTTTAAAAAAACAAATGCAAAAAGATTTTATGTAAAACACAGCTGTTTGTATTTAAAGAGGTAGGCCCAAAAAGATTGCATTCCATATTTAAAAAAAAAAAAAAAATCAAAGAAGGAACAACAGCGCGGTTCAGCGAATTTTTTATTTTTATTTAGTGACTTTTTTGCTTTATGTAAATGAAGTAATAAATGAAATGCAGTCAAACATCGCATTAAAATTATCGCAAACTATTAATAAGTATAATGAAACCGGGAAAGTCGGTGTTGAATTTTAGTAACTGTATTTTTCATAATTGTTATTTTAATTAAATTTCTAGTTAATTAATATATATTTTATTTAAATCACATGCTGGTTTTATGTAGGTTAGGTACTTGCATTTTTGAGTAAAGCACTATACAAGCCTTGGCCCACTATGTCTGCTTCGCTGGTCACGTTATGATTGCCTCTAGCTAGCTTAGTTACGCTCTAGGCCTTCCAGCTTGGCCATCATGCAGCCCTTGCTGTCCTCGCTGTAAAGGCCTCGGCCTACGGCCTCGGCCTTTATCTCAGCTCGTCCATCAAGTGGTGCATGCTGACCGCGCTGTGTCGGCCTGGAGCTGCGCTAGGCTGCGCTGTCGGCCATCATCAGTGCGACCAGCAAAGTATCCATTATAGGCCGCGGCAGTAATGTACTATTATGTAGTGCAAGATAAAATAACGTTCTCTTGTGATTGTGATCTATACTATCATAGACATGGAGCATGGACTGATAATTCTCTAGAGTCTAGTCTAAAGTCAAATAAAAGCGAGTAGACATGTAAGAGGTAAAAAAAACAAGGTAAGGCAAAATTATTGTGAGTGAGAATTTTTCACCTAATGCTCATATCAACTAAAAATATCTGTTTGACCGAGCTTTACTCGGTTTTTAAAATGTCTATATGTTGGGAACCGAGCTTTTCTCGAACCTGGGACCGATTCATAAATCGATTCCTTGAGCCAAAAAACCCCTAATCTGTAACTTTCATGAAAATCCTTGGAGCCGTCTCCGAGATCCTGATTATATATAAATAAATATACAAGAATTGCTCGTTTAATTAGATATAAAGAAAAATAGTAAAAATCAAAATGAACTAAACCATGCCATTCTAAATTTACTCGTAAAACTCCATTGACAAACACAGGAATTCTTATCTGCCGTCACAACACAGTGGGACACGGCCTTATCGCCCCTCCACTATGGCCCACGATACACAGTCATGGTCCACCCACAGCTACTTAGCGATGTGGTATTAACGCCCTTCACAAGGATGTAGCGTCGCTTCTAATTCAAATAGTCTAAGCCGATAAAAGATGAATATGGTGGCCATAGAGTAGGAGAGGCGAAGAGGCGGCAGTATAATATTATTATAATATTATTTTTTTATGAAAATTGATAAAAATCTGGATGTGTTAATAAATATTGTTGAACTGAGAGTCACTAACCATTAATAGAAAAAAAAAACTTCAACCACCTAGGGGGAACATGATAAACACTGTTTTAAGCTTTCAAGGTTTGTCTCTAAATTTAAAATAATCACCGAAGATATCCCGTAAGTGATATTTTAAATTTGGTAACACGATAGTTTGAAAAAAAAAAAAACGAAAGTCAACGAATACTGTGTTTCATTGACTTTTTGACAATTTATGACTGCAGAATACATCTTAGAAATCGGTTCGACATTATTCATACGTTAAGCCTCCTGCAGACAGACGCGATTAATCGCGCGTGGCGATTGTTGGAAAAACCTACTTAGTCCATTTTCTATGAAAACACCCATATCTATTCACACTGAAGCGGCGCGGCGTATCGCGTTTCTAATATTATTATTGCGACGGCTCGCGGCAAGATTGATGCGCGACAAGTGCGTAACGCCAGGCGACACAAATCAGTCCAAGTGTAGAACATTTTGTATAGAATCGATTTGGTCGCCGCGGTTCCGCCGCGATTAACGCGACGACACGGCGACAGTCATAAATAATTATTATAAAAGACTAGCTTCTACCCGGGGTTTTACCCGCGTTATTTGAGGCGTCTGGCCCCAATGATATTATAAGTACAAAAATAATACTCGTATCATTGTCTGGCCCTATCAGAGACATTAAAATATATAGGTACTTACGAGCAATAGACATCACGAACAAAATTGTGTTCTCATTGCTCAGAGAAAAAATAATTCAAAAAGGCTTCAATAGATGGCGTTACATGTATCGATTTGTTTTTGAAGTTAAAGTATCTGTTTTAATTTGAGGTTGAAAAAAATATGTCCTTGTTTTTAAAAATCCCCTTAGCACAAAAAAAGGAATAATGGGCTCCTAGTTCCAAATTCCATTATTTTATTAAATAATATTACTGAGCACAGCTGCCTCTGGTGAATACAATTTGTACTACGTTGTAGTTTGCTCACTCATTTAATGTTTATATTAGATGGCGTTGTTATCATTTTCTGAGTTTTACTACACACCTCAAGTTTTCGTATTTTTTCGAGATCAGGGATTGAGGCTGCTTTTCCACCAGAGATGCGCTATGCTACGTTGCTAAGGATGCGTTTGATATCCACCAATCATATTCATTTGTTTTCAAAACGCACACACACATAATGAGTATGATTGGTGGATATCAAACGCATCCTAGATATTTATACTGTGGTAGCATAGCGCATCTCTGGTGGAAAAGCAGCCTGATTCTGATACAAATCGACTTTTTATCCGAATTTTTTACGGTTTTTTATTGTGGGTTAATTCCTAAACTACTGAAAACTTTCCTATATAATTTTCCTCAAATATTCCTAATAATATGCTTCTGTCAAGCTATGTAATAATACGCTATTGTAACTGGGAGATAAGCAATTTTGAATCATATTATTTAAAAGAATGTTTTGAGTTAGCGGCCAAATATTAATTACCTATTAAACTTGATAAATACAAAAATTACATTAGTATTGTATCTGTGTGAACCAAAACCAAGGGCAAATCGCAGAGATATTTTTTTCACTTTAGGCACAGAAAATATTGTTACCTACGTCGATTGAATTGCGAGACCTATCCTACCTATAAGCTTCTCGAAAGTTCCACAAGGTTCTCGACAATTTTACTAAAGATCAGTCAGGAAATTTCTAGAAAATTCTACCCTGTTATGTTATTAGGTAGGCACTGTTATATATTCTGTGCCCTGTTCTAGATAGTTCTGGAATGGAAGATTAGTACCTAAAAGAAATTATAACCAAATAGGTAGGTACTATGGAGGCTTTTCGTACCACCCATACCGTAAATTCAATCAGAATTGTAAGTCTTGGTTGGTCTAGTGGTACTGTGGTATATGAACGGATCTTCACGAACAGGTCGGGTTCGAATTTTGGAAGATTTCAGAAAATCATAAGAACATTTATTTTTTATATTCATTTGTAACATTATTTTTTATTTACTTTTTATTTTTTTTAGAATAATATTATTATTTTCTGTAAAGAAGTAATAAAAAGTTCTAAGTTGTGATAATATTTGCTGTGCAAAATAGGGAATAAACAAAAAAGCCGGCGGCCAGCAAAAAAGAGCTTAAGTATATACTAACAAACAAAAACATCCGGAAGTAGTAAAGTAACAACATTTTAAATTGTAATATCGACCAAGACGAGTAAATAAAATTATATTATCCAAAACAAATAGGTACTACAACGTTTATGAAGGCTATTTTGTACCACCGATAGCGTAAATTCAATTTCAAACGTAACGCTAGGTTGGTTTAGTGGTATCTGCATAGATCCAGGAGAACGAGTACTGAGTTCGAATCTCCGTTGAGTGTTATAAATTTTATTTAGATTCTTTTTATTTACTCGTGATACCTATTTCCTTTTTATATTTTTAGAATAATTATTAACATTTTATTTACAATAAAAAGAGACGTTTGGCGGACAGTTCAGAAACAGGTGAAACTTCGGAAATTGTTTTTCACCAGTGCGGTATAAGAACTTAGGTGCTGATATACATATTTATTATGTATACATACATAAAGTTTCACTTTGATCATAAAAAGAAAGTCACAAATAAGGGAAATTATTGCTCTTATCGCTAGCGCTGCAGATGTCCACTGATAAACTCCTAGAATTTACATAGACCTATGATTCTCTTAGAACTGGACTTAAGGGGGATGCTCCAACCAGCCCGCGAAATTCAAATTTTTTTACGTTTTTTGCAATTTGCAGGCCAGTGACATGTTGTAACTTTATAAATATTTGTGTTGCGCAAATAACAAGTATAATTTTAAATATAAAAAATATCAAAAAACTCGCTCCATCAGCTCTCACATAGAAAAGGTGCATCATGTTAAAATCTCCGAAATCTAACTACGATGCACCTTTTCTATGTGAGAGCTGATGGAGCGAATTTTTTGACAATTTTTATATTTAAAATTATACTTGTTATTTGCGCAACACAAATATTTATAAAGTTACAACATGTCACTGGCCTGCAAATTGCAAAAAACGTAAAAAAATTTGAATTTCGCGGGCTACATCGAAGCAATCACCTTAAAGAGAAATACTCTTAGCGTTGTCCATTGTTTCTTGCTCACTCTACAACATGAGTAACATAATTAACGCACATCCTGAAAATAGTTTGTTCAGAATCGTTTACTGAATCGATTTCTATCATTTTTAATAAAGGTAATTTTTTAACCGACTTCCAAAAGGAGGAGGTTCTCAATTCGGATGTTTGTATTTTTTTTATGTTTGTTCGGGCATAACTCCGTCGTTTAACAACCGATTTGAAAAATTCGTTGGATAGGGTATACTTTCGGAATGTTCCCATTAAAATATCGAAATCGGACTAGCACTTTTTGAAAAATCAACAAAAACCTAAGAAGTTTTCAACTTTGTCTACACCGATTACTCCGAGGTTTCTGGTCCGATTTCGATGATTCTTTTTTTTGTTCGATACAGTATAATTCTGCCATTTGGTCCCATAAAATTTTCATTTAGTTTGGTGCAGTAGTTTTTATTTTAAGCTCATTGTGTACATACATAATATATGGGCGTTGTTATTACCGGTGCTACGGATTACAAAATTTTAGGGCACATGTAAGAAAATTATGTATTTGACAATAATTTGGGTATAATAGTGAAACTAAAAAGGATAAAATGAAAAAACTTTTTCGAAGTCGGTTACATTTTTTTTTATAAAGTTTTTTTTATCAAAAATAATTAAAACTACAGAAATTATAGTCACATCACCCCTGTACAGTCAAAACCAACTCAGATAGACCGTAAATCTAGGCAACAAGACATAAAAGTGTAATTTTATTTTCAACACATTTGCTCGAAAAATGCATTTACGAAGCCTGTATACATTGTTCGAAAATTAAAAATTACGCACCATACAACGGAGCGTGCGGTAAAATAGGTACTCTCACCTAAGTACCTACTTTACCGCACGCTCCGTTGTATAGCACCGTGCGTTTTCTTTGCGGTTTTTTTTTTAATTTCCATTAAAAATAAAAATAATTCCACCAAAGAGTTTCACGTTCTGAGAATAAACAGCCTGACTGATCGAACCTCCTTGGAAGCGCTTTTGCTCAATACGTTGTCTCATTTTAATACCTACGAGTAAATGAGACGAAAGATGTAGTTCTAATTTCCACCACGTGCATGTGGCGCCATTTTTCATATTAGGAACTTCAAAAATTGTTGCGACTTTTCTACTGTTAAAGGTTTTTTTAAATTACATATTGTACTGTTTTCTCGCAAATGTGTTGAAAAACATTGTATGACACACGTGCAGAAATTGGTATTTACAAACTCGTGACTATGGTAAACCCTCGGCTTCGCCTCGGGTTTACATTCGTCTACTCGTTTGTAAATACCAACTTACCGCACTAGTATCATAAATAACTATTGTATTTATACAAATTCCGTTCAATTCAATACAAAATAAAGAAAAATAAACCTTACTGTAAAATAACTAATTTAGTTGAATATATGTTTTATGATTAAAACGTAATGTTCTAATTGGGGTGTATATCGGTGTGCGTTAAAATCAAAAATCAAAATCAAATATTTTTATTTCACATAGGCCCATGAGGGCACTTATAAAACGTCGACAACAAGTGCTCGGTTCGGGTTGGTCGATTCCATGGAGAAGAACCGGCAAGAAACTCCATGGTTACTCTTTTAAAATGTGGTATAGTTTCACAAATTAATTACGTTACATGTTGTAAGTATATAAATCATCGGGTGAGTTTTGGTATTTTTAACTGTCTTCAAAGAGGAGGAGTTATGGTAAATATATTTACATAAAAACTTTTTAGGTCGGTAACATTTATTTTTGATAAAGTTTTTTGTTTTGTCCTTTTTAGTTTCACTATTCAACCGGAACTAGTAATCGGTGTAAACAAAGTTGAAAACTTTTTAGGTTTTTGTTGATTTTTCTAAAAGTGCTAGTCCGATTTTGATATTATTTTAATGGGACCATTCCGGAAGTATACCCTATCTATATCTATATGCCGGTGCCTATACGCTCCGCGCATGGCACGTGACGATCCCAAATCGATGCGCGACGGTTGCCTGTACAACGTCCAATATATTCTCGATATTCTCCTTCAGTTTTTCGTTCTTTGGGGAAGAAGAGAAACAAAAAACGCTACGATTCACGGTACTTTATATCGTGAATCCAGTAGTGTCGATTGGTTTTTTGTTTCTCTTCTTCTTCCTCATCCAATATTATGACAATCATTGCAAGTTAACAATTCTACCAGTTAATCTTTTAAAAGCCATACCTATTTTAATATTTCAAATCTTGATAGCACTCCCGAGACGTCCAGGCATTACCGATACACATGCGATTATGAAACGGCTTATAAGACATACAAATTACTGGTGGGCAACATACGGGTTGCATACGGACACCATACCGGCATCATACGGGCATTAAACACCGTTGATTCGTTTCAGTGGGCAAAGCAAGCCGTATCGTATTGCCTTCCGTGCTTGATACGTTCATAGCTCGGTCATGGTATGATACGGTGTAGTTGGCAGACTCCTTAATCGGCGTCTTTAGAAATATTTATCTAAGCGAGCAGCAAAAACGGATCTATGCGGGCAACGTCACGAGATATCCATTATTGTTATATGTATACTAAAACTTTTCCTAGAATGTATCAAACATTTTTCCGAAAACCGCATGAAAATCGGTTCAGCCAAACGCGAGATAATTGTGAACAAACAAACAATCGACTTTGAAAATCTACGATCTGAGCAAGCAAAAAATTCCCTATCTCAAAAACTACTCAACCGATTTTGATGACACTTGCAGTATTCCCTAAGTTGAACGTTATCTACTAGTACAACACAAAAATAATTACTTAAATCGGACTTGTAGTTCCGGAGATATGCGAACATAATCATAAAAACATACATACATAATTACATATATACGTTACACATACATACGCTTTTGAAATTTAGTACATTTGTTCAGACGCTGATATAGACGAAAACTGGACCGTTCTGGAAATATTTCATACATATTGTAACGTCAATGAAACACGCGGGTCAGCGACAGACTAGTTTATTCCCAAACTGTATGAGTTACCCTCCACCATATAAATATATAATAATGACCGATCGTCACACTTCTCCCCACTAAATCTAGGATTATCCTGTTAACAAATATTTCTTATAACTAACATTTTGTTTTTTTACAAATGGTGCACATTTTGTTTAGCTCGATTGAACGCACGCAACGCTCGAGCTGACGCGCCAAGCGGTGGTGATGTCTGTTCCAGCCCTGGATGAGGCAATGACTGTTCCGGCCGAACCTGCGGCGACTTTAACGCCTCTAGTGGTGGCATGTCCTTAGATACAGTATCGCCGCTGGATGCGTCTTCAAACAACTCGTCTTCGACTCTGCTATCACCCCTAGGTTTGGCTGCCTTTGGATCCGTATCCTCTGCCTCAACTACGCCACTCATTCGAGATAATGAATATTTATTTCTACTACTTGTAGGAATTATTTGATCAGCGTGTCTACGCCACTCAACCCCGTTACCGGTACTGACCTTGTAAGACACGGGTCCAGTTTTTTTTATGACTGTGGCTTCTGTCCACTTGTCCCCCCTCGCCGTATAATCGCGAGCTATTACCGCGTCCCCGATGTGAAATTCCCTATTGGTCCCTGCGGAGCGGTTAACTTGCCGTTCTTGCTTAGCGCGCACCGCGGCTGCCACGTCCGGCCGCAGCGCGTCCAGACGGGTGCGCAAGCGCCGCCCCTGGAGCGCTACTGCCGGCGAAACCCCAGTCGTTGCGTGCTCACAGTTGCGATATTGTAAAAGGAATTTACTAAGGGCGGCGTTAACATCCTCACCCTCGTACATCGCTCTTTTGATAGCTTTCTTAATCGTTTTAACGGCATTTTCAGCCGCACCATTTCCCTGGGGTCTATAGGGAGCCGAAGTAGAATGTTTGATGAAATTATTGTCACAATACACTTTAAAATCCTGAGAAGAAAACGGCGGGCCGTTATCCGTCACGAGCTGCGATGGTAACCCGAAACGTGCAAAAATACTTCTAAAAGCCTTAATTGTAGCACCTGCATTCGTGCCACGCATCGGCAGGACCTCAATCCATTTGGAATGCGCGTCCACCATCACTAGGTAACGCACACCTCCACAGTCCGCAAAATCGGCATGTACGCGTTGCCATGGGTGCAGCGGAAACTCCCAAGGGTGTAGCTGTGCCCGTGGCGGCGCGTCCCGCACCGTGCGGCAAGCAGCGCACGAACTACACACTTCCTCAATGTCCCGATCTAAAGTCGGCCAATAAATGTAACTTCGTGACAAATTTTTCATTTTGTTCATGCCTAGGTGTCCCTCGTGAACTTCTTTTAAAATTTTGTTTTGTAAAGTGTAAGGAACTACTATTCTATATTTATATATGATACAGCCCTGATCAACTAGAAAATCATGTTTTCTGGCAAAAAATGGCTTTTCCTGATCGCAGCTCGTGCTGGACGGCCAGCCGAAAAGCACGTAACCTTTAATTTTACTAAGTAACGGATCGCGTTCTGTCTCCCGTGCGATATCTTTAAAACTGATTGGCATAGACTCCTCTACAATATTTAAATAATCTATGGTGTTTACAAAGCGACCCTCCTGAGGTAACGGTAATCGTGACAAAGCATCGGCCGGTCCGTTGTCCGCCGATCGCACGAATTCTATGTTAAAGTCGTATGCAGCCAGGCGTGCTGCCCACCTTTGTAAACGACTAGCCGCCGTTTGCGGTATCCCCCCTTTCGCACCAAATATATATGTCAGTGGTTGATGATCGGTGCGAAGTGTAAAGCGCCTTCCAAACAAATATTGGTGATGTTTCGTAACCCCGAACAGAATCGCAAGGGCCTCTTTATCTAACTGGCTGTAGTTGCGCTCGGGCGCACTGAGTGTGCGCGACACGCAGCTGACGGGCCGCTCACTGCCGTCTGAGTATCGATGCGCCAGTACGGCACCTAGCCCATACGCGCTGCTGTCCACCGATAGTACCAGCTCGCGCCCCTCCTCATAATGTGCTAATACACGTTCACTCAGGAGCGATCGCTTTGCTTCACTAAAAGCTTTGTCGCACTTGGAGTCCCATTTCCAGTCGCTATTCTTTTTCAACAAATTATGTAATGGTTGTAATAAATTGCTCAAATTCTGAATAAATCGCCCATAATAATTGACCATTCCTAGGAAACCTTTCAGTTGTGAAACGTTCTCCGGTTTTGGCGCACTGGAAATTGCCTCCAATTTTTCCGGATCCGGACGCAAACCGTCTTTATTGATTATAAAACCCAGATATTTCACATTATCTTGCAAAAACTTACATTTACTTAGTTTTACGGTTAGTCCCGCGTCTCTTAGCCTTTCAAGTACAGCTCTCAGATTCTTCATGTGTTCCAGCCTATTAGAACCGGTTACACAGATATCGTCTAAAAATACTACGCACCCTGGCACCCCGCGCAGAGTTTCCTCCATTATCTTTTGAAACTTTTCCGGTATAACCGACAAACCGTAAGGGGTGCGTCGATACACAAATGTACCAATATGTGTGGTTATCGCCGTATACGGTTGCGAATCGTTCGACAAAATACACTGCTCATATGCATGTTTTAAATCAATTTTAGTAAATTTATCTCCCCCACTAAGATTGGCAAACAGCTCTTCGATGCGCGGCAATGGATAGTAATCCCTTTTTAATTTAGGATTGATGGTTATCTTATAATCCCCACAAATACGTATGTCACCGTTTTTTTTCACCACCGGAACTATTGGAGTCCCATAATCTGAGTAATCTACCCGATAGATGGAGCCGTCGGCCTCCAGCCGCTCGAGCTCGCGCTCCACACGCGCGCGCAATGCTAACGGCATTGGTCTCGCTCGCACGTAAACCGGTTCCTTATCTGAGAGCTGTAGTCGTATGGGCTGTTTACAAGTACCTAACTTATCACTAAACACTTCGGGGAATTCTTTACATAACTTGTTCACGAATTCATCCTCTATGATTTCATTGAGAGTAATTTGCGTTATTTTTAAAGCTCGCATCCATTCTCGGCCTAACAAAGGCCGCGCCCCTCCATTAATGATGTAAAGTCGTAAAGATTGACTTTTAACTTCCCCCAAACGAACTGTTACCTCAATGAAACCCAGTGACTCGATTCGTGAACCCGAATAACCACGTAACACTAAATTGTCCGGTTGGATTTTTTTATGCGAAAACATACGACGATACATATTCTCACTTATAGCTGAAATCCGACTACCTGTGTCCACTTCACACTCGATATTAATGTTATCTATGTTTAACATAAGAAAGTATGGTTTGTTACCTCGCGCTGCCACGTTCACGTTGAACATATCATCATCCGATTCATCACTGTTAACGTAATGCTGCCGAGCACCAGTATTGCGCACCTCTTTACACATCACTTTTAAGTGTCCTTTTTGCCCGCACTCATCACAACTGTAGTTTTTAAACCGACACCTCTCGGCCTGGTGCGCCTTGCCACAGCGCCAGCAGGCGCGCGCGCGCCCATCTGTGGCGCCTGCGCCCTCGCCTGCACCGCCTGCTCCTGCCGCCGCTCCGCTGCCTGAGCCTCCACTGCGCGCCCGTGACGGTGGGCCGCGCGGGCGTGATCGCCCGCCTTTCGCGTAATGCAGGCCTTCGCCTGCCGTGCTCGATGAATCTGCCGCCGCCGCCGCCGCCGCCGCTGTAGTTCCGCTTACCTCCGCATGTTTTTCAGCCGCCTCTAGAGCTAATGCTAGCTCCACAGCCTCCTTGTATTGAATTTTTCGCTCAGCGAATATTCTAGACCGCATGACGTCATTGGTCAGTCCTGACACGAACTGATCGCGTAAATTCTCTTCCAAGGTTGAACATGACTTGCACTTCCCGAAATTGCACGTAGACGCTAGATGTTTCAACGCCTGTAGGTACTCCGTCAGGGGCTCCCCGACACGCTGTCGGCGTAACCGGAACACGTGGCGTTCGGCGATTTCGGACCGTTGCGGTTCCAAATGATCTGTCACCAGTTTCACCAGGTCATCGTATGTTCGGCTTTCCGGGAAACTTGGTGAACACAGATCGCACATAAGTGCGTACGTTTCTTCTCCCACGACCGTTATTAACATGGATACCTTCAAGTTTTCGGCAATGTCGTTGAGTTTTATATATTGATTCACTCGACGAATATACGCTGGCCACTGTTTTGAGCTCAAATTAAATGGTTCTATTTTACCGATAGGCATTTTGACACCCGTGATTCCAATAAAAAAAATATTTTTTATATCCGTTCTCGTCGCCAATGTAACGTCAATGAAACACGCGGGTCAGCGACAGACTAGTTTATTCCCAAACTGTATGAGTTACCCTCCACCATATAAATATATAATAATGACCGATCGTCACACATATGGGTCAAATTGATAACCTCCTTTTTTTTGAAGTAGGTTATAAACGATCGAGCGAAATCTCTAACGCTTTTACATTCACCCCGTATGTTCTAATGTTGATTTTTGATGAAATATTTTATAATTTTATTTGTGAATTTAAATTAGTGTAATTATGAAATTGTCATAATATAGTAAGTTTCAAAATGGTAAATACCACGGTAAAAACATGCACATATACGCCAGTAAGGTCGGCAGTTTATTTTTATTTTCTTTACATTTTTATTGTTTTAAATTCAGCAGCAGCTATCTTAAAATGTATAAACAAATACAATCATTCATTTTTAATCGCCTGATCTGATTTGTTTTTAGCTCTTCATACAGAGTTTAAATATACGAGTATAAGAGCGCCATCTATTGATTCATTGTTATTATTTACCGCGTACTTTTGCTTCTTCATTGGTAGTTCGCTGTATCACCGCTCTTTACGAATGCCCGAATGGCGGTAGGATACCGGAGAAATAGTGGGCGTGGCTAAAAATACCTAAACAGCGCAGCTCGATATCTGTTTTCAGATGGTTTTCAGCGTCTTAAAACTAAGTGAAAGGTCAGAAAACGTCGACAGAGCACCGCTTCGCGGTGCTCCTACTTCTGTGTGGTTTTAAAAAAATAACCACAAAGGGGACGGATCCCCTTCTAACCTAACCTGTCCGAGCGAGTCAGGGTGCCCCCAGTCGTTTTTACATTTTATTGTTTCTCAGTGCTCCGTTTCGTACACACAGAATCAAATCTTATTGGAATAGTAACGTGACAAAAGAATACCGAACGATTACTTCGTTGCGGTCGGGTATGTTTTAAAATACCTACGCGCGCAATCTTAAATCTGAAAGTATACCCGATGTCAACTCGGCCAGTGACGTCACAAATGTTAGGCAAAGGTACACTTTATTGAGTTATTTCTTTATTTCTGGATTTGAAAATATACCCGACGCCAATACGATCTCTGACGTCATGAGCGTTGGCTGAAGGTATAGTTTCCAAATATGCGTCGAACTGAGAACCTACCTACTTTACTTTTTTTTAAGTCTCTTGTGGTGTGGGCATGCGGGCAGCGAGTAAAAGGCAACTGCCCGACCATGGACCATGCCCGGGTCGACGGCGCGTTGTGTCCCACGCGCGCCTCAAAGAGCGTCAGCATAATGACGGGGCCCCCTCTCAGAGGGCCAAAGTCTGCCGGGGTCGCGGGATTTTTACCGTACCGTGACCCCGGAACATAACAGGCTACTGAAGGACACCGTGGATTTTAGTCAGTAGAAGTCTGACAGTGAGGGGCGGGAGGACTCATTTCATGATTTTACCACGCTAAAAAAAAAGTCTCTTTTGGTTATTGGCTTTTACTTCGTACACGATCTCTCACACGTCTGAGCAGTGGTGGCCCAGTGGTATCGGCCCCGACTTACGAGTTGTAGGTCGTGGGTTCGAATCCCGGCAGGCGCAATACTTTGTGTAATTTATTTCATCACCACTGCTCTCAAAACGGTGAAGGAAAACATCGTGAGGAAACCGGCATGTCCTAGAACCAAAAATTCAAAGACATGTGACATCCACCAATCCGCACTGGGCCCGCGTGGTGGATTATGGCCCACCCCCTCTCACAGAGAGGAGGCCTGTGTCCCAGCAATGGGAACATTATAGGCTGATGATGATGACTTCGTAATAAACAAGTAAATAGGTAGAGGTTACTCTGTACGGCTTGTACACACGGCTACACATCAAGCTATACAAAACCACTATTAAGCTGACCGTTGTATGCGCGGAATGATCATACAGAGTCTACGATAAACTGGTTTTGTATAGCTTGATGTATAGCCGTGTGTACGATCAAATAGGTAAGTAGGTACCTACGTAGAATTCAAGCTAGGGTTTCTCATTTCTGTATTTGGTCGCGATCGCGACTCGCGAGACTTATCTCATCACCGTGACCCCGGAAGGTAAAGGGCTATCGAAGGACACCGTGGATTTTAGTCAGTACGAGTCTGACTTATTTGATGTTTTTACCATAATATTAATATGAGGGTCTCTGTATTTTAGGTACTCATTCATTTACATGTTTGCATAAATCATGTTATGTTGACCATTTCGAATTGGTTCAAAAAAACCGGTTATAAACGCCCACATGGTCGGTTCAACATAAATCAAAAATCGCATTAATAATAATAATATCCAATTTACCTAATCGCATTATAATAAAACACACAAAATCGGCCACCAACTAGCACAAACAATAGGCGAAGAAGAGGAAGGAGAAACTACAGGTAGTGGGGAAATGGATATCTTTTTTCTTGCGGGATGCGGGACGGGATATCTATTCTACCGACCGACACAAGGTCGAGTTTCGAAAGATCGAAAAAAAACAATAATTATAATAATATCCAACTTACCTACCTACAATTTAAATTAGCGCAGATTTATTCTAGAAAACTACTGAAAAATATTAGAAAAAAATATTTTGCAAATAATATTAAAATAAAAGTATGCATAAAATTATTTTTATAATTATTGAAAACTCTCACAGGCTATATGAAATACAAAAAGAGAACCACGAAAAGTGAAGTGGAAACACCAGGATTTGATCCTGAGACCCTTCGCACGAGAGGGAAGCAGGTTACTAACCAGACTGGGCGGTTCGTTGACGATAAGTTTCAAATAGCGGTTCTTAGATTTTATTAGATTTTAGATAATGTCCTAAAATCTTCTAATGTAGCCATTGTAAAGTTATTTCCAAAAAATGCATTGTTGGTTTGTGCGTTCACTAACGATTCCCCAAATTAGTTAACAAAAATAAAGTAAACATTGAACAAAATATTAGTACAATGAAATGGTTTTCCGCCGCGCGCGCCGCGCCGCCCGCGCCTCCGCCCGCCGCGCCGCCCGCGCCTCCGCCCGCCGCCGCCGAGCTAGGGCTAGGGTATGTACTGTTGTCATCCTTTGTAATGTTATCGATGTCGATTAAATCCCAAATTTATTTTTGCTTATTAATACGCCGATTGTTTAACGGAAATACATATCTAAGTATTAAACGAAGATTACGATTTTTCTAATCCAGTAGAATAGCGATTAATACAAAGTTCGCTCAAAGTACTTAATAATAATCTTAACCCAGTCTGCAAAAAATTAAATTTCAACTTTAGCCATAAGTTTCCCTTTGGAGACTAAATAAAACGTAAACAATAATCACCACTTCGGCACTCACAGAAAGGATGAAAATTTTCATTTATGAATTTGAAGTGGGGCGGAAAGAAAGAAACAGAGCAAAATTACAGCTTTAATAAAAAAGAGCTCCTGATTTTTATTAATTTTAAACTAGGCTGTAATTAATGCCAGTTTTATTCAGAACAAAAAAAATATTTTAAAAAGGCAATAAGTGCAAAGAAAAATAGTTTTACAAATGAATAAAAAAATCAAATAAGTCTATTTTTTGTATTCTTCCCTACTGAAATACTTTATTTTTGTGAAGTCTGCTATATTTTTTTTAGCTTTAAAAAAAAACTATATTCCGACAAAAAAATGTTGGCAGCCCTATTTTTCGACCGGCGCGGGCGCGGCGGCGGCACCTTTGATTCTTTTTACCGCTGCCGCTTCCTGGAACTCATTTTTGATTTATTATAGCAGCGACGGCGACGGCGGCGCGATCAAAGAAAAAGTATGTGCCGGGCGTTTTCCTTTGAAAAATTGTTGGATGGAATTTAGACCTTATTTTATAACTATAACGTTGTAATTCGGTTGTGAATCGAGACGACAAATTTCTCAGAAAACCGCGCGCGACGTTCTGAGAAATAGGCGGGCGATTTCTTTTGAAGAATAAATTGTTGGATGGAATTAAAAAACCGACCAAGTGCGAGTCGGACTCGTCCGTAAAGGGTTCAGCAGCAAGTTACATAATATAAAAGTTCTTGTAGTTGGTTGTAACTTTAATTTGAATTTACCTAGAATTGCGGTTTACGATTTATGACTAAAAAGAAGTAGTAATAACTTGATTTCGTTAAAACCAATTTTGAGTGGTAGTTTGCATAGTAATGTTTAACATTTACATTTTTTTAGATTTATCATTCTTTTATTTTAGAAGTTACAGAGGGGGAGGTGGGGGCACACATTTTACCACTTTGGAAGTGTCTCTCGCGCGAACTGTTTAGTTTGGAAAAAAAGATAAATAAGTAACCTCAATATAATTTTTGATGAATGATATATCTTCAAAAAATTAGGTTCTTCATATAGATGTGCCCGACCAATTTCTCATTTTGCATGAAAAACCATTTTTTTTTTTTGAGAATTTCCAATAGGTAATCTTGGAATAAAAATTAAGTTAAGTTAGTAACATGGGCTGGGTTACCCCACGAGAGGTTTTGCGTTTTTGGTGTTAGACGTTGTATATGTATACCCAACACGCATGAGTTTGGTGAAAAAAAAATTGAGTTTTAATTCTAATATGGGGATAAATATATCTAGTATGGGGAACCCCCAAAGTTTGTTTTTTTGAATGTTTGAAATTTTTTAATGTTTTTTTGAAAGTCCTAATGCGGCTCACATGATACATCTACTTACAAGTTTCACCTGGATAGCTTATAAACTTTCGAAGAAAAGTGGCTGTGACATACGGACGGACAGACGGACATGACGAATCTATAAAGGTTCTGTTTTTTGCCATTTGGCTACGGAACCCTCACAAGCAGGGTTCACTTCTCTTTGAGGGGCGTGGCTCCGCGGTGCCGCGCGGCGCTCGTCTTGTCGCGCGGCGCGCGCGCCTTGCCGCGCCGCGTCGTCGTGTCCTTAATGTAATACATTTAGAGTTTATATTTCTTTGGCAATTTGTCGCGGCGGGAGACGCCGCGTTCCGCGCGCGCTGGCCCTGGTTGCCAATGTAATTTCCACTCTAAATGTACTACGATTGGGTTCACTTCTCTTTGCAGGGCGTGGCTCTGCGGTGCCGCGCGGCGCTCGTCTTGTCGCGCGGCGCGCGCGCCTTGCCGCGCCGCGTCGTCGTGTCCTTAATGTAATACATTTAGAGTTTATATTTCTTTGGCAATTTGTCGCGGCGGGAGACGCCGCGTTCCGCGCGCGCTGGCCCTGGTTGCCAATGTAATTTCCACTCTAAATGTACTACGATTGGGTTCACTTCTCTTTGCAGGGCGTGGCTCTGCGGTGCCGCGCGGCGCTCGTCTTGTCGCGCGGCGCGCGCGCCTTGCCGCGCCGCGTCGTCGTGTCCTTAATGTAATACATTTAGAGTTTATATTTCTTTGGCAATTTGTCGCGGCGGGAGACGCCGCGTTCCGCGCGCGCTGGCCCTGGTTGCCAATGTAATTTCCACTCTAAATGTACTACGATTGGGTTCACTTCTCTTTGCAGGGCGTGGCTCTGCGGTGCCGCGCGGCGCTCGTCTTGTCGCGCGGCGCGCGCGCCTTGCCGCGCCGCGTCGTCGTGTCCTTAATGTAATACATTTAGAGTTTATATTTCTTTGGCAATTTGTCGCGGCGGGAGACGCCGCGTTCCGCGCGCGCTGGCCCTGGTTGCCAATGTAATTTCCACTCTAAATGTACTACGATTGGGTTCACTTCTCTTTGCAGGGCGTGGCTCTGCGGTGCCGCGCGGCGCTCGTCTTGTCGCGCGGCGCGCGCGCCTTGCCGCGCCGCGTCGTCGTGTCCTTAATGTAATACATTTAGAGTTTATATTTCTTTGGCAATTTGTCGCGGCGGGAGACACCGCGTTCCGCGCGCGCTGGCCCTGGTTGCCAATGTAATTTCCACTCTAAATGTGTTATGATTCGGTTCACTTCTCTTCGCAGGGCATGGCTCCGCGGTGCCGCGCCCCGCGCCGCGCGGCGCGCGCCTCTTGTCGCGCGGGGCGTCTGTCTTGCCGTGCCGCGTCGTGTCCTTAATGTAATACATTTAGAGTTTATATTTCTTTGGCAATTTGTCGCGGCGGGAGACGCCGCGTTCCGCGCGCGCTGGCGCTAGTTGCCAATGTAATTTCCACTCTAAATGTACTACGATTGGGTTCACTTCTCTTTTCAGGGCGTGGCTCTACGGTGCCGCGCTGCGTGCCGCGCGGCGAGCGAGTCTGGCCGTTCCGCGTCGTGTCCTTACTGTAGTACATTTAGAGTTTATATTTCTGTGGCAATTTGTCGCGCGGGAGACGCCTCGTTCCGCGCGCGCTGGCGCTGGTTGCCAATGTAATTTCCACTCTAAATGCACTACGATTGGGTTCACTTCTCTTGGCAGGGCTTGGCTCTGCAGTGCCGCGCCGCGTCATGTTATAATCGTGTCCCGTCGTGTCGCCGCGTAGCGCGCTCTTATGTGAACAACAATGCGGCAAGGAAACGCGCGCGGTATCAGTGATGTCGCCACGCGCGGATAATCGCGTCTGTCTGCAGGAGGCTTTAAGATCTTTGTAAAATGTTCATTATTGTTCTTCCTATACATTTGACTGAACGAATTTAGGAACCTAAAGAGATTGTGGGACTGTCTTAAAAATCACTGTAGCCCTGGAAAGGAAAGAGCTTGTCATGGAACAGGGTGGTTTTTAGTCAGTAAGATTTTGACAGTCTCTTTCACTCGACCCACGACTCAATTTTAAGGGCTTTACCAATAAAATTCATGTGCCGCCTCTAAACTTCCACAGTCTATAATAGTTCACAACCATCATCCGTTGTCAATGTAAAAAGGCATTAATATGAGGCTCATATCACTACCGCTCATAGAATTAACAAGTACAGTCCTTCCAATTTGTATTACCTTTTACAGCTGTATCCCAATACCAACCTTATGCGAAAGAAAATAAAGATCAATATCGTTCGAAGTAAAAATGTTCAGTACCCTTAACACGAGTTTTCAGTATTTGAGACGAAAAGTAAACTGGAACTTTGACAATTTCAAATTGTCAATTTTCAAGGAAAAAAATAGTAAAAAAGTATGTAAGTTAAACAGAGGCGCTGTTCCATTTTTTCATACAAGAAACGCTGTAAATACCGGAAAGAAAAGTAAAATAGTGAAAACTCGTGCCAAGGATACTGAGTAAGAAAGTTTCTGAGTATGGATTAGATAGTAGTCAACGAGGGCTTAAAAATGGATGGATTGTGAGAAAGATGGCTAGAAATGACTACTGAGATTATGATTAATAGAGAAGTACAAAATAATTTATTCTGCAGCAACCCTGAATAAATTGATGATGATAGTGTAGTCTGGACACACTTGTAATATTTTTTGTTGTTGTAGTTAACGGTTGTCAGAGTCGTCACACATTGGGTGCCAGACGAGAGTCGCTGCCGAGGGAAGCCTGGGAAACGGTAGCCACAAGAGCGCGTTTTTGAGAGATTGGCCGGAGAAAGCCGCGCAAATGAAAGAGTAGAAAATTACAGGGGAGGGGAGACCATAGCCCAGAAGTGGGACAATATAGCTTAATATAAAAAAAAAATATCATCAAATGAATCATGAAATAAATTATGTTTTACTACTATTTTCCTCCCTTGGGTGGAGCGAAAAGGACTATCAGACTCTTACTAACTAATAATCCACCCTGTTCCTCCGGTTACCTCAATTTAATTGTAAATCAACCATATACTTAAGACAATAAAGATCACTTTAATATTGACAGCGATACCAAAAGTGGAAAAGTTACTGTGAACGGACTGCAGGATTAAAAATTATGCATGCAAGAAACAGATGCAATTAGATATGGTTATATATGTATCTTTTTGATGCAAGAGGCATACTAATTTTGTTTAGTCGACTTTGATAGGATTGTTTGTAGATATTCCACGTTTTTTTTTTGTTTCAGGAAGTTAGTTTTCTTTGGTAACACAGGGATTAGTTTTGCCTCGCTCACTGCATTTATCAATAAGGTATGATATTGTAATAATACTATACTGGTTGACCCAGCTCTGCTCGCGAGCAAATAGAGGATACACTCTCGACAAAAAAAACGTGTTCAAGAACACGAACCTACAGTCATCAGCATGAAAAGTAAGAAGCACACGGTATGTCTTTTTTTATTAGTATATCTAGATTTATTTTGACGTATTCATTATAAACGTTTTTAACTATAATATTTTTACTAAATAGGTTTAAGATTACTTCTGACCACAGGCTACTTAGAGATACTACGTAACATTCGGCAATATCCCTAATTTTTCTCCCCCTTCAATATCCCCAACTTAGATTAACTAACCCTAAAACACTGCCCAAGGCTCACTCCGTGAGATTAAACCCCGTATACCCCAAAATTATGTCCTAAAAATAGTTTCATCCAAAATTGATGTCCCCAAAACCGGGTTTCAGGATGAAATACAGCATATTAAGTTGACACAAGGCGGGTAATGACTTCAGAGCTGAATTTTATCGCCATTTTGACGGTAGGAAGGAACCCAATTTCGCTAATAGGTCTTTTGCTAAGTTTTTGCTAAGTCATATCCAGGGTTTCAACGTGTTTGACCTGAATTTATAGGCTTTTGTTCTTAAATCTTATAATCGACCTTCTGTACAAAAGTTCGGGTCGGCATTTTCGGCACAACCGGGCGGCAAAAACGAGAACATAATGTAATTAAGAAAGGCAAAGGTCAAATGCCAGACATGATAAAGTGAATGGTTGTAGAGGTTAACGCGGCCCTGATATGTATTGAGCAATTGAACGAGGGTGAATGGGTCTAACCAGTAAGATTCTGACACTCCCTTAAGCTCTGATAATTTCTCATAACAAAAACCATAACCTTTTTTCGCAGTTGGCTAAATAAGCCAAACTCCTTTAATGCCCGATTTCAAGAACTTGCCCATCAACATGAGCCAAATTAAACCCGAAGATGTGCAGTAAATGCTTTCGGGTCGGCATTGTTGTAGAATAATTACCGCTCAGTCGAATATATCGTAACTTTAAACAGTGTGTCGAGCCCCTTAAAGGATGTATGGAAAGTTTTGTTTCGTATTACAAGTCTTCAGACCTGAAAGTTCTAGAAGGAGTAGGTAGTACAATGGTTGTTATGACAACCTTAACACTGTTTATCTTTGTTATGAAAAGGCGACGATATAATGGTGTAAACACAAGTAATAGAATATCCTCTTGTGTGATTGTTACCGTGACAACTGATATTTTTCTTTTGTCGGATAAAAGAAAAAAAGAAAATGATTTGTAAACAATGCAAATCAGAAGTTTTATTGAAAAGTTGTAATAATAAGCTTTAGAGAAAATCATATTACCCAATACTATTAGGTTTTTTAAAGGAACATGTCGGGCGGTATATCGATTTCTCATAGTCGATATTGCCTACAAAAGGAGAATGCCCAAATTTATATACGGCTCTGCCCCAGTAAAGTACAGAACGCATTATCTGGATAACTCTTTGCGATACTTTTAAGAGGTATGATTTGATTGAAAAAGAGTGTCCATGGAGTTTCTTGCTCATTCTTCTTCATAGAGATCTACGCATTGGAATGAGCACCTACGGTACTTTCACAGTTTTTATGTCTTGTGACTGGTGTTGGAGTATCGCAGCAGGGCTGGTTCTTGAGGTTTCGTGGTGTAGAACACAAATAAAAAAGGCTCGTTGCGGTACGTGGTGGTTCGGATTTTATTGTAAACTCAACAGAACGAACGAATGAACGTTTTACAGGAAACGGAAGCTTTCTTAAAATACAGAACATATTATTTGTTGGAGTTGCCAACATGCTGGGGGGGTTTAACAATTACAGCAATACATCAATTATTGAATATAAACCAAAACTGAATGGACAAACAGAAACAATCAGTATTTTAATTACTTACAGAATATAAGTTATAGAAAATGAAACTATTAGTTAACAACACCCCCTTTAAGTTGTATGTAAATTAAAGCCTATTTGGTACACAAAATTTGTTTTTCAATAAACAAAGGGAACAAGTATTCACAAACTATATATAATGCTAAATTGAAGTACCAGATTGTAATTAAACATGACTTATTGGCTAACATTCAGTTCTTACACTGTACTAGGTAAGGTATAATAAAGTAAATGGGTAAGTATACAAAACTAAACGTAAGCCTTTAGTAACCTTTTCAAGTTTACAGTTTTTTGATAATATAACCACACTAAATTAATACAAACCAAAAATAGAAGAAAGGCCCGTGAAGGGTTAAAACAGTGTTTTATAATTACACAAAATCACCTATCATATAATAGAAATATGCGTATAATCTTTCTTGCAGTCGGCGACTGATGAGTAGAACCCGAAATACGATTTGCACTCACGCACGTAGCAGGCGAGGCGGCCCGAGCCCACGCGTCGTGGCAGGCAGACGAAGCTATTTTCGCTGATTTTGGTTCCACACCAATTCCTCTTCCATCGAAGGACCACTTTTTATGTTGGAGTATCGCAGCAGGGCTGGTTCTTGAGGTTTCGTGGTGTAGAACACAAATAAAAAAGGCTCGTTGCGGTACGTGGTGGTTCGGATTTTATTGTAGACTCAACAGAACGAACGAATGAACGTTTTACAGGAAACGGAAGCTTTCTTAAAATACAGAACATATTATTTGTTGGAGTTGCCAACAACTGGGACTGTAGCACCATAACTATTTTTGTTTTATTTTATGCCTTTTGACAATTCATAAGTGCCTGTAATTGGCCTAGTTAAAATAAACGATTTGATTTGATTTGTCATATAGGTTCGATTCCCACCCAGGACAAATGTTTGTGTGATGAGCATGATCATTTGTTCTGTGTCTGGGTGTAATTTATCTATAATATGTATGTATTTAGAAATATATAAGTATGTTTATCAGTTGTCTAGTACCCATAACACAAGCTCTGCTTAGCTTGGGACTAGATGGCGTTGTGTGATAGTTGTGGAATATTTATTTATTTATTTATTATTTCTTACTGACCTAGCATAATGATTTGAGCAAAGTCACTAGATTCCTGTGTCCTTGGCAAATTTACTTGTACAACACCCATTTAAATTCTAGTTTAACCAGGATATCATGCTAAAGTTCAGCCATATTAGTCTACTTAGCTCCGTAATGTATATCTCGCTTAGCAGCTGATTAGGCTAAGCACCTCGCATGTCTGTAGTCACTGAGAGTAAGATACAAATCTGAAGATGATAAGTGTTTGACAAGTTATCATAATTATGAGTTCTCGTCAATCTCTTACTAGACTGGAAACCTGAGTAGATCGTAGCTAACTTATTCTATCCAGGGTCTGATTTTGTGCTTGGCTTTATGAATGCATTAGATCAGACCATTTGGATGTTTTTTTTTTCAAAAGTTTGTTGCATGTCCTTTGTATTTTTTTACACGCCCATAACCATAGTTTTAATTACAATATCACTTCATCCTGTCTCTAATTCTTCGTTTGATCCCAAAACAAGACGAGTAATCCCGAAACATACAAGTGATTGAACCCATAAACAAAATCCAATCGGATTGAAGGAGACTGGGTCGCAAAACACATTGAAACACCGACCCAATAATGTCCCAAGGAATCTACTTAAAGACCTCGCTAACGATACTTGGGAAGTAAAATAAAACCTTCGGAGCAGCATATTAAGGTAACTCTTGGCGTATAAATTATCGGGAGGCAATGTACAGCCGCGTGTAATGGGCGAGTCGAGGATTATTTATCGGTAGAGCGTGGGGATTGGCGGGGTTAGGATATGGAGGTAGCGGGAAGCGGGGGAGACAGCGGATTTGGTGTGAGGGAAATGATCTACACACGTAAATCGCGTAGGATACGCGTATAAGATTGAAAGGGAAATGATGGAAGGAGGACACATGTGATAATAATAATAATAATAATATTCCACAACTATCACACAACGCCATCTAGTCCCAAGCTAAGCAGAGCTTGTGTTATGGGTACTAGACAACTGATAAACATACTTATATATTTCTAAATACATACATATTATAGATAAATTACACCCAGACACAGAACAAATGATCGTGCTCATCACACAAACATTTGTCCTGGGTGGGAATCGAACCCACGACCTCCGGCATAGCAGTCAGGGTCACTAACCACTAGACCAACAGGCCAGTCTGATAATCGGTTACAAAAGCTGTCAATGTCAATATTAAAATTGACAGTTCTTAAGGGCAGTTCAAATGAGCTAATCTAGTATCAATGGTGAAAGTAGTGATATTTTTTATAGTGTTTCTAAAAGTGGGGGATAAAGTGGCGTGAATATGTTAGATCGACTGGGCAAGGTCCAGCGGAAAACCTGAATTGAAGACTCCAACAATTTGGCATGAGGTATTTCTGGCTGTCTATATAAACATTGTTCAGGAATTTTGATAGACTCTTAAAATTCATGACTTTAGTGAGTCTGTTTTGATCTACAGTAGGTTAAGGAAAACTGAACGATGTGCCTAGTATAGCCTAAAATCTACTTATCCCATTAGCTCACTCGCCCGCTTAAGCACTAAGACACGACCCTAACAGCTTTAACAGCGTTAAGCTAAAGAGCGTCGGTAATGACGATATTGATGTACATTAATTATGTATACAATGCACGAGTGTGTGATGTGGTTGTTGAAAGTGGTATTTATACGTGCCGACTAAAATCTATGGTGTTTCTTCAATAACCCTTTACGTTCCAGGATCACGGTTATATGTTTAAAAAGGCCCACGTGCCGAGCCGGCGTTTGGCCTTCTAGGGGATCCATCAGATTGCTGACTGCCCTTTGAGGCGTGCGTGGAACACGACGCGCCGTCGACACGGGTACGGTACATTATCGGACGGCGAGTCACCTATGATTTGAGGCACTCATTGAGACACTCCTGATACTGATCCGCGAATTCAGAACAGTTTCAGGAAGCGTAGGGTATCAAGTACTAACTACATTATTTTACTCGTTTTCATCATATCTGTGCTATTAACCCGTGTCCTCCCACTTTTGGGCAATGTCCTTTGATGTCAGATATTGAATCCGTTGCTAATAAGTTTTCTGGGAAATGGTGTCCTGATATTTATATGAATACAAGCAGTTTTCACCGGCTACACCCGGTTTTTACTCGAATGTTATCCTACGAGAACGGTAACGTTGAAAATGAGATAAACGGTATTTTATGTTAAAACAGACAGGAACCTTTCTTTGAGCCAATTGTCAGTAATATTCGTTCATCCTTTCTGCGATGAAACAAATTTTTGTTTCAGTTTCGCATTTAAATAGGAATATACATAATTATAAGGATATTTTATTGTCTCTCACAGACACAAAACAAACATAGTAGATATTTGTTCAAATCCGCCCACTTTTGGGCAATGTCCTTTGATATCCAATACTCAAACGTTTGTTAATCATATTTCTGAGAAACCGGTAATGGTATCCTCCTTATATCAATAAATAATTCCAGGTATAAAGCTCAGAGTCATGGAATTTGGAAATGACATTGGATAATTGAAAGCCTTGGGCAGATATTAAATACATTTCAGTAGTCATATTATTCTAACTAATCTTTACATAGTAACAAACAAAGTTGATGTTAAAAAATAAGTACAAAGGGGATGGCGGGGATGTTTAGACCGCCATATCTCTCACCTAACCTGTCCATACCGAGGTGTCTCAAATACCGAGCTCGCTACGCTTACTCTTGCAATCTAAGTTTTCTGTGCCACTGCCACGCCGGTTTGTTTTTTTTTGCATATTATTTGTAAAATCAGTACGAGTCTGATAGTCGCTTTTCCTGCCCTAGGGGGTATTACAACGTTTTAAAACCAGGCTTGTTCCAGTGAGTGAACGAGATGGCGCTAGACGTCTTGTCTAGCTCTGTCAGAATAAGCCTGGTTATAAGACGTTGTAATTCCCCCCGTCCTGTGTTGAGGACTCATTTGATAATTTATATCCACGCTAAAAATAAATAGTCCAGTCATTAAAGCCTAAACCCGAAAATAATTAGTAACTTGCTGAAATTTTAAGGGGTTCTTAAGGAAGGTAAAATAAGATACCGGGTGATTTTGCAGCGTTCTGGGGTGTACGGAAAGGGTTGAAAAGGGGTGAAAAGTGTTTTTTGCTAATAACATTGCCAAAAAAATTAGTAACACGCTGCAAATTTGGAATAAGGTTGTTCTTACGGTTTTGTAACGTGTACTAAATTTGCAGCGTTTTGCAACATACGGAACATTGTTTTTTTTTTAAACAGTGCAATTAGTTAAAAACAGGGGTAAGAAAATTAGTAACACGCTGCAAATTTGGAATTAGGTTGTTCTTACCGTTTAGTAACGTGTATGAAATTTGCAGCGTTCTGCAACATACGGAACATTGTCTATTATTAAAAAAAACAATGAAATTATTTAATCACACGGGTGAAAAAAAAAATGTATCTCGCTGTAAATTTGTAATTAAGTTGTTTTTACCGTTTCGTAAGGTATATCAAATTTGCAGCGTTTTACAACAAATTGAACATAGTTTATTATTAAAAAAACAGTGCGATATACGTTACGAAACGGTAAAAACAACTTAATTACAAATTTACAGCGAGTTACAATTTTTTTTCACCTGTGTGTTTAAATAATTTCATTGTTTTTTTAATAATAGACAATGATCCGTATGTTGCAAAACGCTGCAAATTTGATACACGTTACAAACCGGTAAGAACAACCTAATTCCAAATTTGCAGCGTGTTACTAATTTTCTTACCCCTGTTTTTAACTAATTGCACTGTTTTTAAAAAAAAAACAATGTTCCGTATGTTGCAAAACGCTTCAAATTTAATACACGTTACAAAACCGTAAGAACAACCTTATTCCAAATTTGCAGCGTGTTACTAATTTTTTTGGCAATGTTATTAGCAAAAAACACCTTTTCACCCCTTTTCAACCCTTTCCGTAAACCCCAGAACGCTGCAAAATCACCCGGTATGTTATTTTACCTTCCTTAAGAACCCCCTAAAATTTCAGCAAGTTACTAATTATTTTCGGGTTTGGGCTTTAATGACTGGACTAAAAAGAATAACTTTCGACTTACTGGTACGTCCACCTAGACATTCGATAATAGGACTATCGCTGTAATAGGTTTTCGTTGAAACGGACGCTCGGTCTAACAATTATTCGAAATTGTTGTTCATTGACTTTATGGAATTTCGGCAAAACAGGCGTTCGGTCTAATGATTTCGGTGAAGTGGCTATCGGCCAAATGACATTCGATGTAGAAGCAGTAAACCCATCAAATACGTAAGCTACATAAAGTGCAAGTGAAGTTGAACAAAGAGATGGTCTAGCATAGAGCATGTTTTTTATTTTGTTCTGTCTCCTTCTTGATAAGTAGGGGCATCCAAATTACGTGTTTTCCCACTCCTTCACTATTATTTTCTGATTAATTTCATTTCAGGATCAAAGACTAGTTAATTAATAACAACATATCTTTAATGCAGACACACAGATCCATGTTTTTACTTAGTCTAACCAAAAAATACACATTAAAAATAAAGTGCAAGTAATCCAAAATAAAATACAGGCAAGGACCGATCATTTACCATGAATTATTTGTACACATCGCATCGGCCATAATGCAAGCCTGTCAGCATTCATTGTTCACGTCGAGCTTCATTGTCTCGGCGCTTTTCTGGTGGTCGCCACTGTTGTTTCTGGCTTTCAGGAGTAGCAGTGTTTTGGGAAAAGTGCCTAAAAAAAAGTTCTTTTGAAACTTAATTCTTAGATAACGTAACGTACAGCATACAGATTTAAAAGCTTAATCCCACAGGTGCATACGGATCCGCAAGCTCCGATGATAATCGCTCCGGTACAACAAAAAGATGGCCGCGGCCTAAACCACAGAGTACAGAGTAACAGTTAATCCATAACACAGTACAAATCCTCCTCATACTATAGCAAACAAAATATACGTCTACCCTCTACTCATAACCCGTGTTTTACCTCTAAGAGCGGGCGCATATCAGACGTTAAAAAATAGCGAGCTCGACAAATGGATGTGCGGATGTTTGTGCGACGTAACTGTCTTGCGACTCATCGTAGTTCGGATGCACACTTGTGCGACACACAGAAGCTCGACATCACGTATTCACGTTGCTGTGACAAACGATTGTGCAAAAGTATTTCGACACTACGGTAGTGCGACAAAAAAAGTATTGTTTGAAAAGGCGCAGAGAACTTGGCATGCAAGATAGAGAGCAGCCCTAGTTTTAATGGTAAATTATACTATAAAAATTATAATCATTAGGTTTTTAATCTATAGCTTAACAATAGGAAACAAACTAAACTAAATAATATTACAAAATATCGAAAAATTCCTCGTCAGCGCTACCACTGGAATGTGACTGGATGACAGTACTTAGTACAATAAGAGGTATTGTACTAAGTTCTCGTCGAGGTAAAATTCTGCCGTCTCTAGAACTCTTGTAAAGAAAATTCATCAATAACTACTTATTAGACAAATCAACATTGTTTATTGCTCACACTTGCTCACCAAGTCCCGAGTCTGACATCTCAAAACTGCGATTCCAATACCAGACGCCAATACCCCTACGACAAAACGTCGCAAATGTGCGCCCTTCACATAAAGTTTCAGCACTAAAGTATCCATTGTGCGTGCAGGCTTACAGGCGCACAGCAAAGGATTTGCTTCCACAATAACATGAAACCGTTGAACATTCTAACGTAATACCCGACACATACCCTGAAGAACTTGGATCTAGAGATGCTGGATTGTTTTATTTTTCAGTAGGAAAATGGATGTTAATATGCTCTTCGTTTATGTTTTAAAGAAAAGACAACACCGCACAGTAATTTTTAAAACGAAGTTCAGAAAGTACTACCTAGCCTGCAACGAAGAATGGAAAGAGTTATGCTCGGAGTTTCTTTGCGGGATAGAATCCGGAACATGGATATTCGGCGAAGAACCAGAGTCACCGACATAGCTCATAAAATTTGCAAGTTGAAGTGGCAATGGGCAGGCCACATCGCTCGTAGAACTGACAAACGATGGGGAAGAAAAGTTGTCGAGTGGCGACAACGGACCGAAAGACGCAGCGTAGGTAGACCGACGACATCGTGAGGGTCGCGGGCAACCGATGGATGCAAGTGGCGAATTGTCGTTCGGCGTGGCGGTCTAAGGGGGGGAGGCCTATGTTCAGCAGTGGACGTCTTCCGGCTGATGATGATGATGATGGACCTTGATAATTATCTGTGTTGTATGAAAGTTCAACCATAAAAAAAAGAAAAGCGAAGTCTCTTCCGCCACTCGCTTATCCACGTACAGTTAACATAAAATAAAATGATACAAAGAAACACAATGACATTCATAAGAAAAACACACAATGTTCCTAAACAACGTACTTACACAAAAATATCTGCCTACCCTCCACAAAAATAATGTACTCGGTACAGCTTCATGAGTTATTGCCTAAAATAATGACCAATTTGGTATTTTCGTAGAAATATGCCTTATCGTGAATAGGTAAAAGGTTTTTTTTTTACGCAAATAATGTTGTAGTGAAATCAAAATTGATGTTGTACCTAGTACTTTTATTTTCCAAACGGAAACGTCCTAATTTTGAATGAAAAGCTAAGTGACTGACAACCCGTCTTACCATGGGGTATCGTGTTACCTAGTTACTGGGTTGTGGAGGTCTGACAGGCAGTTGCTCCATGTAAATACTGACAATCTGCTGCATCTGGTTTGACAAGAAGCAGACCCCAATATAGCTGGGAAAAGGCTGGGCAGATGATGAGTTTAAACTTGGCAAATTATGTAATTAATCTTGTACATATATGAATTGTGAAAAAATATGAATACTCTTTTCATTTCGTAAGATATAGCTTTTGGCCCGCAAAAGGTAAAATTTAATCTTAGAACTAAGTAGGTACAGGCGATTTGAAAAATAGACGGATTTTACCTACACTAGCATTAAATAGCCAAAGATTGAAGAAATGATATATAGAGTGAGTAACAAACATTACGTTTATCAATTTGAAAACGTAGAGTTGCTAGCAAGTGCGGTTTTTAATTCTTTTTATCTTGCTAAAATCATCAAATGAGTCCTTGGGAGCCCAGGGGGGGTATTACAACGTCTTAAAACCAGGCTTGTTCTAGTGAGTGAACGAGATGGCGCTAGACGACTTGTATAGCTCTGTCACTTTCATTAGCCGGAACAAGCCTGGTTTAAGACGTTATAATACCTACCCTGGGCTGGACGGGAGGGACTGTCAGACTTGTACTGACTAAAATTCACGGTGTCCTTCAATAGCCCTTTACGTTATAGAGCCACGGTTACCTGATGAGACATTCCTGCGACGTTACGTGGAAAAATCATCAAATGAGTCCTTCCACCCAGGGCAGGGCGGAAGGGACTGTCAGACTCGTACTGACTAAAATCTACGGTGTCCTTCAAAAGCCCTTTATGTTCCGGGATCACGGTAATGAGATAAATCCCGCGACCCCGGCAGGCTTTGGCCCTCTAGAGGGGCTCTGTCATCATGCTGACACTCTTTAAACGCGCCGTCGACCCGGGCATGGTAAATGGTCGGCAACGAGTCGCCCATTACTCGCCGGAGATCGTTTGCTGACGTCAGACCCCGTTGGCGTCTACCACTGCACCCCGGCAGGATTTAGGAAAACTTTTTTTTTTGTTTAAAAATTGAAAATACTAGTTCCCATTATAATAAAGATAAATTTATTTTTTAATAAAAATTCAACGTATTTTCTTCACGTTGACGTCACGCTCCTTAAAGTACTAGTTAGGAACTGAAACAGCTGTTCTAATTTAACGATTCCTTTATTTTATTCATAAACATTATTCTGAAATAGCAATACTAATGGTTCTGGGAAGTACCATTTCTTTTTATAACGAGAAAAACAACTGTTACAAAAACTGGGTTCAGAATAGTAATTGGGTATTGAACATGTTTTCTATTTTATGTGAAACATATTTTTCTAACAAAAATACAAATGGTATTGGTTATTTATAAATCGTGGAGTAATTCTTTGTACAATCACATTTTTATATTGGTAATAAAGGTTCCCTGGCAAAAAAAAAAAACAGTATTTTAAAAGAATAGTTTAGAATATGGCGTCAGGACTCTGGAGGCCTTTGGTGGCGGCATAACGTGGGCGTGTTGTAGGATGTTGAAGAATGGAAACAAAGATTCACAGTATTCACATTGTAATGTCCCTCCCGACACAATAATCACAATCATCATTTTGCAATACTAATATGAATTTCACTTGGAGCGACTGCCTATGTGATCACGATCATCCCATTAGTACTTAGTAATACGACACTTTTTGGAAAAACTAGTTTCCAGATATCGAGAATACGAAATACTTTTAAATAATGAAAGCTCCACGGCCATACTCGAATTCTAACAGATTTAAAACACATTTCCCGGCATCGCAAAACTATCACAACATTCCAAAAACTACTAACGAATTCAAACTTTCCACCGTAACCCCCAAATGCAGCAAGGGGTATAAAAGTCACAAAACGGTGTTATGTTTATTGTTCACTGTAGTCGGGTTACTACGGGCACATTAACATCGTCATACACTTCCCGGGGTTTCCGAGGTGGGTAATTGCCCGGGTAAGGCAAAAAGTGCAATTAAAATGGTCCCACGTCGGGCGCCATTTGCTTGGCGGGTAGTTGGGGACCAACAACACAGTAATGCAATTGTAACGCAATATAATTTTCGCGGAATTCTGGCTGTTTTGTGAATGAGTTTTGCTTATTCGCAGTTTTGAAAATAGAAATAATGTTTAACTGCTCTGTATTTTGTAGCGTTTAATTTGTTAGGCAGTAAAGTTGTGTAGGGTATTAACATGTTTAGTGTAATCATAATGTTCAGTCATTTTATAGCCCTTCTCAACAATGAGGTCCCAGTACATGCAAATGAATTTTTAATAGACACGTTTATGTATTACGACTGCAAAATATCTGCACACATTTACATGAAAATGTAATGTTAATTTCATCGAAAAAAAAACTAAAACGATAAACCATTAAACCACGTTACCACAAATTCCCTGCAACATAAACTATTTACATAAAAATCTTAATGCCGAGAGCAATCCATCTTCTTTAAAAGGCGTTCTCAAAGCAACTTAAAATTTTCAACCCGTAAATGCGAACAGCGGTCGAGGCGGGCCCTAGCGGTGACGGCGCACAACTTTTAGTGTTCACATTAAAACTGATAAACCCTTAATGCAAATTGAAAGCGTGCGGGCGTGAAACATGGCCGTGGTGGTCCGATGAGTCTGTTCGGGAAAAATAGGTGTTTGGTTTTGAGAACAGCGGATAAAGGGTTTGTATAAATTGCGAGGGTAGTTTTAATTAAACGTCTGCTGTGTGGTTTTGAATAAGCGTTTTTGTGGGCTGATGAGTCCGCTTATATAGACGATGGTGTGATGTGGACACAGTTTTAAGATAATTGCCTTAATATTAGGTTGATCATAAGAATGCTCAATGTAAAAAGTAATAGGATAAAAATAAACAAAATGAAATGTTTTGTACTTCACAGCTGTACCAAATAGGCTTCATCACAAGTCTTCCACAACATCTGCTGGCTTTTATGTCAAATATTGCATTCTTTCTTTACTTTCATGGAATATAACATCGTTAATCATGGCCATGGAAACTACGCTCAAAAACATAATTCTAATAAAACTACAGCCCTATGCAAATATGACAAGAATTTTGTTCTGATAATTCCCCAAAATATTTCATAATACTTCATTCAATTGACCAACAATTTCGTTCAAAATCTCTCAATATCCGCGCTCTCATTCATCGCATGGACCGCACTGGAAGCGGGCGGTTATCCCGAACTAAAGGTTATTATGAGCGCAGTACGGCAAGCCTCTATGCGGATATTCGGATAGATAGGCCACTTAGCGAGATATTGCCGACGAATTTGGTTAATGCACTCGCTCCTGGAACATTTTGCTTATAATATTTTGCAGGCGTGTTTTGTTTTGCGTTGTTAAAATTGCTGTGTTAAACCTTTTTGTTAATATGGTGTAATATTTAATGTTAATAATACCAGAAGCTTAATTGGATTTGTTTGTTAAGCAACCTTAAAAAAACAATGCTTAAAGTGACATTTTACAAATAATGAAAATGTTTTTGTTAAATTATTGACTTTGATAGACATCAGCAGTTATCAGATAATGAAAAAACCTTTTAACATGCCCACCACAAAAACACCCGCCTATTCTTTAGCGTTTCATCACGAGATAATAAATTAACACAAACAACAAAACCGCACGAAATTAATCAATCAACTGCATTCGACACGTTTTTAAATATATCATCGTTCGGTGCTTTCGACCGGCAAGGGTTAATTATCTGTAAATCGTGGCAGCAACATCTGACCGCCGAGCGGTGTCGTATCCGAAATTAAAATTTCAATGTTGATATGTTAATTGATGCGGATATTTTTTTAATGTAAATGTTGGCCGTTGTTACCCCACCGCCGTTGAAGGGTTGATTGAGCGGAATTGTATCCGAATAACTTGTTTACGAATTAAAAATTGAGTTTCTTTTTTTGAAAATGGTAAGTGACTTTGCTGACAACTTGAGATGTTCATAAAAAGAAACAAACGACATTCGATTCGAAATTTGAATTACTTTTTTTCTTTTTAAAGATGGCTGTTCTTTGCTGTCAGAAAAATGATAGTGCAAACCTCGGTACTCACGAAGGATGATTTTGTTAAAAAGTTAAATCTAATGGTGATATATTTTTCTGCTTGCGAACTTTTTAAAACGAGCTAAGTTTAGTAAGTGCACATACATTATGCATAACATCGAGATGATTGATTGACTTCTTTGAAAATTATCATGAATCGTGTTTTTATTATGCGAAAGAAGGTGACGAAGAATATTTATTATATTATTTGTTACGATTGGTTTTTCAGTGTCAACAATAATAAAGATTTTGTACAAATAGAATAAAGCAAGTTCACGTTACTAGACCGATTCTACGCTATTAAGAATAGACAAAGAGACTGACTGAATGTTGTGAGTGAAATAAGTGCGTGCGTCTAATCAAAAACAAATAGAAAAACACATTATTTTATTTAAGGGGTCCGTGAAAACTGTGCTTGATTTCCTAGGGGTCCGTGGCTGAAAAAGGTTGGGAAACGCTGCTCTATAACACTATTCGTGTTTTTATCCCCTTTATGGCGCGATCTCTGGCTCTCTTCTCTTGACCAATGTAATTTGCCAGTGAAAGTGGACAGTTGCATTTCAATGACGTTTCCATGGTCTCATAGCAATAACAAGGTGTCTTATCATGACGTCTTAAAGAAAAAAAAGAGTCCCGAAAGAGACAGAGTTATACAAGCCGTCTAGTGCCATCTCGTCGACATAGGAATAAGTACGCCATAAGGATAGACTCAAACGTTTTTCGGAGGTGTTTATCTTGCTTAGTGCTTTATTTTCTAGAAGATTCGTCGAATAAACATGATTCTCATCCACTTAACTCCAAATCTATTCCACGCAACTCCAGTCTAAAGGTGTTAGTGTTTGCTGGTATTTTATTAACTAGCTCACGAATCAGAAACACGGTGGCTAAAAGCTTTCGTGTGTCTATTGAGAACTCCGTACGGTGTTAGAATAATTTCTGCGTCTATAGGAGATATGCCTTTTTTGGCGAGAATTAAAACAACGGATTCTGTTATGTGTATTAAGTGTTTGTTAATTACAAATTTAAAAAAATATTAATCGTAATGAAAAGCTCAGTGTTTACCTCGGATAAATTACTTATTCAGTCCCTCGAACTAGCGCCCTCACTACGTTACGGGTGCCAAACCCCGTCTCGGGACTTAAATAAGTAACTTTCACCTCTTGGATAACAATGTACTATTTTGTTGCCCTTTAGAGACAGTCCTAAACCCCGACAGACGTTTGTCTCTGTACGCCCAATCAGTTTTCTGATAGCTCTTTGAAGGATAGGGTGGAACACTACGCGCCGTCGACCCGGAACCAGCCCTTGATCAGCCGGTGAGCTACTAACATTACTCGCCGTCCGCAAGCAGGCGTTTACTGTGGCCAGAAATCGCCTCACGTCCGACGTTTTAGGTTGAACTCATAATCTTAGGCTCTAATCTCTAAGCACGAAACCCGTGGTTTGAAGTTACAGGTGATTTGACAATGAGTCCGAATGAAGAATGAATGTTATTACGATTTGACACCAAAGACATTAAACTATATACGAGCAATAGACGAAGAAATTTGTGATCCAAAACTTTTTACCAATAGGTAAAAAATCCCTCAGTTTAGTAGTCGCGTTGCTATGCAACGCTTAGATAGTGCTACTGACGCATGGGATCAACATTTTTGTATGACAATCTTCCCAATGCCCGCTCTATAGTTTCTTTTAAATCTCTTTGTTTGACACATAGTTCACTTAGTTAATATTCATTCCATTTCCGGATTTGTCTTATTTTAATATAGAAACACTGCTTCTTCTATCTTATAGTAAGGCAATACCATAGATAGAGATAGAAGTAGTTTTTCTCTCTAGTAATCTTCTTGCTATATAAAAATAAGTCGGGTTTTCCTTTCTGACGCTGTAACTCCAGAACGAACCGATTTCCACGGGTTTTGCATTCGTTGGAAAGGTCTCGGGCTACGTGAGGTTTATAGCAAAGAAAACGAAGCGATCTGGTGGCGAAACGGAGTTCGCCGGGTTTGCTGGTATATTATATAGGTCGTAAGACCGTTGTCAAAACTCAGGAAGCAAAGACGTTTTCACATAACTTTCTTACATAAAACATCAGAGAAATATCATAACCATCATTCAGTGTGTCTGAGGACAGAGCACGCTGTACAGCGGTAGAACAAAATGGCGGAGCAGCTCGGGTGTTCAACAATTTTTATTATTATTCTTGTAGTCTGCAGGTGTTTTTGTTAAAAGGCTAATTTAGAAGCTAGCAGCGTTTTAATATATTTTATTTTATCGCGGTAATAAATAAATCAAATGAGTCCTCCGACCCAGATCGGGGCGGAAGGACTTTCAGACTTGTACTGACTAAATGATCCTTTAATAGCCCTTTACGTTCCAGGGTCACGGTTCCCTGGTGAGACAGTCCGCAACCCTGGTAGGCTTTGGATATCTAAGGGGAAATAATAAATCTAAGATGAAAATATTATTTTCAACACTTTTAATTTGTTATTTCTGTGACTTGTACCACATAGAAACAGACTGAAATCTTACGAGCATTAAAATTAACTAATTAGTAGTAGTATTTGCATGAAGAAAAGATGGCGACCTACAATATTACCAGCTAGAATTTATTTGTAAGTAAAATTATTATTTTTCTGTATTTGTAATAACTTGTCACCTTAGCCGGGCGAGGGTCAGTTTATAAAAAAGATACTAAGACTTAAAGTTTCATTACGTTAGATTTTTTGACAATCGTAAAAAATAGATATGGCTCGTCTTGGCAGGGGCACTGCCGTGCCCTCGGATATTCAGCAATAACACCTATCATATCATTAGTTAAAAAAAAGAAGTAAAAAAAGTGGGTTATTAACGTTACGTTATTTACTTCTTGTTTTTTCTAACTAAGTAGGTACTTATTTTATCTCTTTTATTACAAACAGTCAGACCGAAAATACTACTCATAGCGGATACAAATATTTGTTCCTAGCGGAAATCAAACCCACAACACGCAGCGCAGCATTCAATCGCTCGGCAACGACATCAACCGCAGCTAACGTGCATGTTTCAAAACTAGACAAAGAGCGTAAACCTATAGGAACTCATGATCCAAAGTCACGATCATATTTCACCATTTAAACTGTCGGTGTGAAAACACTGTATTATTACGAATGTCAGAAGTGGCAGAAATGGGTTAAAATGAGGTTTCAACCCTGTCGCTGCTTGCACGTTTTTGTCAGTAAATACAGTAGGTACTTTACTTTGAAATAATCTATATATATAAAATTCAAAACTGACTGACTGATCTGACAACGCACAGCCCAAACCGCTGGGCCTAGAAACTTGAAATTTGGCATAAGGCCTCCTTATACCACGTAAGTGAGCACTAAGAACGGATTTTGCGAAATTCGGCCCATAAGGGGTTGTTTTTGGGGTTGATAGTTTGTATGAAACTTCGTAACTACAAGTGCTAGGATATTTAAATTTTGAATACGGGTTCTTTTGAGAACGTAAGAGTTACCTATTACAGGATTTTGCGAAATTCGACCCCTAAGGGGTTTGTTTTTGGGGTTGACAGTTTGTATGAAATTTTGTTATTAGAAGTGCTAGGCGTCTCAAATGTTGCATGGCGGTTCTTTTTAAGACGTTAACTCTCACCAAGGTGGAAATTTTCTGAAATTCGACCCCTAAGGGGTTGTTTTTGGGGTTGATAATTTTGAGATTCAAATTTTTACATAGGGGTTCTTTTTCGAGCGTAAGTGATACATAAGTCGGGATTTTGCAAAATTCGACCCCTAAGGGGTTGTTTTTGGGGTTGATAGTTTGTATGAAACTTCGCTACTACAGGTGCTAGGAATTCCAAATTTTGCATGGGGTGTCTTTTTAGAACGTAGATGCTCACTATGACGGGATTTTGCGAAATCCGACCCCTGAGGGGTTTGTTTTTGGGATTGATAGTTTGTATGAAACTTTTTTAGTTCAAGTGCTAGGCGTCTCAAATCTTGCATGGTGATACTTATTAAAATGTATATGCTCACTAAGGTGGAAGTTTTGAGAAATTCGACCCCTAAGGGGTTGTTTTTGGGGTTGACAGTTTGTATGAAACTCTGTTACTACAAGTGCGAGGAGCCTCAAATTTTGCACCGGGTTCCTTTATAAGACTAAGATGCATACCATGGCGGGATTTTGCGAAATTCGACCCCAAAGGGGTTTGTTTTTGTGTTTGATAGTTTGTATGAAACT
Source organism: Agrotis segetum (assembly GCA_036375495.1). Taxonomy (NCBI): domain Eukaryota; kingdom Metazoa; phylum Arthropoda; class Insecta; order Lepidoptera; family Noctuidae; genus Agrotis; species Agrotis segetum. The sequence goes on from JAQSVV010000435.1 coordinate 178,288, forward strand.
TTGATGATTACACGTGCTAGGAATCTCGAATTTTGCGAGGGGTTCTTTTTAATGCCTAAATGTTTACTAAAACGGTTTTGCGAAATTCGACCCCTAAGGGGATTTTTCGGGGTTGATAGTTTGTATGAAACCTTTTTTGCTACAAGTGCTAGACGTTTCAAATCTTGAATATTGGTTTTTTAAGACGTAAATCATGCTCACCAAGATAGAAATTTTGTGAAATTCGAACCGTAAGGGGTTAAAATGGTGATTATGCATTGGGGTCATTTTTAGTAGGCGTAGGTGCCACCCAAGACGGGATGTTACGGGGTGATAGAATTTTTGTGGAATATTTATTTAGATTTTCCAAAATTATCCCAAAAAAAGTAGGCTGGGAGTAGAAAATCAAAAAAGCAAAGTTCGAAAATCACGCGGACGAAGTCGCGGGCGGAGTGCTAGTATTATGATATAATTTCAAGTTGTAGTGGTGGTGGAGAAATTACTATCTAATTACTTGTATTGTGTTGAACTGTATGTGCTACTGTTTTACTTGAACATAAGTTCCTTTGGTTAGCCTATTGATAATATTTTAATTATCAGAAAACTTAGGTAGGTAACTATCAACTTTTTTGTATTTTTTATTTTGTTGTTAATAGTTTTTTAAATCGTCGTATGAGTCCACCACACAGGACAGTACGAGAGGGACTGACAGACTAGAACTGACTTAAATCCACGGTACTTATCCTTCAATAGCCCTTTGCGTTCCGGCGCCACGGTTATCTGATAGTCCCGCGACCCTGGCAGGCTTTGGCCCTTTAAGGGGAAACTTAGATAGGTATAATTAGCTAGTACATCGATCCATATATAACTTTCAGGTTACATGGATTGACGTAAACCTTTGCTTTTAGGACACAGGATATTTCTGACCACAAAGGAATTGAACCCAGAGGCAGACGCAACTAGGAATGATGAAAAATTACCTAAGTTTGTAATTCGTAAAAAAAAAATTGTACGAAACATGAAAGTCGGAAAAATTAAAGGCGTAGATGGGCGTGATGTTTATTACTCTTTCACGCAAAAACCACTGAACCGATTTGGATGAAATTTGGTACACAAATAGTTTATAACCTCTAATAACCTATAACCAAGTTTTTTATCCAGATTTCCAGTTCCCGTGGGATAATTTTCAAGTTTTAACCGGCAGTTATTTTATTGTAAATTACTTTGATTTGTTTGAAGTTTTAGTGGAAATAAACACAATTTTATTTCATTCTTTCGTCTTTCAACAGTTTGTAGTAAAATACCAAAAAATACAGTGTTAATCTAAAATTACGGAACTCAGAATATATCTGCATATAGCAAGTATTAATGAATACAAATGACACATGTAGCAACCAACATTAGATAGGTACATTATCGGGACATGTTCATGCAAATCGGGCCATGTTCGCTTAGTTTAACCACGGGAGACACAATTAGTGGTTGCTGAGATACCTGGTTGTTCTGTGTAACCTGGGAGAATGTTGGTTGTTCGTGGCAATGTACGGTTGTGTATTGGTGTTGTATGTTTTGAATTGGGAAAACCACGAATGACACTTTTAACTTGCTACATCGTTCTCACGTAATGTACCATCAATCCATCTTAAATGAATGATGTAGCAAAGGTTTTTTTTAATAATTTTGGCGATCTAAAAGAATGTCCATGGAGTTTCCTGCCCGTTCTTCTCCATAGAGATCTACTTCTTGGAATGGGCATCAACGGTACTTTCACAGTTTTTATGTCTTGTGATTAGGACTGTAGCGCCATAACTTTTCAGTGTTTAATGATATTTTTGTTTGTCTATGACAACTCAAAAGTGCCTATAACTGGCCTACTTGAAATAAACGCTTTGATTTTGATGTTTTGGTAGGTATTGGCTTTAAAATTAAGGAAAAACATGATGCTGATTAAAGCGCAAAAAGCCTAATTCATCTTAGTCGCAAAACGACAAATTCTGAAAATGACAAATTCTCTAAAAGCGTCATTCTCAAAATGACGAAATCTCGGAAAGCCTAATTCGCAAAATGGTAAGTGATCAAAATATAAGATTTGCTGCAATTGAGAGTATAATTGTTGGAAATGTAAGTTTTTTCGCATGATATCAAGCAATTTAGTTAAATCGAAGAGTTAAGAATCTTTTATTTTTAGAATATTCAATTCACTTAGCAGCAAACTAACAAATAGTCAGAAGCCCGTGAGATAATAAATTTTACTAAAAGGTTTAAGTTTTATCCACTAGTTTGCCGAAGTCAGATTGACAGTCTCTCCACAAGCTAAGAGATTTAAAAGAACCTATAGAGCGGGCATTGGGAAAATTGCCATACAAAATTGTTGATGCCGTGGGTCAGTAGCACTATCTAAGCGTTGCATATCAACGCGACTACTAGGCTGAGAGACTTTTTACCTATTGGTAAAAAGTTTTGGATCACAAATTTCTTTGTGATGTCCCGTCTACTGCTCGTATATAGTTTAATGTCTTTGTTATACAGTAAGATTTGAATTACAACCTAAAATACTTGGCAAAGGGAAATATTCAGCTACAGATCCTTGAAATAAATTAATTTAATAACCAATTCCCTTAACATTATATTCTATAGAACATAACTATTCAATCTGAACAAGAAGGTTATGTACCTACTCCCAACGGATCACTTTACAAGTTACATAATTATAATCTTGCTTCAATATTAATTCCTGTATTCAACAAGCTTCGTAATTAGTTCTATAATGTTTCTGATACATATTATAAAGGTACTCGTATATGTATAAATTAATTGGTCTAAGCGTAGTTGGATGTTGTTTGCCTCAAGGTATCACTTAGTCATTTTTTTTATCACAAGTATTTGAAACCAAAAAAAAAGTCACATAAAAGTATCTTACAGTACCTTTAGCAACAGTTTTCACGATTTTGCAGCGTCCTTCCAGTATTTACAGCGTATCTTGAATGAAAAAATGGAACAGCGCCTCTGGTGTGCAAAGAAGGAACTAATTTTTCCCTTGAAAATTGTCAATTTGAAATTGTCAAAGTAAGTACGAAGCTACAAATGGTCCAAACAAACATAGAAAACTAGACACAACAACACAAAATAAACTAAATGTATTAAAAAAAATCATTAAACACACACAGCCTCTTCAAAGCGAAATTAAAAAATATTTCACAGAATCATTATGAACAAAAAAGTTCACGTACAAAATTAAAATTGTTGTCAACCTTAAAACGGGGTTGCCAGTGTACAAAAAAAGTTATCTAAACAACGAACGGCCGCCCCACTTTTGAAACTCGTAAAAAAAGAAATTCGCTTGTAAAACAAGACTAAAATTATGACGATAAATTTTAAGGGGATCAACTATAGAGGGGAAAATAGGACAACGGAAAAAACGTGACAAAGGTGATTTATTGATTGAGAAAAATGGTTTATTCAAAATTACGGGCTTCTTCGGCATTTTACGGTTAGGTACGTACTTTTACGAATCAAATGATCAGGTATTTTTTATGGATACTTTGTTCTCCGTTTTACTGACAATCTGTAAGTCCTAGACGGTTTTCTCAGTAACGGTTTTAACTAAAGTCGATTTTTTTTTTTTTTAAATTAACAACGAATGTGCAATCTGTGATCTATTTTAGATGTTAAGATAATTTTGTTGTTAATATGTCTTTTAAAAAAAAAAAAACAATTATTATTTTGTTTATTAATTTTTTCACCTTACTATCATTTTAAAATATTTTTACAAAAACAAAAAAAAAACATTTAAAAATATAAATTGTAGTGGTCCACCGGTATCGAGAACAGGGTCCAAGCTACCGGCAGTCAGGTCTCCAGAGTAAGGAACCTCCTAACAATTCGCGCCTTGTCCAGAAGAACTGCTCTCTGAATCTGGCCCTTGATCCAGCTGCCTAACGAGAGCCTCCTGAGATGTTGGTCGAGGCTGATAGGAATGTTGATGTTGTTTATAATACTAAATCAAGATCTGGAAGTAATTTATTAGCTTTCACAGTGTTGAATATTTTCCACGACTTCCAATAAATTGCCGCCATCTTAAACAATCCCAAAAAGAGTTCACACATTAACTTTCCAAAAGCAATCGTTCTAAGAATTACGATTGTGGTAACATTATTTTGATATCAATTAATATTCGTAGAAAAGTCTTACAAATAGATTCGAGACTTGACTATTTACAGTAACGTTTAATATTTACTTCAGTCACGAAATTGTAACCTAGCTAAAGTTTTATTAATTAAAGTTAAGATATTGGTCGAATATCGTGGAGTAGTTTAGAATGAAACCGATATTTTAAGACCTGACTTACCTTTTATTTAAGTAAATATTAGGTACTAACAATTAAAGTCTAGACAATTTGGTTGAAGTAATTTAATAAAGTTGCTCTTTAACAGTCGAGGGTTCAATTATGCCCATTTTACTGTAGAATATCTGATTACGAAAACAATTGGAAAACATATTATATTTCAATATTTTTATGTGTAGAAAACTTTTTATTTTTTTTCTCTTGACTCTGGAGACTAGAAGTCTGATGTTAGCGTAGCATAGAACGGCAAAGGGCCATTGAAGAAACAGAGTCAGGTATGGTCAGGAAGGAGAAGACATTTGATGATCTCCAAAAAAAAAGCATTTAAGGCGGGTCCAGACTGCTGTAACGTGTAATGTAATCCACCGTGTAATGTAACGCGAATTCTAGGTGTGAACGGCACACGAGCGTTACAAGCTATGGTCGTAGTGCCGTCCATTAGGCTTCCACGACTTTAGTCTAAGCGGTGAGCGGTACCGCGAGTGGCGCAACGTGGGGTGTTACAAACATTTCTATACATTTGATCTTACTGCTGTCCCCGCGCCAAGTCATCGCTAACAGCGGGCCGTTTAACGTTAGTAAATTCAGCAGCAGAAAAAGCGCTTTTCAACCTCCGCTGTAAGCATTTAATTGTGCGTGACGCTACGATTAACACTACACCATAATAACAGTGTTGTCATAAATTAAATCAATACCACTTACAGGGCATTGAATAGGAAGCTTTTCATTAACACCGTAAGTTACATATGTGACAACTAGGGGAGTGAATAGCCGTCCTTATTGAGTAGCAGGGGCGAAAATATCCACCCCTGAAGTAGACACTTCCTTTTATAATATTATGGAATTATAGTGAAGGTGTGGTTTGTATATTGAGTGTATTAAAAGGGGCTGCTTTAAGGCACAAGGTAAAATAAGGCTTTTTTTTTTACTATGTATATTGGGATCGGCTTGAAACCTTACCGAATGCAACTGAAGTGTCTGCGTAGCTGACCAACACAATCCGCTTAATACTATGTAAAATAACTAATGTAAGTCGCCAATATTTATGGACTAAAACTCATGCCACTTTTTTTTTTTTTTTTTTTTTTAGCGTGGTAAAATCATCAAATGAGTCCTCCAACCCCGGGCAGGGCGGGAGGGACTGTCAGACTTCTACTGACTAAAATCCACGGTGTCCTGCATAGCCTGTTACGTTCCGGGGTTACGGTAAGGGAATAATCCCGCGACCCCGGCAGGCTTTGGCCCTCTGAGAGGGGGGCCCCGTCATTATGCTGACACTCTTTGAGGCGCGCGTGGGACACAACGCGCCGTCGACCCGGGCATGGTCCTTGGTTGGGCAGCGAGTTGCCCTTTACTCGCTGCCCGCATGCCCGCGCCTACGGTGGGCGGAGATCATCTTGCGACGTCCGTCGCCGTGGGCGCCTACCACTGCGGCTGGGGCGGAGGGAGGACGCTGTCCTCTCTCGCTCGCGGCCTGCCTCCTCCTTTACGAGCATTACTGCCTCGCAGAAGGAGCTGACCGCTTCCCACTCCGTCTCGCCCCGCAGCATGGCCGCAACCAATGCCGGGCGCGAGAGGTCTCCGCCTATCGCAGCCGTGAGGACACGTCGGTGCTCCGCCCAAGCTGGGCAGTCTTGCACCGTATGCTCCACCGTGTCCTCCGGGCGATCTTCGCAGTGGTGACACCCAGGCGTCTCCTCCTTTCGCATCAGACACAGGTACCTCCCGAAACTTCCGTGTCCGGTGAGGACCTGCGTCAAGCGGTAGGTCAGGACGCCATGACTTCTCTCTAGCCACTCCTCAAAGAGGGGTCTTACCGCCGAATTTTGAAATAAAATAACGTTGGCAGAGAAGCTGTGGCTCAGAAAAAAAAACCACATAAATTCGAACCAAACAAAGCCAGAAAACTTAAAAAAAAAACCTACTTTAATCTAAAAAAAATCAATTTGCTCAAGATTACAACAAACTTCAGTCTAAAAGAACGATTTTTAAACCCTGGACAATCGTTCATACTGTCTACCACGGCCCAGATATCACCATAATTATCTACGAACCCTACTTATAAAAAAACACAACAAACACACAAGCTAACAAAATAACCAACAAATTGATGCAATAATCACCACAGTGTGACTAAAACACCCAACTAATAGAAAAAAAAAACAAAAGAAAAAAACATTTCATTTAGATTTTCTACACGACTGATCTCTAAGGAAAAAGATTGAATGAACATTTAAATAAATAGGTTTCCACGCTTCGTTAGCACTGTTTACTCTGTTGCATTTTTAATAGAAAAAAGGAAAAATGTAAACAGATTTACTTATCTGTGGCTTTTTACTTCCAGTAAATTGATAAACGGTATTTGATTACGAATGTTGAGAAACGTGAGAAGTTTTGATTTAAGCTGCGTTGTGGATTTCAAAAATGTATGCCATGACAATGAAGGCATCAAAAGTACCTATGCCATGTCTTTTGTTCACATGTTCCAAACATTTTACACGTTGACCAGCCAAATTTCTTATTTCCATACAGTACCATTGCCAAATTAAGTAATTAAAACTTGTAAATATTTGACAGCTAATATCCACGTTGCCAACTTTCTGGTTATGCCAAAATCATTCAGCTTTGAGAAAACATACTGCACAGTGCGACAAATCCCGCAAGCATCGAGTCCAAATCCCGATAAATAATAGGATTACTCGCCCATAACTTGCAATTTGCACTGCAATATTGAATTTAGGTAGTAAAAGTCAGCTTTATATTTACCGTGAAAAGACTGAGAAGTACTAAAATATGTTTTATTATCGTATTTACTGAATAGCGGCACCGATGGAAGGTAGATCGCAAGGCTGCATGATGGTGTTAAGAAAGTCAACGACTGATGCAGAAAATAGGATGTCCCAACTTATGACCTTAGACTAACTTATGATAGGCCCTAATTAGAGGGCCAAAGCCTGCCGGGGTTGTGGGACTATCAGGTAAACGTGTACCCGGAACGTGAAGGGCTATTGAGGGACATCGTGGATTTTAGTCAGTACAAGCCTGACAGTCCCTCCCGTCTTGAAAAAAAGGATGTCATAACTTTTAGGACCACAAAAAAGCATCGCTAGGTAGATTAGGGTACAAAGATACCAGCACACAGTGTTTCAGGATTGCTTGGGAGCGGACATGTTTTAACTATTAGCATATATCGATGTAGTAAGACCTAATAACAAAAACTGCAAAAGAAACCCTATGTCAATTATTCATAGTTTTCGAGAAAAAAAATGCTAAAGTTGCTAGTTCAGAGTATGTGTCAAATAGGAAAACTGTGTTTTTTTCTTGAAGAGTCAAAACTAAAAGTAATATTTAATAACCTCGTTTTAACACATAAAATTATATGTTATTTAAGCTTTACAACAGCTATGACATGTAAGCAATTACGAAGAAATTAGCAAAAAAACGAATTTTCGTGTTTATTTTTTATTATGATAATGACATCATTTCCGCGCCAAATTTTCTCCTTAAGGGTAAGTTGACCTTTTGTTCTTGCTGTATAAAAAAAATTAGCCATATAACCCCCAGTCTGACGAAGTTATTATTTTTTTTATGAAAACTCTTAACGCCTATATTTTTAGAAATAGCAAAAGTACTGTGTGATTTAGTTTGCTATTAAAAGTAAGACAGGTCTACAATTTAACTTAGACGATCAAACAAATATGATTATACCTAATCTTTGAAATAGAATAAATGAGAATTTTAGCTAACGTACCTTACAATTAAGCTAAGACGATCAAACAAATATAGAATTTTCTGCCTTACTTTTAATAGCAAACTAAATCACACAGTACTTTTGCTGTTTCTAAAAATATAGGCGTTAAGAGTTTTCATAAAAAAATTATAACTTCGTCAGACTGGGGGTTATATGGCTAATTTTTTTTATACAGCAAGAACAAAAGGTCAACTTACCCTTAAGGAGAAAATTTGGCGCGGAAATGATGTCATTATCATAATAAAAAATAAACACGAAAATTCGTTTTTTTGCTAATTTCTCCGTAATTGCTTACATGTCATAGCTGTTGTAAAGCTTAAATAACATATAATTTTATGTGTTAAAACGAGGTTATTAAATATTACTTTTAGTTTTGACTCTTCAAGAAAAAAACACAGTTTTCCTATTTGACACATACTCTGAACTAGCAACTTTAGCATTTTTTTTCTCGAAAACTATGAATAATTGACATAGGGTTTCTTTTGCAGTTTTTGTTATTAGGTCTTACTACATCGATATATGCTATTAGTTAAAACATGTCCGCTCCCAAGCAATCCTGAAACACTGTGCAGCACATCGACCTACCCTGTCTTTCTTTAACAGATTTTCAACCTTATCGCAATAGTGGAAGGTTAATGATCGATTCGTAAAATTTTACACATTGGGGTAAGTTGACCTGCTGCTGTCTGTACATTTCCTTCATAGAGGATGCCTGTTTGTGCCGACGACGGTAGAACGTTATAAGGCCAATTAGTGAGTTCTCTAATTAGTTTGTTTACTACAATTATGTAATTGTACTAAAGTTTTATTATTACTACAGATTTTAGAAAGATTTGTAGCTGTCGTTTGTATTTCGCAAATTAAGTATTTATTGTATTCATTTTGAGAAATAAATGACCTAAACCGTACATAATTATGTTCATACCTTGTCGAATGATTTAAGCCCGATCCTTTTAAAAGATATAAATGGCAAATAGTATGGTTTATTTTTTCAACTTCTTTCTTTGCTTACTCCTAAAGTTCTAAAACTAGGGACGTTTTATTTCGTGATTAATCGTATAATTTAAGTCCCCTACCAATAGCCATTCGTCCACAATCCACCAAACTTCCCCAATTTGTATTTGTATTGAGCCGTAATAATTTATTTGTTGAAAAGTTTTACAACGCGTCAGTACATTTGCATACCTACCCTATTTTTGGGAACAAAAAAAACAAATTACAGGGGAAAATACGGTTGCTCAAAGTTTTGGAGTTATAATCGTTAATTAAAACCCCCGGAATCCCCTGTGAGTTATAACATAAATCCCTCCCCTTGACATTTATATAATGTGATCGCATACAAATTAGCGTTGCATTTTATTACGAAAAGTAAACAAATGTCTTTTGTTTTTCTTGTAGGGGACGATAAAATACGTGTACTTTTTTTTTTTTTTTTAGCGTGGTAAAATCATCAAATGAGTCCTCCAACCCCGGGCAGGGCGGGAGGGACTGTCAGACTTCTACTGACTAAAATCCACGGTGTCCTTCATAGCCTGTTAAGTTCCGGGGTTACGGTAAGGGAATAATCCCGCGACCCCGGCAGGCTTTGGCCCTCTGAGAGGGGGGCCCCGTCATTATGCTGACGCTCTTTGAGGCGCGCGTGGGACACAACGCGCCGTCGACCCGGGCATGGTCCTTGGTCGGGCAGCGAGTTGCCCTTTACTCGCTGCCCGCATGCCCGCGCCTACGGTGGCCGGAGATCATCTAGCGACGTCCGTCGCCGTGGGCGCCTACCACTGCGGCTGGGGCGGAGGGAGGACGCTGTCCTCTCTCGCTCGCGGCCTGCCTCCTTCTTTACGAGCATTACTGCCTCGCAGAAGGAGCTGACCGCTTCCCACTCCATCTCGCCCCGCAGCATGGCCGCAACCAATGCCGGGCGCGAGAGGTCTCCGCCTATCGCAGCCGTGAGGACACGTCGGTGCTCCGCCCAAGCTGGGCAGTCTTGCACCGTATGCTCCACCGTGTCCTCCGGGCGATCTTCGCAGTGGTGACACCCAGGCGTCTCCTCCTTTCGCATCAGACACAGGTACCTCCCGAAACTTCCGTGTCCGGTGAGGACCTGCGTCAAGCGGTAGGTCAGGACGCCATGACTTCTCTCCAGCCACTCCTCAAAGAGGGGCCACTCCTCAAAGAGGAAAAAAATACGTGTACTTGGAAGATTTTGTTTCTACATAAATTTCTTGTTATTTCTAAAATTACTCATAGCATTTGATATTTCCATAACTTTTCAAGTTCACTAATAGACGCCATTATTTTTGTGTTGTTAGTTATGTGTCAACCAGCAAAAATGAGAGTCATTCATTCCTCGTTCATGATAAAAAAAGCTACAAGCAAAAAATATCAACCTTAATTTGAGTTTAAAACATAGTAAAAACTAGCAATCTAGTAGAAAAACTTATCTACACATTTAAAAGAACAAAAATATTCAAAATACCTATAATAATAGCAAAACACAACGCTGTTTCGTAGCTACCAAGGTAAATAAACCCGGCTTTCGCGCTTGCATTTATATTCTATGCAAATAAGGGAATTCCTTTAATGCCACTGCGAATGCAATTAACTAATAAGTTTAAAGATAAATTTTGAACTAGTAAATGGGAAAAACGGACTTGTAAATTTTGTCCACGTAAATCTTCGAATAGAGCACTGGGGATTTTGTCTGTAAAAATTTATTTAGGAGAGATTTTTTTAATGATTTTGTTGACTTGCACTAGTTTTAGATGTGTGTAAATCTTATGTAGGTACTTAAGATTATGAAATTTTTAATAATTCACAATTTCAATAAATCACAAAATGTAGAATTATTTTTTTTCTAAAAAAAGCCACCATGCACAAGAAACTTTAACAAACTTTTCTTTATGTAAAAAGTGAGAAAGAAATTGAAAAAATTAAACTAGGTTCTCAGTAAAAACCACCGTAGGCAATATTTCTACTTTAGTTTTTATAATTTTAAAACAAGTTTTAATAAGTCTAAAAAAATAATTTGAAATGAAATAAAAAAACTCACAAACTTAGAAGTGGCTAGATGTTTGCATCAAATTCATATATAAGAGCAGAATTTCTTTTAATTTTATATAACAAGTTAAAATATATTCCATTTTATTATTTTTATTAATTTAAAACTTTAGGGTGTTTGAAAGATGAAGTCGTACTTCACATATAATTATGTATGTACTTGGCATTTTATAGCAAAAATAACACGAAATCAATTCCTCATTTATGTTAATATTTAATAGTGTATTCAAAAAAAAATTGGACAATTTGTTTTGTAGACTGATAAACTTTCGCCTATTCCTTTGTACTTTTATCAGCGATAAGTGAACGTGGATTATAACAAAATATAAAATGATCTGTTAACCCAGAGACAGATGTAGTGTTAACTATAACTTGACAATTATTTCTACGCCGCGTTGTATGCCTATGTTAAGACTGGTGTCGTTACGGAAAAACATTAGCTCAAAGCTCCTAAATATCCTTTTAACGCGTCTTTATATGTTCTACAATACGAAAAGAACTTAAAGTCCAAAATCAAAAATACATTTGTGTGAAGAATATTACTTCTTATTATATTATCATCATCATCTGCCTAGCCTTTTCCCAACTATATTTGGGTCGACTTCCAGTCAAACCAGATGCAGCTGGATATCAATATTTTACATGGAGCGATTGCCTATCGGACGTCCACAACAATTGGGTAATACGGTACCCTATAGTAAGACTGTTTATCAGTCATTTAGAGCTTCTAACAGTAACGACAGAATATGAAAATGACAGCCGGGATCAACGGATTTACGTGCTTTCCGAGACACGGAGGAAACTCGCTATGACAGATGGTCACTTATCCACAGACGAATCTCGGGTAGCGCGGTTTAACGCGGAAGAACGGCCTGTGCGGCTGTAATTATTTAGTCACGTGTTCCTGCAATATTATTTCTAATCAAATCAAATCAATTAAACTAAGATCGATTACAATCCAATCACTATATAAACATAATTGTTTTCATACAATTACATGGTACATATTATACAAGTATGTACTAAACATCAGATCGGTAAGCCAGGGAAATCGAATGTCAACATTGGAGTCCTAATAGCTTTGTCTCAAACTGGATGTAGTGACTATCTCAGAGGAACAGTCATAAACGGTGAATAACGATATTGGTTATGGGGATTTAGTTTTGGTTATGGGAATTCAGTTTTGGTAATGGTGATGAGATGTTTTAGCTATGAAACTAGACAAAATCGTTTATAGAAGGCATCACCGAAGGCCGACCTCAATATAGTTGGGAAAAGGCTAGGCAGACTAGCCTTTTCCCAACTATATTGAGGTCGGCTTCCAGTCGAACCAGATCCAGCAAGACGTCAGTATTTTATATGGAAGCGACTGCCTATCCTGATGACTGACCTCAACAACCCAGTAACTGGGTAATTCAGTACCCGATGGTAAGACTGGTTATCAGACTTTAGAGCTTCTGACTAACAGACACGACTACCAAAGATCTATAAATGACAGCCAGGACCAAGGGCTTTACGTGCTTTCCGAGACACGGAGGATACTCGCTATGACAAATGGTAACCCACCTACAGACTAACCTCGGTTAAGATCGGTCTGTGCGGCTGTAATCAGATCATTATTATGCATCATATGACCATGCATGCCTGCAATCATATCATCCACTGCTGGGACACAAGCACGGATTACCACAAGTCCCTCTTTGAGAGAGACTGGGCTGTAATCTACCACAAGCTTTGAGTAGAAGCCCTATCACTAATTCTACGTATTTGGTCTTACAGCTTACAGAAGTATAAACGACGTAAATTAAATGGAAAATGAAAGGGCGCCTCTACTGAATGAACAAGGAACTATTTTTTTCATCAAATTAACGTCAAAGTTCCAATTTACATGACAAAAACGTAAAAAGAAAACATAATGACAAAGGCTGAAGTTGGTAAAAGATGTCACATGACGATAATTACTTTTATCTACTCTCATATCGTAAACTTCGTAATACAAAACTCAAAACGAGTTTATAATGACATACTTTATACCATAGAGTATCGTAATGAAATTAAAAAATTAAATTATAACACTGTTTCTCTAACAAAACAATGTTATAATTTAATTTTTTTTCATTATGATACAGATTACTGATCATAGATACATCTATTTACTTTTTTATCTGTGGCTGCGCGCGCTTTCTAAGGGAATGTTGGGATTTTGACGTTTGTGTTTCGGTGGATGACATGGTGGATGGATGATTATTAGTGTTTATTAATTTTTATCTTTTGTTTGATATGTTCGTGTTCAATGAGAGTAGATAAAGTAGTGTATGAAACTGTACATAACTAGGTATTGTACCACTCGTGTGATACTATTAAAAAACTCGCTTCGCTCGTTTTTTAAACTCACACTCGTGTATGTATTATTATGTACCAGTTACATAAACTACTATAATAATAATTTAATAAAATGCTTAATGTTAATCAAAGTTCATTATAAATGCAGATATACAAATTCATTTGTTAATCCACCTACTCCTAATTAATACAAATTCAAATTCTATTCGTGACTCACAAATCCTGTAACATTTGCATAAAAAAAAAGGTTGCACTCCAGGAGTGCCGGTAGAAGTGAAAACTTTTTTGTTACTATGTTTTATTTTTAATTTGAATGACGTCTTACTCATTTTCGATCAGGGTCACGTGACCCTGACGCGAGTTTTGGTCACGTGACCCTGACGCGAGTTTTAAATTTTTTACCCATTACAGAAAAAGTGTACAACGCCGCTAAAGAAGTTTTCACTTCAAAAACATTAACAACCATTGTTTTTTTTTATCAATCAAAACTGTCATCTGTCACTTTGACAGCTAAAATTAGTGTCATGCGACTTTTTTTAAATTGTAATGAGGCTATGGTATTGCTATTATTAAACTTATATCTATGATTGACAGATGACAAAAAATGGCGAGTTAATTTTTAGTTCAATAACTAATGTCAAGTATAAATTATAATTCAGTGGTTCTTGCTGATGTTTAGTGACTGATATTATAATACAGTATGACAGACACTACCTCATGAATATGTGACAAAAAATGTATATCCTATTGTGGACTGCCAGACAGACATGTATGGTCAGTGACCTTAGTGCCAGTTTTTATAAATTGGACTATGCGAATAGAACCAGGTTTGACGAAGAGGTGGGAATTTAGTGATAACTAGGGCTGAGTTAACAAAATTATTTTTTTTGCAGTGTAAAAATATCCACAAACCACTTCAACTCCTGAAAGCCAGGATCAATAGTGGCAACCACAAGAAAAGCGCCGAGAAAATGAAGCTCCACGTGTCCCAAAGAATGAATTTACCTGTCTTGGATGGGTCTGACAGTTCCTCCTATCCCGCCCGGCTGAGAGGACTCATTTGAAGATTTTACAACGTAAAAAAAATCGTTGAAAGCCTTACCCTAGCTCCCCAATGGATTTTTAATAGTACCACCAATTAAAAATCTATTCGGGAGGCCTATGTTCGGCAATGGCGTGTTTGACAACAGACACAGAGTTAAAGAAAAGTAACTAACCTAAAGAAAACTTCTGAAAAAAAAATATACTCCATATAAAACTAAGTAACAAAGTTAATAAGAAAATTTCCTTCCGTCCATTCTGGAACACTTGAACATCTTATTAAAGTTCCTCTGGCAAATTATCCTGTCGGGCCTAATCCTGAAACCTCATTAAAAACTCCCAGACTGACCTCTTTGCCAATATGGTGGACTTCAATATTACCTGAAAAAGAAAAGAAAATTGTAATTTTTATTGGACTTCGTATTCGTGACGAATGGGAGAAGTTATTGATTCTGATGTAGAATTGGTTGTAATGAATTTTAATTGTAAAATATTCTTTTTTTTTAGGATTTAGGGACTTTACTCATGGCGCGAAACAAAAGAAGAAAAAAATAGGACAAATAATATTTGGTAATTTCACTCACGGACTATTTAGTTTTTTTTTTTCAGGGACACACTTATTGCAAATATTAAGATAACAAGTACCACATATTCACTTATTCAGTAGTCAACTATAACTTTTATTTTCTCATACACAAACATACATACCAAAAATCTAATATAACAAACAACAAAGTATGAAACTGCATCACTAAAAGATTTATAACTTCATAAAAGACTGCCAATGTTAAGGAAAGTTTAAATTTAACTTGCTAAGTTATAAGTTTACTAGCTTAAGCCCGCGGCTGCGCCTGTGTAGTTTTTGGGAATTATTCAACTTGTTGAGCAGTGTGGTGGCCCAGTGGTATCGGTCACGACTTACGAGTTCTAGGTCGCGGGTCAACCCAGCCTGGCGCTACTTTTTGTAATTTATTTCATCACCACTGCTCTCAAAACGGCGAAGGAAAACATCGTGAGGAAACATGCACAAGCATGTCTTTGAACCATAAATTCGAAGACATGTGACAAATGCTGCTTATTGATTTTGGTGTACAATAAAGTATATTCTATTCTATTTTATTCTACCAACACACACTGGTAGTGGATTATGTTATAGGCTGATGATAATGATTCAACTTGTTATGCCACCGAGATAATAGGCATAAATGATAGATAAAGTGGGAGGGAAAAGGAAAAAAAGATATTTTTTATTATATCTTACGACATGGCCTTTTTGAAACATGGTTATATCATCAAATGAGTCCTCCCACTGCCAATGAAGGTTCCCAGGTACTTTTAGAATTGTACTGACAAAATCCACGGTGTCCTTCAATAGCCCTTTACGTTCGTGGGTCACGGTTACCTGATAAGACAGTCAGAACGCTGCTGAAGGAGTAGATTTTGCCCTTTTATAACAATACCTACAACCGCCAAAAGTTTACAAACAAACAGACTTCTACATTTGTGATATTTTAATATGCATTACATAAAGAGTTGACGTGCATAGCGATGATATTTGTCGACTCGTCATCTTGTAATAGGATTGCTTTGAAAACAGCTGAATTTCAGTTTAATTCAAAACAGAGCCCTTACCACGAGCTCTTAACGCGATCCAGTTTAGGTTGTAGGAAAGAGAATGAGCTATACAAGTCGTCTAGCGCCATCCCTTTCCCATAGCAAGACTCGTTTATAGTAGGCCACCTGATTTAATTTAATTTTCATTGATTTATGGGCTTGTTTAGTAAGAAAATAAATGGCTGGGTTACATATTACTTTAGAACAAAGGTTTCCGGGTCGAAGACGCGACGCGTCGTGTTCCACGGGCGCCTCAAAAAACTGTCAGCAATCTGACAGGAGAGGGCCAAAGTCTGCCGGGGTCGCGGGACTGTCTCATCACGCAACCCTGATTCTGGAACGTAAAGGGCTATTAAAGGTTCACCGTGGATTATGAGCCTTGGGAAGGAGGACTCGTTTGATGATTTTTTTACCACGATTTTTACCGATAATTTTAACTGTCGTTTTTTTGTTACTTTAAAATTCAGACACAGTTTCAGTGAAACATTTGTGAAATTGATTTCTTCACTCTATAAGAAAGGACATGGTCCACAATGTATGGACCAAAAACCCAAAATCAAAGTGTGATTGATACGGACAAACTGTATGCAGATGGATTCCCTAGAACTATCTTAATAATCGTACCAAGTTACAATATCCTAATCCATGGCATATCGGAGTTATGGGCTGTCAAAGTTTGCCAAAAAAGTTCCACTTGCTACTTGAGATTTCACGTTTGTGTTGCCAAAATAGTCATGCTGCAGATTATATTGCGTACCAACTACGCCATAGTTATTATTACACAAAAAAAAGTGCCAGCATTACAGTAACCCCGGGTCGACGGCGCGTTGTGTTCCACCCGCGCCTCAAAGAATGTCAGCATGATGACGGGGGACTCTAGAGGGTCAAAGCCTGCCGGCGTCGCGGGACTTATCAATTTACCGTGACCCTGGAACGTAAAGGGCTATTGAAGGACACCGTGAACTTTAGTCAGTACGAGTCTGACAGTCCTTCCCGGTCTGCCCTGAGTTCCCGGAATAATTTTTTGATGATTTCACCGCGATTAAAAAAAAATAGAAAACCATTCAATGATCCTATGGAGAGATGCCGGGGTGCTAAGACAGGAAACCTCCACGTGCGCCCGTGGACTGGAGTTCCCTCTCGGATACGTCCGGGGGGAAGACCAGTTTTTCGGGCCGGTGCACCCTGGGATGCGGGCAAAAACTCTTTCTTTGGCACTGTGTGCCTACGGGGTCTCTTTGCCCGTATGCGAATAGCCTGTCGTGTGGACGCTCCAACACAACCGACACAGCGGCTGAGCGGGCTTGCGGACGGTGAGTGATGGGTAGCTTGCCGTCCGACCAGGGACCAAGCCCAGGTCGATGGCGCGTCGTGTTTCGCGCCAAATGCCTGCTGGGGTCGCGGGTTTGTTCTTAACCCAGGATACCGTGGCCCCGGAACGTAAAGGGCATCCGAAGGAACACGGCTGGATTTTAGTCAGTAAGAGTCTGACAGTCCCTTCCGCCCCACCCAGAAGATTTTACCATCTTAAAAAATGGAGAGATGCCGCTGCAAAACACTCGTCGTCTTCTGCACTTGTTTAGTTTTAATGTTCTTGTTCTGTTCTGTGTGTGACTAACAATAAACTTTTCTTTCTTTCTGTCTTTCTTTCTTTCCAAAGTACGTCTGATTGATGGATGGCCCAAGTAAAACAACACTTGCTGAGAACAATATGAGGATGAGTTGCCAAAGTTAAGAACATTCACCGAGGTCTGTCTTTGGATGAGTGACCACTGTAAAGTAACATTTCCCAAAGTGTTTTGTTTCTTCACGTTGGGTGGTTGACCCAAGACATGCGGTGAGATATCAGATGATATACATCAATTGCGACTACTGTTATGTAATGTTGACACTTTTTAGGGTTCCGTAGCCAAATGACAAAAAAACGGAACCCATATAGATTCGTCATGTCTGTCTGTCTGTCTGTCCGTCCGTATGTCACAGCCTTTTTTCTTCGAAAGTATAAGAGCTATCCTGTTGAAACTCGGTAGAGATGTATTGAGTGAACCGCATTAGGATTTTCACACGAAAATAAAAATAAAACTAATTTTGGGGGTTGCCGGGATAAATAGAATTGAAATTCAAAAATTTTTTTTTCGCCGACCCGTACGTGTGGGGTATCTATGAAAAGGTCTTGAAAAATGATGTTGAGGTTACAACATCATTTTTTTCTAAAAGAACAGTTTGCGCGAGAGACACTTCCAAAGTGGTAAAATGTGTTTCCCCCCCCCCCCTCCCTTAACTTCTAAAATAAGTGAATGATAAAACTAAAAAAATATAATATGATGTAGGTACATTACCATGCAAACTTCAATAATTGAAAATTGGTTTGAACAAGATCAAGTAATTCGTTTTTTTTTAATACGTCATAAACCGTAATCCGCAATTTACTTTTCAAAGTTACAACCAACTACAAGAACGCTTATATTATGTTACTTGCTGCTACGGAACCCTTTATGGGCGAGTCCGACTCACACTTGGCCAGTTTTTTTGTAATACCGTTTAATAACATCTGAGGCGTCGTTGGTACGCAATATAATCGGCAGCATGAGTACTTTGGCAGCACAAACGTGAAATCTCAAGGAACAAGATGGATATTTTTTGCACACTTTGACAGCTCATAACTCCGATATCCCATGGATTAGGATGTTGAAACTTGGTACGATTATTAAGATAGTTCTAGAGAATCTATCGGCATACAGTTTGACCGTATCGATCACACTTTGATTTTGGGTGAATTTTGATACCATCTCCTTTAGCAAAGTCACAGACAGACAAATCTTACGATGGACCGATTTTACCCAGAAGAAGCCGATCACTCCAATTTCAAAGAGGTTTGGGTCTTATGCGTTCGGAAACACAAATGGCAAAAATCCAAATACATACGCAAGTATCGCTTGACGCTTGTCGCGTTGCTAGGTCGGTAAAACAGTACATCATTCAAACTCCCGCCATAAACCGTCACGGCGGCCATTTTGTCACCGAATTCCATTTCAATTTCAAAACTATTACCATTCACAAAGGCATAAAAACGAATATACACATAGAATTTTAATTAAAACACATCAAAGAGCGCTGGACTAATTAACATTCCAATTAAATTGATAATCTAGACCCAAAACTGTAGAACTAAGCTACAAATTGGGCCTCAAAACTATTTCAGGTCAAACTTCTAAAATTTCTAACTAAAAGGAGTCAAGATATAGCAATTAACTAAATTACTAACACATATCTAAGTAATTACTTGAAATAATTAATATGTTTACGAACTAAGAGAATTCAAGGACGACAGAAGTGGGTATTCGTGAATTTTTAAACAGACAAATGTGGGGTAGGATCGATTTTGTTAAGTGTGATTACTCCAGTAACCTATTTCAAATTTGCTTGGGTATTTGCCTATATTTATTTAAGTAATTAGGTAAGTAAGAAAGATACTTGGTTATCCACCCACCAAACCTGCATATGTCAAGTGCAATGAGAAAGTATTATGAGAACGATAGAATTGGTATCAGCAGAACTCTGGGTAAGAGAATCTTAGTTCTTTGGTTTTTTTTTTAAGCTGGTAAAATCATCAAATGAGTCCTCCCACCCCGGGCCGGGCGGGAGAGACTGTCAGACTTGTACTGACTTAAATTCACGGTGTCCTTCAATAGCCCTTTATGTTCCGGGGTCACGGTGATGGAATAAGTCCCGCGAGACCGGCAGGCTTTGGCCCTCTGAGAGACATACCCACCACACTATTCCCAAACCACTGTAACTCCTGAGAGCCAGAATCAACAGTGACAACCACCAGAAAAGCGCCGAGACAATGAAGCTCGACGTGTCCCGGAGAATGAATTTACCTGTCTTGGAGCCTGCAACGAAATTAATCAGAAAAGAATAGTGGAGGAGTAGGAAAATTATGTTTCCACTTCCCTCCATGCAAGCAGGAGACAGAACAAAACGTGAACTAGTAGAACTAGAAAAGTGTACTAGTCAGTTGATTTGTTATTGGAAAAGCGACTGAAAGCCAAAACCGATGCCATTGTAGCGGAATATTCCCAGCACAGATGTAATTCAGTATGTAGGGTATAGTGAAATTTTTGTGTTCTGAATAACTTTATATATGTACCCACTATGTGTTAATTTTTTCTAATAATTTTGTATAAAAGGAACCAACATTTTGAAAATACATTCATACCATTTTTTGCTTTCGCCTGAGTCTCATTTATATACCCCACGTATCTAACAGTGGTGACCCCGACGTGATCATCATCGTACCACCGACGTTAAAAACTTCAAGAAGCGAAAATGAACCCGAGTACATCCAAACTCAACGATGGAAGCGAATTAGCATCACCGCAAAAAGATTCGCACGAACTGTCAGCCGTTTCGTACAACCAACGGATACCGCCTCTATGGAGAAACAGAATCAAGCTTTGGTTCCTGCAATTTGAAGCGATCGTGTCTGCTGGAAAACTAAACGACAAGGAACTATCAGAGCTGCTCATCCGCCAACTCGACCTACAAGACCTAGACGAGATTCAAGACATCATGTTCGACACTAAAAATGCTACGGACAACAATAGATACGTCACTATGAAGATGAGGCTCATACAAACCTACGATGAGAGCGACCACACTAAACTCGAACGCCTATTGTCCAACGTAGAACTGGGAGACCTGAAGCCATCCCAACTGCTCCGCCGCATGCAAAATTTAGCCGGTAATAACATCGCTGAGAACACGCTGCGTGTAATATGGACGAAACACCTGCCGCCGTCTGTTCGCGCCATTCTAGCTGTGAGTGAAACGATAGCGAAGAAGACCGAGTTAAATGAGTTAGCGATAATGGCCGACAAAATGCTTGAACAACTTCACAACCAAATATCAGCAGTACACAGCACTTCATCACCGCCAGCACCATCCACTCCACCTGTTGCTGCAAATCATGAAAATTCATCACTTCACGCGAAGATCGATATGTTGACGAAAGAGATTGCGGAATTAAAAACACACGACAGCCGCTACGGAAGGCAACGCGGGCGCAACTGGCGAGGCGCGCGTCATCGATCACGCAGTACATACCGATCGCCGCATGTTAACCGCCGGTCGAAATCAAATCAACAAGACAGGAACGAGTACGACAATTCCGTTTGTTATTTTCATCGAAAGTTCGGCGGAAAAGCAAGAAAATGTACTAGACCGTGTACTTATGAAGATAAGCACCCTTCAAGCTCGGGAAACTAAAGCAGGTGTTAGCAGAGACGGAACCTGGCACCTGGGAAAAATCACACCGTCTATTTCTGAAAGATAAGAAGACAAATCTAAGCTTTCTCATCGACACTGGTGCAAACATATCCGTCATCCCGGGAAAACGCTGTGAAATCCTAAAGCCAACAGCTTACAAACTTTATGCAGCAAACAACACAGAAATAGCTACCTTCGGTGAAAAAACATTGGACTTAGATTTCAACCTGAGACGACCATTCAAATGGAAGTTCGTCGTAGCAGCCGTCAGCAAGCCAATCATCGGCGCTGATTTTTTAAAACACCATAACCTCTTAGTCGACCTCGTGGGAAAATGTTTAATCGACAAGATAACTAACTTGTCAGTGAAGACCTCCATCTGCAAATCTGCGTCACCAACCATCAGAACCATAGACCTGGAACGAAAATATCATGACATATTGGCGGAATTTCCTGATATTACAAGACTATCCACAATGAAAAATACACCGAAACATAATGTCGAGCACCACATCGAAACAACAGGGCCGCCATTATACTGCAAAGCTCGTCCACTGCCACCTCACCGTTACGAAGCTGCAAAGAAAGAATTTCAAACAATGATGGACCAGGGATTATGCCGACCAAGCAAGAGCCCCTGGGCTAGTCCACTCCATGTGGTACCCAAACCAAACGGAGACTTACGTGTATGTGGAGACTACAGAAGATTAAATGCCATAACCAAGCCAGACAGATATCCCGTACCACGTTTGAAGGACTTTACTTACCAGTTGCACGGAAAGAAAATATTCTCAACTATTGACCTAAACAGGGCATACCAACAATTGCCTGTCCTGGAAAAACACATCGAAAAAACAGCCATCATCACTCCATTTGGCCTTTTCGAATTTCCCAGGATGTGCCCAGGACTCAAAAATGCTGGACAGACCTTCCAGCGTTTTATACACGAAGTATTCCGCGGACTCGACTTTGCCTACCCATTTGTTGATGACGTCATCATAAGTTCAAGTACAGAAGAGGAACACAGAAAACATTTACGAGCCGTCCTACAACGATTGAATCAATACGGTATCACTATAAATCCATCGAAATGTGTACTAGGCAAGGAAGTCATCAAATTCCTTGGACACACCGTCTCACAACATGGCATCAAACCACCAGCAGAAAAAGTAGAAGCAATCACCAAATTTCCGCTACCCACAACCGTGGAACAATTAAGAAGATTCCTTGGTACCGTCAATTTCTACAGAGATTGCATTTCGAAGGCAGCCGAAATACAAGCACCTCTAAATGCATTTTTACATAATAGCAAAAAACGAGACAAAACAAAGATTGTTTGGAACGAAAAAGCCAGGAAGGCATTTGAGCTATGTAAAGCTGGCTTACAAAATGCAGCATTACTAGCTCACCCCTCACATAACGCACCGATCGCGCTGATGACCGACGCCTCTGATAAATGCGCCGGTGCTGTACTGCAGCAATATGTCCACAATAAATGGCAGCCGCTGGGATATTTCTCCAAAGCATTATCAAGCGCACAAGTCAAATATAGCACATTCGACAGAGAGCTATTAGCTATATACATGGCTGTGAAACATTTTAGAAAAATGTTTGAAGGTAGATCTGATAATATTCACCGACCACAAGCCGCTAACCTACGCGATAAATAAAACATCGTCAGACAGCGAGACACCGCGCCGAACTCGGCAACTTATGTATATAAGTGAATTTACAAACGACATTCGTCACATCAGCGGGCAAGATAACATAGTCGCCGATTCATTATCACGAATCAACACAGAAACCATCACCTGTCCTGCAATAATCGACTACAAGCAACTAGCTACAGCGCAAGAGAGAGATAGCACTATACACGACTTAATGAAGCAAAGCAATCTACAGATGAAGCGCATAGTCCTACCAAACACAAATTGCAAAATACTATGCGAAACGTCAACACAAAATATTCGGCCGTACCTACCAGAAGCATTTCGCCGTGCCGCATACGACAGTGTACACAATCTCAGTCATCCCGGCACGCGCACAACACGCAAAATATTGAGTGAAAAATATTTCTGGCCATCTATGAATGCTGACGCGGGACAATGGACAAAAGCCTGTGAAGCCTGTCAGAAGTCTAAAGTCAATCGCCATACAGCGAGTTAAATCGCAACATTTCCACCATCAGAAAGATTTCAACACATTCATGTTGACATTGTTGGGCCCCTACCACCATCACAATACGGACACAAGTACCTGCTTACTATTATCGACCGGTACACGCGATGGCCTGAAGCATTCCCTCTTCACGACATTACTGCAGAAACAACTGTAAAAACAATATATGAAGGTTGGATATCAAGATTTGGTTGTCCAAACACAATAACAAGTGATCAAGGTCGTCAATTCGAGAGTCAACTTTTCTCCGAATTAATGAAGCTATTGGGAATAAACAGAACGAGAACAACCGCATATCACCCACAATCGAATGGAATCATCGAACGCTGGCACCGCACGTTGAAAGCCGCACTTACCGCGCGCTGCACTACTAGCGCGCACGGAAAGTGGTTTGACGAGTTACCGACCGTACTACTTGGGTTACGCGCAGCTACTCGCAGTGACACAGGAATTAGTCCTGCACAGTACACCTACGGAACATCATTACGATTACCCGGAGATTTTTTTGTCAAAACAAAAGAAAATCATAACCGGATGAGTCACGATTTTGTCGAACAGCTGCGACTCACTATCGCCGCGTACCGACCCGCCGAGACCTCGCATAGCAACAACATGTTTGTTCACTCCGACCTACGAACCTGTGATAATGTGTACCTGCGAAGAGATTGTACGAAAAAACCACTGCAACCGACGTATGAAGGACCGTATCCTGTATTGGAGAGATGTGAGAAATATTACAAGCTCCAACTACCAGGAAGAGTAGCCAACGTCTCGATCGACCGATTAAAGCCTGCATATACTCTGAATGAGCAAGGAAACGAAAACATACAGGGAACAGTGACGCGGTCAGGAAGATTAGTTAAACCAGTCGTACGCTTCGCTTGAGGGGGTGTACTGTAGCGGAATATTCCCAGCACAGATGTAATTCAGTATGTAGGGTATAGTGAAATTTTTGTGTTCTGAATAACTTTATATATGTACCCACTATGTGTTAATTTTTTCTAATAATTTTGTATAAAAGGAACCAACATTTTGAAAATACATTCATACCATTTTTTGCTTTCGCCTGAGTCTCATTTATATACCCCACGTATCTAACACCATAATACAAAAGTACGATACGTTTTTTCCAAAAATAGTCCCACAGTGACAGGACAACAATAAACAAGTAAAATAGCAAAACAAGAACACAAACTAATATGGAAATTATCATCCCGTCGCCCTGTTCCGACAATAAATTAGAAACAGGATGAAATCTGCCTTCCTTGGGGAGAGCCGGATGTAATAACGAGGCAAGGACTCTTGGAGGTCATAGTGGTTAGTTTACACTATGAATAAGTAGGATAAATAAAAGGGTAGTTTCCAGGTTCAAAATAATTACATTCTATTTAGTCCGTATTTTAGATTATAAAAAAATATTGGACACGTATTTTTTCTTTTTTCGATTAAACAAAAAAGAACAAAGATAATAAATAGCCTATTTAAGTTATCTGTGACGTCACTCTGCGCGAAAAATGCCACGCATCGTGACGTCATACGTAACTTTAATAGGCTATATCTTTGTCATTTTTGGTCTAATTTACAAATAAAAAAATACGTGTCCATTATTTTTGAAAATCTATAAAAACTTTTTCTAAAAAAAAAGTGACCGCCTTCAAAAACAACCACAAAAAAGGGTAAAATAACCTACAAAACTTTTCTTTCGGAAGTCGGTGTCTTTTTTTATTAATTTAATTGTCTTTTTTGCCACCGACTTCCGAAAGAAAAGTTTTGTAGGTTATTTTACCCTTTTTTGTGGTTGTTTTTGAAGGCGGTCACTTTTTTTTTAGAAAAAGTTTTTATTTTACTCTTTTTAGTTTAAATATTCAACCAACATTCTTGTCAAATACATAATTTTCTTACATGTGCATGTGCACTAGAATTTCGTAATCCGTAGCACCGGTAATAACATCGTTAACATCTCTTTCATTCATTCCCTATCTCAAAAACTACTGAACCGATTTTGATGACATATGCAGTATTCACTAAGTTGAACGATACCTAGTACAACAAAAAAATAATTACTTAAATCGGACTTGTAGTTCCGGAGATATGCGAACACGAACATAATTTTCTTACTTGAGGAGTTGTACCTTCCATCATCAGGTCAGCTTCATGAGATGATGATTTCTATACGCAAGTACTTGAATTACTTCATAAGATTTGCGAAAAACTATGTGTCAGCTAATAAAATTTGAGGGTTGCCCTCGATTTCTCCAAGATCCAATCATCAGATCGTGAAATGGTGACAATGGGACCACACGGGAAGCACCAGCTTTCGATTAAAAAAAGAATCATGAAAATCGGTTCACCCAGTCGCAAGTTATGAGGTAACAAACATAAAAAAAAAAAAAAAAAAAAAAAAATACAGTCGAATTGATAACCTCCTCCTTTTTTTGAAGTCGGTTAAAAATACGGACTAATTACATTTTTTTAGGCAACTAGCCTATTCTATAAGACACAATAACGAAAAATACAAAAATGTTTGAATTTTTCATTGTGAGTTTTCTGGTTGTCGGGAAATATTTATGATGAGGCTTAGATTTTTTTTTTATGTGAGATGGGTTTGCTCTTGACCTTAGTCAAGGTCAGGAATGACTAAGACAAGGTCGACAATGGAGCGAGCTTACCCAGAAGAAGCCTGTTCACTCTAACTTTGAAGAGATTAGGGTTGTATGCGTTCGGAAACACAGCCGCAGGCAGAGAGTTCCACTTTTCTTTTCCACTTTTCAATGATCAGAAGTTCAGAACAGCTCAGTAGATGGCAATTCCGAACTTTTGTTTTTTGAGTCAGAAATCTTCAAACAGCTCCTCTAGCCTTGTGAGTCTGATAGTAGCTTCTGCCCGACGAAGAAGACTGAGTAAAATCCACCCTTTTTCAATTGTCATTTGGATTCAAGGGCCACAGTAACCTCTTAAGTATTTCCCGCAAAGCCGTTGAGAGCTTGGCTGGATTTCTCGTCAATAAGTTTGTGAGCTGTCAATATTTTTTCGTGCGTTCTGTAGCTTGTAGCACAAGCAACTAGAACGCACGAAAAAATTTTTTTGTTGATTTAATGTTCACGAAATAAGTAATGTTTATTAAAAGTTCTTCTACAAAGCATTTGGAACTTAAATTTTCAAAGACCACTTTAAAATTATTTAAATTAAAATCACGTCACGTCTTTAAACCCTAAAAAAGCCATAAAATCTAATCCGAACCTTCCAAGTATATAAATCTATACCCTTTTTAATTTAATTAACTCATTCCGGGCCCCTCAATTTACATCGTCGAGCAGCGCCATACGTCATTCAGCACGCAGCAAACGTAATGTCGCTAAAAGCCCGTAGATCACGCAAGATGGCGCTACTAGTCAAAACAAACAAATCACAGTCAGTCGGCCGGCGACCTCCGCCGCGCCCGCACGTTATTTATGTAACGCTCTTTAATGGCGATTGACACGCAAACGCTGTTACAGTTTGGGATTTTTTCGGATACTGGAAATTCCGTTGTGCGTTTGATTCTAAAATTGGGTTTGGAATTGGGTTGTGTTCGGATTTAAAACGATTGTTTCGGCTGAACAAAATATTGTCCAATGAGTTTCTTGACGTCTACTGGTATCCTTTGCTTCTTTGTGTTAAAAGTGAATAAATTATGCTGTCTTAAAAGACACGGGGTCTGTCATACCCAAAGGCTTTAAAGATGTGCACCTTTTATGTATACTCACATTTCGTCACTTATGGTTAATTCAAATGTGATTTCGACAAACCTATTGCGACAAGTGGGGATAAATCCAGGTATCATGGTTGTTACTGCCTCATGCGAAGAAATCTCAAAGACACTTTTCCTGGGAATTGATTCTAGTACCTATTGATTAGCTGTCTTTCTTGTGTTTAATAGAACAAGAAAATAGACACATCATTCTAAGTGTTTGTATTCATTATCGACTTGATGTTGATGCTGGCTTTTACATAGGCCACAGGAAAGCATTGCCATACAACGTGGCAACGCCGCCGGTCTGTCGGGCACATTACCAGACCAGCGAAAGCGTTGAGGAGGAATTTTTCGATGCTTTGTAATAGTATAGTTTTATTAAGTTTTAGTTATCAAGTAATCTAAGCAATTTTGCTATTCTATGAAGATTTATAGATAGATTAACCATTGTAAAGAAATTAATCCTCATCGGATCAGATTAATCCGCCATTGCCGTGAGTCTACCCCAGGATGTCGGTTCTGATCCAATACCGAAGCAATTCCATTACATAAACAAACCAAATCACAAACGTAAATACATGGAAACCTTGTGTTAACTAGCGATTGGCACTTAATTAGCAAATCTGTATTGTTCCAGGAGGAAATCTAGTAGCTATTGTGTTTTACAACATGTCGGTAGTGAAATACGTGTGGTATCTGCACTTTGTTAATTGGGTATTGAACTGAAAAATTCTAACTACCTATTCTGTCAATTAGATTGTCAAAAACTATTATTAGAACCGTATTTTTTATTTTCTTACGTTAACTAAAATTAACGGAGTCACGACATATTTTTTTT
Organism: Agrotis segetum; assembly: GCA_036375495.1. Classification (NCBI taxonomy): domain Eukaryota; kingdom Metazoa; phylum Arthropoda; class Insecta; order Lepidoptera; family Noctuidae; genus Agrotis; species Agrotis segetum. The sequence goes on from JAQSVV010000435.1 coordinate 206,432, forward strand.
AAATTGGCAATACGTCACAACTTAGTACCTACCTACAATATTTTTGTTACGTTACCTTCTCTTTTTAGTTTTGATATGTATACTCAAGTTGACAGTTTTATTTTTTTACGTGGTAAAATCATCAAATAAGTCCTGCCACTCAGGGAAGGGCAGGAGGGACAGCCAGACTTCATCATCGTCATCATCATCTCAGTCATAGGACGACCACTGCTAAACATAGGCCTCCCCTTTAGATCCACATATACCGGTCAGACTTGTACTGACTAAAATCCACGGTGTCCTTCAATAGCCCTTTACGTTCCGGGGCCATGGTTACTCGTTAGTCCCGCGACCCCAGCAGGCTTTGGCTACTTTGGCCCTCTAAGGGGGGCATTATGCTGAGAGCTCTTTTAGGCGCTCGTGGAACACGACGCGTCGTCGAGAAGCTAGACTGCTAGAAGCTCTTAGATGGCAGCGTCACTTCTTTGCAGAATGACATAATTATGCTTCACAGTAGTTACAATGGCTGACTTCAAGTTGAAGAGTTACTAAGACTGCAATCTTAAAACAAAATTACGCAGATATCCACAAAAAAAAAATCTTACTCCAAATATTATTTTTATGAAATGACGAGTTGAGTAGGTAACTCAACCTTTTTTTATGCTCAGTAAAAAGATAATGTACTCGAGATGTCTGTTCAGACCGAGCTCAAAAGTTTTAAGTAGAATATAAAAGAGAAGTGGGACAAATTCCTGGCGATTTGTTATCGTAAGAAACTTGCCCTATAAACGGCGCCGTGGAGTCATTATGTTATGTTTTTGGCGCGGCTCCGAAGTTGGGAGTAGTGGATTTTGAGTTTTTGAGGCATAGGATTACCGTATCGTCATTATTTTCACTCGAGAAGCAAAACGAAGCTTCTAGAGCTATTGAAATCTTTAATTTATCTGTTACTATCTGCTGACAGCGATTTCTCCTGCTTATTTCTCGAAAATCATCCCACGAAAATGGTTGTAACGGGATAAAAAGTATCCTTCGTGTTAATTCAAGTTACAAACTATCCCTGTACCAGAATTCACACAAATCCATTCAGTAGTTTGTGTGAAAGTCTAACAAACTTCAGTCCATCGTCAATTTTTTTGCATTTATAACATTTGCTGGTTGTCTTGAAAATATCGCTTATTAAGTGTCACCCATATTTCATCATCTCAGCCATAGGACGTCCACTTCTGAACATAGGCCTCCCCTTTAGATCTCCACATATACCGGTTGGAAGCGACCTGCATCCAGCGTCTTTCGGCGACCTTTATAAGATCCTATTTTTAAGATCTATTTGTAAATACCTGTTATTTTCATGTATTCTAACTACCTATTAGATTCAACCCGCTTCTTAAACACCCCAAAACATCCCGCTACAACCCACTTCTGTCCCCCGCTGGTTTGAAAGCCGCTCACATCACCACGCCCATCTCAATTCTCAACGCTTCGTCCTCAGATCTTTTATGACAAATGTATAACGTCTCTGAATACTTGAATAACTGACTTTTGACTAAAACAAACTTTTGACTTAGGAGCTGAGAATGATTTTATTACGATCGCTTTTACTATTTCAAGTAATTTGTTAAGTAATAACTTGTTATTATGTGAAAGGTTTTGGCAGATTGGGGCTTGTTAAGAATTAGCTAAAGGTATATTATCACTTCACGCCTAAAAGGTTAGGTAGAGGATGGTGCCGTTGCGGGACTGTCTTAGCAAGGTACAGAGGCCCTGAAACACTAAGGGCAAGCGAGTTAGAGTCGGCTGTAATACACCGTAACGGTAACGGGTAAGTACGATGTGCGTATCGTCGAATTTCTGTTGCTAGGACAACCAGTGGGGAGTCTCCCCACGATTTTATCCTCCACAGTTTTGAGAGCATTGGTGATGAAATAAATTACACCAAATAATATGCAAGCGTATTATTTATATTTATTTTATATATTTATACAACGTGTAACGTTAATAGCGCAAAACCTCTCGTGGGGTAACTCAGCCCATGTTACTGAACAATGTTTGATCAAAATCTTTTGGAAAACTTAACCTGAAAGATCGGCCTGTGTGTCTGTAATTATTTAGCCACGAGCTTGAATTAAAATAAAAAGAAAGAAAATAAAACTCAATCACCCCAACCTTAATAGCGTGTCACATCGCCTTAAAATACGCCCCTCCTTAAAATTCAATACGTTTCTAGACCTAAGGGAATTTCATTAGTACTGAACCTAGGTTTCAATTAACATTAAAAGCAATGACCTCGGGTTAATTGTATTTCTTAATACGCTATTTCTACATGTACTGGTCTTATTTGTATGGGTTTGCTCTTTTAAATAGATTTGGTTACAAAAATACCAGGTTTTTATTTTCCTAATCTGGCTTAATGCCTGTTTTTTTGCATGAAAAGGAAGCTGGAATATTATTCATCTTGTTTTTTCTATATTTATTCAGTGTAAGTCATTAACAACCTTTTCATGGACTGAAATTACTTACGGTTTTATGGTTATAATTTATATGACTTACACTATGAAACCAAGTCTAAAAGGACAATTAATAAGAATTCAGAATTCATACGAAATGGAAAAATCGTTGATAATTTATGAAAGTCTTTAAATTTTTATCTGTAGGTACTCATTTGATCATTTTCATTTTCAATTAAAAAGGGGCATTTTTTTAAATCATCAAATATGTCCTGTGTAGATCAGAAGGGACTGTCAGACTCGTACTGACTAAAACCCACCGTGTCTCTTCAATTGCCCTTTACGTTCGAGAGTCACGATAACCTGCTTAGACAGCCCCGCGACCCTGGCAGCCATCATAATCTAAGCCCCAAACCAAATAGAAATGCACATTTCTTCCGTATATTTCCATCATTAGCAAAGATTCATCAACATAAAAGTCGTAACTAATGAAGCAAACACGGCAACATCGGGATTAACATCAAAACAAACCGTAATCCGAAAAGTTTTTTTTAAAACAAAAATAAACTTAATGTATTCGGTGGCAAGCCTAAGGCCCGGTGCGACCCCACTTTAATGTAGTCTTTACAACATTAAACACTGGATATTAGGATGTGGTCTCACTGTCAGCGATTTTAAGGAATGGTATGACTGAGCGGTTGACTTTTTTAAGACAAAACCGTTTTTTCGTAGAACTGGAAGTTTAGAGACGTGCTCAATTGCACATTTACTAACAATAAAGGAGATCATTTTTTTTGGGCCTTTTCTGAAAGTGCCGGCCAACGAAAAAAATTGGTACCTATGGGTAGTACTAGTCATTTGGAGCAATAGTTACTATGGCACAAAAGTTGTAGGTTTGCTCTCGGCCAAGTTATACAAGTTCGAAAATTCGTAATTTTCATACAATTTTTAATTTCTGAAAGTGCCGAGAAACAGCAAATTATGATAAGTACTGCTAGAACTAGCGACCTCAAGCTATTTAACATAAAATATCATCACGCCTGTAATCCCTGAAGGGTTGGGTAGAGGTGTACCCAATTAAAATAAATAAAAATCACTTTATTCTTTGTGAAAAGAAGTTAAAGCTTGTTAAAATAAATAAATCTGCTGGTGGGGCCAGCATCAGGAACAGAATCGAAGTTGCCTGTGGTAGTGATCTTGGGAGAAAAATCTCCCAAAATACAAATCCTGTCCAAAAGAACTGCTTTCTGAATCAACCACGTTTTTTTTGCTATTAAAATCATCAAAATTGTTCTACGGTATCCTGCTAAGATAGTCCTGCGACCTGGTAGGTGCTTGGCTCTATAAGAGTCACTGAAAGTTCCTTTAGACGCGCGTGGAAAACGACATGCTGTCATCCTGAGCCTAATCCTGGATAAGACAACTCGCTCCCCATTACTCATCGTACGCAGCTGGATTGAGATTTCGAGGGCGCCCTCTCCTTCACGTCTTCTGTCTCCTCCTTCGCTGTCATTGTTGCTGCAGAAGAAACGGCAGCTTCCTTACCGGATTGCCACGGTGTGATCTGGATAAAGAAGCCCTCCAAGCATATATGAGTGGACCACCCGAAAAGCCATGATTCCCTGGTGCGATCAGCTTATCTGGTCTCTTCCTTAGACTTCTCTGACTTCCTGGAGACAACGGACACAGAGTTCGCGCGCCCAAAGGAGCTTTCAGGGGCCCTTATAGAGCCAAACGCCTACCAGTCAACTTTCATTCATACATTTGTTGTTTTCTTAAAGAGCCTCATAGCCTTCGGAACGTGATACTGTCGAACCCCCGATACCGTAGTGATAGGACGGATAAGCATCGTTGTCCAGTCAACTAGACTCAACTGGTATTCGTCCTTGACATCCCGTGAAAGTTCAAGTAGCATTCCTGGGGCTGCCTTCAAGCAGTTACCCAATCTTGCGGGGCAAACGCCTCTTTTTGGAGGCTCTACGTGGAAGTGGTGCGCTTAAAGTCCCTCTACTGGAACTCTGTGTCCGTCGTCTCCATAAGGAGGTGACCAAACACGCTGATCGCACAGGGCATCATGGCTATTAGGGTGATCCACACATAGTTGCTGGAGGGCTTCCGCTTCCAGATCATACGGTCGCAATCCGGAAAGGAGGCTGCCATTTCTTCTGCAGCAGTAATGACAGCGGAGGAGGAAGGAGGCAGAACACATGAAGGAGAGAACACCCTCGAAATCTCAATCCAGCCGCTTACGGCGATTAATGGGAAGTAAGGACGACAGCATGTCGTGTTCCTCGCGCGCCTAAAGGAGCTTTCAGAGGCCCTTATAGAGCCAAACGTCTACCAGCTATCCTACCAAGACCCCTACCACAGGCAACGTTGATTCTGTTTCCGATGCTGGCTCCACCAGTAGATTTATATGTTTTAACAGGTTTTTATTTCTTTTCAGAAAAAATTAAGAGATTATTATTCATTTTAATTCGGAACACTTCTGCCCAACCCTTCAGGAATTACAGGCGCGATGATATTTTATGTTAAATTGCTTGAGGTCCCTAGTTCTAGCAATACTTATAATTATTTGGTGTTTTTGAGCACTTTCAGAAATTAAAAATGTATGAAAATTACGAATCTTTGAACTTGTATAACTTGGCCGGGAGCAATTCTACAACTTTTGTGCCATAGTAACTATTGCTCCAAATGACTAGTACTACCCATAGGTACCAATTTTTTTCGTTGGCCGGCACTTTCGGAAAAGGCCCAAAAATGTATGGAGCGTGAATGTTCTCCTTTGAACTGGACAACGGCGCACTCTCTCTCTTCCTCTCAGATTGAGGGGGGAGGCACTTGTATGCCTGTGTATGAGAACAAAATTGAGTCGAAAGTTGCAACAAGAGGATTTCTTAGTACTTATTCACGTCGAACGCGCGGGCGCGGGCGCTAGCTTGCCCGCTAGCGTTTCGTCGTGTACACTTCCATATTACGCCATTATGTTTGACTAGCTGTTGCCAGCGGTTTCACCCGCTACAACTCGAAAATTATCCCACAGGAACATAAAATCGGGATAAAAGCTATCCTATGTGTTAATCCAGGTTACAAACTATCTGTGTACCAAATTTTAGCCAAATCCGTTCAGTGGTTTTTGCGTGAAAGAGTAACAAACATCCATACATCCATACATACAAACTTTCACCTTTATAATATTAATAGGATATGACCGCGCCCGCGTCTGCGCCCGCGAATCAACGTGTTTGAGCACTTAGGGATTGAAGATTACTGTCATTTCCATCTATACTATGGCCATAGAAAGTTATTCAGTGATGTCATAATTTTTCAGGCCTTGCCTCAATTTATGTAGGTTTGGCGCAAATAGCTTCTCACCTCTTCAAGATGTCTTCTCAGTAAAATACTCAGGCGTATACCTTGGCTAGACTCAAACTGATAGCACCGTACACTTGCTAATCATCAGGATAAAATATTCCTAAGAAAACATCGTTATGTCAAAAAATAACCTATCAATAAGCATCGCTCCCCGCTAACAGTGGCACCCACCTTATTATGAAACAATAGCCACCCCAGCACTTATTAATGAAAATACCCCTGTAAAGGTACTGGTGTAATATTTTATTTACCGTAAATTTCACCTTCCATGCTGCTCAATGATCTATAAAGTTTTATGATAGACGTTGTCTTTTCGTTAGCGAATTCTATGTAATATTATAAACGTGAAAGTCTGTTTGTTGGGTTCGCTTTCATGTGTAAATCGCTGAACCGAGTTCAACAAATTTTTGTACATATATATAGTATATACACTTTATAGAAAGTTATAGTTTGTACAAGTATTTTCTTGTCTTAAACTTATGTTAAATTCAATTCGTTCTTAATTCCTCGATTAAGAGCTAAACGCTTGCCGGAGTCGCCAGTGCACAGTCTAGACAAATAACCGTGACCCTGAAACGTAAAGGTCAACTGAAGGAGCACGATGGATTTAGTCAGCATGAGTGCTTTTAGTCTGTTAGTTTTAGTTTGTGGGTTGGTAGATGTCATATGTCTTCGAATTTTTGGTTCTAGGACATGCCGGTTTCCTCATGATGTTTTCCTTCACCGTTTTGATAGCAGTGGTGATGAAATACATTATCTACACAAAGTAATGCGCCTGGTGGGGTTCGAACCTACAATTTATAAGTCGGAACTGATACCACTGGGCCACCACTGCTTTAATCTAATTTGATGCTTTTACAAAAAAAAAATGCTGAAGTGGAGGTAGTAAATTTTCTATGAATCATTCATGCATGACATCTAATTTGCTTAACAGAAATATCAGACAAAAAAATAAAGTGGGATCAAAACGGGAATAATTCAAAATGAACAGGAGCAAAGCCGCGAGCAGACGCTAGTATAAAACAATGCGACGGGCTGTCGCAATGTGCTTCTGCTACTATTTGGACAAGCCGAACGGATATTATTTTTTCTTTGTAGTATTTTTATCACCGAAGGAATTTTCTGTGTTATTTTGATAATGGCTTAGAACTAGTTCCATTTATATCGTGTCGAGACGGGTATCACAAGAATAATTGTTGCCGAAAATAAAAGAATAGTCGTCAGACTGGTAGAGAATGTGTTGTGGTACCTATGTGGCTTAACATTTTCATCATCATCATCTACCTAGCCTTAAACTATATTGTGGTCGGCATCCAATCGAACCAGATGCAACTGAATATCAGTATTTTTACATGGAGTGACTGCCTGTCGGACCCCCACAACCCAGTAACTGGTAATACGATACTCCATGGTAAGACTGGTTGTCAAACTTAAGAGCTTCTGACTGTGATTAACGACTGTCAAAGATCTACAAATGACAGCCGGCACACTAAGTTTAAGACATCAAGAGATAAAGATTTGTCTATCTAAGCAAAATTCCGTCTTCAAATACAAAGTTCAGATTAATTCACCTATAGTTAACACACGAGATTTGTAAACATGTGGAAAGATATACGTAAAACTAAGACAATGTAATGACTAAAAATGTAACCGAATCCGGTCAAACTAACCAAGGAGAACATTAAATGAACGCCAATCAAATCCTGTCCGAAACTTCCGACTTTAAAAGTACAAACAATACTTCCAAGTGATTTGGACAATGCAAGAGCATTGGAGTGTGGCTGACCATTAAAAATGAAGATATAAATCGAGGGTCTTAATGACCATTGTTTAATGGTGCGTTGTTCGTAGGGTTACCATTACGAAATTTTTAAAAAGTTTTGACAATTAGCTGACTTTAGCAAAAAAAATACTTACATTTAACTGTTTAATGTGTGGTTACCTCGACCGTACTGAAACACGCGGATTTCGACAAGCATTTTAAGAGTATACTGATTTTAGATTACAGTAAATGTATTGCACAACAGTTCTTTTATTTGCACCTTTAGGTTTTCTATATAACTACATGCTCATTTAATTACGTCTTTGACTTGTAAGCAAATAATTTTCAAACTAATTTTTTTACCAAGAATTCCGAATAAGAAGCGTAATGAAAACATATCAGGAAAAATAATATTCCTAAGTAAAGTACAAAAAGGAGGTAAACAAAACTCGGACATGTCCGAAAAAATCCAGTGGGATGGTAACTCTAGTCTGTTGTGGGAGTGACGTTAGAGGGTTGAATTTGACATTCGTAGTATTAATGTTGGTTAAAAGGTTTAATTTCCACAGTGGGGTGTAGTTTAAAGTTAAAAATGTATTCGTCTATATTTCCCAAAGGAAAGGCTTGTAGGCCGGAAAGCTTGTATGGTTTGCAAGAGGTCGCTGAATATATTCACTGTTTTTATGTATTTTTCATGTTTTACTGAAATCATCATCCGCCTCGTCATTCGGTTTCAGCTGAATATCAGTCAGTATTTTACTGCCTATCCGACCTCCACAACTCATGACTGGGTTATAGGATACCCATTAGTAAGACTGATTGTCAGACTTTAGAGCTTCTGGACGAACTGCCAATTTCAAACAATTGCCAGCGTTAAATCGATCGTACGATAGGCATGGTGTATGGCTACTTTAACAGTAATGACAGTCAAAGATCTAGAAATGTCGTTTTTAACGCAGTCATTTACCAGGGACAAAATAAAAGAGACTGGGCGTAGAATAAGCATTTTGAAGTGGAAGTGGGCCGGCCATATCTGTAGACGGACAGATGGTAGATGGAGCAAACATGTGCTAGAGTAGAGACCGCGAATGAGCAATTGCAGTGTTGGACGCCCTGCGGAACGATGGGTCGTTGAAGAATGTGGCTGGCAGTGGAAGGATGCGGACTGCCCAGGACCTGGAGGGTTGGCGCTCTTTGTCCCGGCTTACGTCCAGTATGCCAAATGTTTTACGTGCTTACTGAGGCAGGGAGGAAACTTACTTTGAAAGATAGTCGCCCATCCACATTACAACCTCAGCAAGTTCGGCTTAAATTTCAAGATTCAAGATCGGCCTGTGGAGGTGTGGGTCTTTTATTTTATTTTATCTAAGACTTCCGGGTGGCCTATTTGAATCGTCAGTCGCAGAACCTAGTAAGCCACTTCGTACATCAACTCGCTGCCCGACCATGGACCATGCTCGGGTCGACGGTGCGTCGTGTTCCACGCGCGCCTCAAAAACCGTCAGGTAAAATTACCCTCTCAGAGGGCCACAGCCTGCCGGGGTCGCGGGATTTATTTCCTTACCGTGACCCCGGAACACAAAGGGCTATTGAAGTACACCGTGGATTTTAGTCAGTACAAGTCTGACAGTCCCTCCCGCCCTGCCCGGGGTGGGAGGACTCATTTGATGATTTTACCACGATAAAAAACGAACATTAGACGACACGAATCTCCGATACCTTACGACTTGGCATTCATTGACGCGTGCCTGTGTACGAACCACTATAGATTTGTATTGTTTGTCGCTTGGATACCAAAGTCGCAAGGTATCGGAAAATTGAGTCGCCTTGTGTACGAAGAGGCTTACTTATGCAATACAAATCCAACTTCAAACGTAACCAAAATACATGAAACGTAATTCAAGCACAAGTCGGAGATGAGAAACCTGTTTAGAACAAAGTGGGTTCCTTGAGCCTTACTCAGAAGTCCTTGAGTTGAGTACTATGTATGTGATATCTGATCGTGGTATTTGTATGGTTGTTAATATAGTTAGGGGTTTTATGTTCAAGGATGGCATAACAGCCCGTTCATGACTTTGCTGATTTGGTCTAAGCGATGAACGGAGCGACAGGCGAGTAAGAGATTATAATCTCAGTAGGCAAATTCAAACATTTCTACACATTTGATCTGACAGGTCCGCCCCACGCCAAGTCACCGCTTACAGCGACAAGGTTTAAGCACTAGGTAGGTTCAACTTCAAGAAAGAGGTCAACCGCCAAATCCAACTCGACTGGGCAGCGTTCGGGAAATTGCGTAACGTATTTTCGTCCAAAATACCTCAGTGCCTCAAGTCCAAAGTTTTCGACCAATGTGTGTTACCAGTGATGACGTATGACGCCGAAACGTGGTCCTTTACTATGAGCCTCATTAGTAAGCTCAGTATAGTCCAACGAGCTATGGAGAGCGCTATGCTCGGAGTCTCTCTGCGCGATCGACTCAGAAATGAGAAGATTCGTAGCCGAACCAAAGTAACCGACATAGCCCAACGAATTAGCAAGTTGAAATGGCAGTGGGCAGGCCATATAGCACGCAGAACTGATGGCCGATGGAGCCGTAAGGTTCTCGAATGGAGACCACGCTTCCGACTGTCTACACTCGCCTTCGGCTGCGCCTCGGCTCGGGTAGACATTTGTTGGAACTCTTTGCAATGACAACCTTTTCGCACTTGTAATGAAAGGCCTATTCAGACCTAATCGATATTCGCTGCCGCTGTGGGTAGAGGGACATACCGCGCGGGTTTCGGTCAGTTATTTATTATCAAGTATCGCGGCTAGAGCGACCTAAGCGATATTCGCTGCCGCTGTGGGTAGAGGTACTACATACAGCGCGTTATTCTACCCACAAGGATAGCGAAATCCGTTTTGGTGTGAACAGTAATATTACCGCAAACCCACTGGGTTTTCTCTGCCGCAGACGGCAGCGAATACCGCTTAGGTCTGAATAGGCCTGTATACTAAGAGAAAATATAGTGTATAGTGTTCATCGACGCAATATAAAAGCTGTTGTGAAATTCAACAGCCATACTGTGTCGGTAGTAGTAATAAAATACAGATACGTTTTATGTTGTACTAAACGGTTCTATGTTAGTTCGACTTGTATTTATATTTGGTTTGCTGACTTTAACTGTTGAATATATTCTACTAAGAAATTTTTAGTTTTGTTGTTATTTTATGCAAGGAGCGACTGAAAAAGCGCCATGCTTCTTTGCTGGTGATTCAAACCATCAAAATTGACAGCTTCGCTCGAAACTACCTTTTTGCGGTTCCGCAACTATGTCCGAATGAAGAAACAGAATCCTAAAAACGATTCCGTTTGTTCGTTTGTCCGCTCTACACACTCTATTTCCTCTGAACTATTACTAACTTTTCCCGGCGGCTTCGCTCGTCCCCTCCCCATTATTGATGTCACTCAGGAACAAAGCAGCTTTCAACTGGTGAAAGAATTTTTGAAATCGGACCAGTAGTTTTTGAGCCTATTCATTACAAACACACACAGTTTTCCTCTTTATAAAATTAGTATTAAAGTATAGACTAGCTGTGCCCACGACGTTCGCATGGATGTCGGATCTTATAGTATTGTATGGTACAACGTGCTGGTATCCGCAAATCCACGTCGTATGCGTGTATTTTGCGTGGATCTTATAGTAGCCTGAGTTACTGCTTATTAAGTCAAAAAAGTGCAAAGTCCCGTCAAAATCGGTCGAGCCACGTCAGAGATTAGCCATTCCAATCAGACAGACAGACAAAAATGTCATTTTGGTGTATGTACCAGATTGTACCGTATATATTCATATGCATGTAGTAAAAAACAGTTATTTCTAAAAGATACTCCAATTTCATTTAAATGTATAGATTATTATACATACATATTATTTTAAAATTCAGCATTATTGACAAAAAAATTTAGAAAAAAAAAACATATTGAGACGAAGGAGATGGCGGAAAGAACTGAAAAGGTTTTGTCAGAGCTGAAAGAAGACGTACAGGATTGAGAGAAGTGAAGAACACAGATGAAAGAAGCTTGCCCAGATTTGGGACAGAGTCCGCTAGAAAAAATGAGGTTTAAAATAAGTGAAGAGAATGCTTAAACCAGAAACAGGGTGTTATTCTTTAAAACGGTGTGAGGAGACAGATTAGGGGTTGAACCACATCTGGCAGCACGGAATCGCCTTTTTCCGTCGCCCTTTCTCTTTCTGTCGCTTAGAACTGCCATTTGCTGGACCGAGACAATGCGATAGCACGCGGCCGCCTCGAGGATTCCGACTCGTGCTATCGCATTATGCTTTCTGCCTTCTGTGCTGCCAGGTGTGGTTCAACCCTAAAAAACTTCACAGAATGTTTACAAGACGCACCTAGCTTTAAATGCAAGTTCTTCAATGTTGTTAGCTCATAAATAACAAAGTTTTGTATCACAGTGTTTACAGCTCACAATATTTTGATGTCGTAACATTGATACTACTATTTTTATTATTTAACCATTTTTACTACCACGAGATAGTTGGGTAGTACAAGATGAGTTTCATTTGAGAATCGATTGGTTTACTATAGAACTTTATAAACTAGTTTCTGCCCACAGCTCCGCCCGTGTAGAGTTCGTATATTTAAATTAATTTGTGCTACTTTGTATCTCTTTTATGAAGAAAAACGTTGCTCCTCTAAACTTGAAATTTCTTTTGGATCGTGGGTGCCTTTAGTACCGGGCCGTGTATAAAGTCTCATAAATAATTGGTCCCTCTGCGGGGACCGAACCCGCAACAAGCTGCGCAGAAGTCAATCGCTCAGTTACTGAGCCAACGGTGCCGTAAGGCAGAAAAAAGTGCGAAAGATTTCAGAAATGGAAAGGAGCCACGCTTCAAACAATCAATTTTTAACTTCACCTACATTCCTACCTCTTAAAACGAATTTTTACATAAAATAGTGTAAGAAATACTTTCTAGGATGTAGAATATGAATGCTTTTAAACTTTTAAAGGATGGTTACAAAGATAAATCTAAAAAAAAACCAACGTTCACAAACCCTTCGAAAACCTATACCAAAAACTAAACTAATCGATTCCCGAACCCGGTTTAAATCGATACATAATCGTCGCTAACTCGATTCAAAAACATTACCATTTTCCCGCATTGACAGCTCAGATAAGATCGGTAAAACACTGTTACATTATGCGAATAAAAACATGTAAACTCGGTATCGATATCGAGTATCGGTATCGAATAATCGGTTACCAAAGCTCACACGTCATCGGTACGACTTATCGCTATGTAGCGCCTGGGGTCGTAAAGCGAGTACACTTGCGGCCGAAGTGACGTGTAAACATGTTTCTGGGTTGATATTGTCGTGTTTAAGGGTCTTATGAATGTTCTAAGCTGGGGTTTTGTAGATGTAATAAAGTGGACTGGAATCTTTTTTTGATAGCATGTTTTTTTTGGAAGGTTTATATGTACCGAGGAGGGTTAAAGTATAGATTGGTGTGTGGCTTGAAACTATTTCACTTTTTCTATAAGAAATTCTCCGTAATACAATTTAGCCGCTGTACAATAAGCATTAGTTATTTCAATTACTTTATAAACCGTTAAAACATAATTGAAAGCAGCATTGGCTCCAAGTAACCTTTTAATCAAAAATTCAAAACTAAAGTAAAGCAGCAGATTTTTCAGCTAAATGCATTTTTTTACAAAATAGAAATAGGCGATTTAAAAGTTTTTAAAAACCACACAAAAATTCACATCGAAAATAAATAAAAACGAAACACAAAACAAAATACGCTGCAAAAGTTTTATCGAATCGAAATTTTCCGGTTCGGTTAAACTGTGTCGTTAAAAGTGTCCTCGAGTGTAAAAATCACATTATAAAATATTCAACTCGGTATTGCCATACGTTTTCACGTGGCAATCGGCTCTTATGCCTGGGGTTGCCAGCCTAGCCCGGGTTTTTAACGGCGTTTCGCTGCCAAGTTGCCAGCACTTAAAATATGACGCCAGTTGAGATGTTTGAACATAATTGTGAGTAAATAATGTGAGTATTTGAGGAGGTGGAGTGAAGTGCCCTCTTAGGAGGAAAGTGTTGGATTGTTAGCCGAGACCTTAGCGCTAGTAATAGCACGAGTTCTTGTACGTAAATAATGCAGGTAGGTGACTGATTTATTTATTGCCATGTGTATTAAATAATGTTTTATTCTTATGTAGGTATCTATTCCAATGTATTTATTATTGATCTATAATATGTATGTATTTAGAAACACATAAGTATGTTTATCAGTTGTCTAGTACTCATAACACAAGCTCTGCTTAGCTTGGGACTAGATGGCGTTGTGTGATAGTTGTGGAAAAAAAAATGTGCAAATGAATTATGTTCTAAATTGATATTAAAATGTGTTTGTTTTCGAGCGTGTGTAATGATCGCGGGACTGTCTTGAAATTTGCTCCGTGGCCCTGGAACGCAAAAAGCAACTGAAGAAACAGGGTAGATTTTAAGTCCTGCAGATAGAGTGTAACAGTCCCTTCTGGGAGCCCCGTTTATACTGACAACAGCTTGGTAAGACGAGAAATAAAAACTACGCACCGTCAACCATGGTCCTTGATTGTACGGCGAGCAACCCATTACTCGCCGCCCGCAAAGTCTTGATACTACAGAACAGGTTCCTAATATCCCTTTTACTAAAACAGAACGCAAAACAGAACCGAGATAAAACAAACTACTTTCGACTGGAACCCAACGGAGTAAAATGGTTGAGTTACTTGCCTTTTGTGTTTGACGTTAGAGAATGAATAACAATATCAAAGAGGAGTAGTAATTATACCCGCCCCTGTAATGGATACACACGGTTCGGAAAGTTTGCCAACGTAATTGTGAACTGTACTTGAGTAAGTTTGAAATGAAATTAGAGTTGGACTTTTAGACTACATACGTGTTTTTAAGTTTGAAGGTGCGAGGAGTCAACTGGTATGATTTAGATTCTTACGATTCTGATTGGCATTACTTTATTATTAGAATCTTTCAGCCATACTATTTATGTTAACGGCTAAGGGCAGCCTTCACTTGGGCGTTCACTTGTAATAGATCATGGAGCATTTGCAGTTTTTAATTTTGTCGTACTGAACAACGAACAGAGAAAAAGATCTAGCGAACGCTTTAGTCGATGGTCGTGAAGAATTTTTCTTCATGAATATGAAAAAAGATCGCCAGAACGTTCGTTAGAATGCTCCCTAAACCGCTCTTGTTTGTCTTTCTGTAATGTGAGTTCATTACAAATGAATGTTTATTAAATGTTTATCTAATTGCTATGAAGAGTAAAACCAGACATTTTTCGTTAGCCTATGCTGCCGCTGCTGAGAAAAATCCTCCCCCGCGATAACTTCCAGTACCTCTTAATATGAGCTTCCCTTTCTCATTACACTGACACATAGAGATGAAATAAGTGATTTTACAATATTGTTTACTACCTGGAATACTTGTTTTTTTTTTAATCTTTCAGATGAACATGACACTTAAGTTCGACAAAGACAACAATCCCTTTCTCTAAAATCTCAAATGCTGTCCATTCTTTCCTACCGTGTGTACAACAAGCGACATCAAGAACACGAAGTGCGCACTCTGAATTATGTATTAAAAGCTCAATCGAAACGGCTTTTATCTCCGCTGGAGGGCAATTGTGACCTCACTCGTTACCTTTTAATCCTTTATGTATATGTATCTGTTATTATCAACCCTTCGGCCTTATCTTTAGTTATTTTTGGACACCCACTTTATTAGGTATTATTTAACTATATTACTAACATTATAATTAAGCAGGGTTATTTGTAAAACATATACAATCTTTCATGGGCTGAAAGTACTAAAGGTTACAAACAACTTTTACGTACTATTATTATTATTTATTTATTTCAGATTTTAAATCCATATTTTGTTAGTAAAAATCTTATGTTAGTAGACACCAAAATACAAAATTCAAAACGACTGGGTATACCTACGTGTGCAGCCGTATCCAGTGAGCCAGCATGGGGCTGTTCCACCTATCACACAAAACACTCAGGATGCTGTGGGAGCTACTACGTATTCTACCGAGAATGGACTACTATGAAAATCAATTTCTTTTTATTTTTCTGGGTTGGTTTCATAGTAAAAATTGGTGGTTAAAACCACTTACGTTCATAAACACTACTAGCGAAAAGCAAACCGGCAGCGAACATGTGCAATTAGTAATTTGAATTTGTCTATGACACTCAAAGATAATGTAGGTTTCTACGGGTGCAAGAATTTTCAAAATCGGTTGACTAATTCCAGAGATAACTTTAAACAAATATCTTCACAAACTTGAGAAATTAATAGAGGAGGCCTATGTACAGCAGTGGACGTCCTTCGGCCGATGATGATGATGATAAAAGCTTCTAAAACCAATGGCACAATCACCACAGTACGCAACGATGTCAATTTTTAACCTCGACAATCGACTTACTCTAAAAAAAAGTTATTACTGAAAACAAAATTGTTCCAGTCTTTTTTCCTAAACATATTCAATGGCAAAGCTCCCTTCAGACCATAATCTCAGATTAGATTCTGATACCGTAACGTTCTTTAACGAATCTACTTTTAAACGTCTCTTGAGAAATTATGAATTTAGGGCACTCTTGAGCAGACTAGCAATTTATTATGTGGACGAACGTCAGGCCTAGAAAACTAAGCCGTGACGTCTGAGACTCGTTCCACTTCAGAAACAGTGTCTGACAGGGTATACAAAGAAATGTAGGACAGAATATACAAACACACATGTAGGTTGATATGAATGGATTATCTTAGTAGTTGGTGCCCTCGGCAAGCAAGCTTGTATGTGCCTGAAGGCACACAGATGATATTACATTTTGTAACAGCGTTATTCTCATGGTATCTACCCCGATTGTTTGTAATGAGTTCGAATTCAAGCAGAAATTGTCAGCCTGTCGGTTTTTTATCGGTTACAAATTTCGGAGAGTGTGCGATGGAACTGCATAACTTGATACCGCCTGGCCCTTTCCATATTCGGACTAGACGTATGGCAATGCGCCATCGACGAATGATGGACATCCTTTCGATACATACAAAGCGTTTTGCCAATACATTTATTGTACGCATGGCTAAGGAGTGGAATCCCCTGCATCTGTATTTTCCGACAGCTATAACCTTGGGGTCTTCAAGTCAAGAGTGAACAGGTTACTTCTAAACAAGCGTGCTTCACCGTCGAACACATCTTTGCTTATCATCAGGCGAGATAGTGGTCAAACGCGAACCTTTACGCAAATCTTTAAATTAAATAATATAAGGTATTTTTACAAAGCGAATTAATTTAGACATAATTATATCTGTTTTAAATATAGATTTTTGCAGAATTATCAGTAGTCAGAAACCCATTAGTCTGACCGTATCAACTTGTAGTCGGCGAAAAGTCCATAGGTGAAAGAGTCTATCGTTGAAACAGACATAATATAAAAAATAAATGAATCGTCCTGTGGGCAAAATGTCCAATGATGAACCGGTCATCGGTGAATGAATCGTAATACCCAGTAACTGGGTGCTGGAGTTACGTATTTGCTCCATGTAAAATAAGGTAAAGGGAGATTATTTGGTGAGACAGGCAACTCAATGATAGAGTCTTAAAAGTCTCTCAAAACGTTACCTATGCATGCTGTAATGCGAAATAATGTGTCACTACGACTTGTCCACTTTAGTGGTGAACTAGTTGCATCATTTTTCGCATTACTGCATGCATAGGTAACGTTTTGAGAGACTTATATTACTCTATCAGTGAGTTGCCTGTCTCACCAAATAACCTCTAAAGGTATTCAACTACAGCTGATTAGAATGGATACTGGAAGCCGACCTCAAATTATCTGCGAATTTGATAAGCTTTTAGTTAATACGTCACGTAAAAGTAACTGAAAGTTAAATCTGAAAAAAAAAAACAGCTCCATTAACACTTTACTTCCCATTACCCATTCAACTCATTTAAAATTAATCGACAGGAAGCAACGAAAACCATTGACGTCAAACATTATTCCGGAACACTTTACTGAAACTTCCGACAACTGAAAAAAAAACACTTACTGATTTCCGTTGCAAACAGAAACACACTGTATTTCCCCATTGCCCTTTGAACGGCGGCATCATCAAAAAACAATTTCGACCAATCACAAAGCAGTTAGTCACTAAATGCATTCTCGTAATTGAAAGCGCATTCGACACCATTTTAATTTGATTGCACGATTTAAATCGTAGGCGTAGATTAATGTAATAAGTTTATATTGAATTATTTTTACTGATTTCCTGATGTGGGTGGGACGAGCTTTTACCTTTAATTGGTTAAATACGAATGACAAATGAAATCAATAAAAATCTGTCTGTCTGTAATTTAGTATGGACTAGGTGTGATATATTAATTTTATATTCAAATTTGTTATCTTGTTTCGTTTAAATGTATGTCGTTAATTAAAGTCATAGAAATAGTTGGTGTAATGTGGGGTCATTATTTGTAGGCATTTTTTGTTTTCTGTAGGTTCGGTCGACTGATTGTTTATAGGTAACCAATTTTGAGATTTATATGTTATCATTGAATCAGTGCGTGAATACAAAAAAAGGCTTTCTCTTTCTGCCGTTCTAAATTCACGTAATCATCAAAGGATTGATTGCCCTTTATGTTTCAGGGCTGCGGTAACCTTATCATTCATTTGACGACGATTGAGTAGCGACCATAGTCACGGATATTTAGATCTGGAATTACAAATGTTGAAACATTATAAGTAGTGACCGACCGAAATTTCGGTTTCGGTTTCGGTTTCGGCCGGTTTCGGCCAAAAAATCTAGTTTCGGCCTTAGTTTCGGTTTCGGCCAAAATATAGCCGAAACTTTCGGCCCCGCCGAAACTCAAGTGTTCGTGCATTTTCGTGTGTCGTTCGGTAAAATTCGTAGCCAATACGTGCTTGCTTGCCGGCGGGCCCCATCTTAGTTCGCCACCGTTCATTTAATCGTGAGTTGAGGTTATGTTTTTGAGTTTACTGCCAAGAGTAAGTCTTGTACATTCATGTCATAATAAAAAAACCGGCCAAGTGCGTGTCGGGCCACGCACAGTGTAGGGTTCCGTAGTTGTCCATCAAAATACTTATGCGAACTAACTAAACTGGTTCGCTGAATTTAATTTTAAAAAGAAGAATTTTCAAAATCGGTCCAGGAGTCTTTGAGAAATCGGGGAAAATACATAAGAAAAAAGATTACACAAATTTAGAACCTCCTCCTTTTTTTTGAATTTAGTTAAAAATAGTTGACCATAAAAACCTACCTATCCCCAAAAAACATACCTATAAAAGCTGTAAAAATAAAGTTGACAAACTTACATTTGCAGTTGTCTCCGATACATTTTGTTTAAGAAAATTGATATCCAAGTACATTTTATAAATTGGTCGACTATTACTCGTAAAGTTGTAAATCCTACTTAGTCATGATAATTTTCTTCTTTCTCGTTCTTTCGATATTCATTAAATATTCATTTCCATTCAACGTTTTTCGATATTCCTCATAGTTGAGGATATAGCCATCCACGCCTAGTTGAAAAAATCACCCTTTACGTGTGACACTTTTTCTTATGTGTTAATAAATGAAAAAATAAATAAAGTAAAAGTAAAATTTCAGAAAAAAAAAACAAAATTTTAAATGTTTTAAAAAGTTTCGGTTTCGGTTTCGGCCGAAACTGAGAGCAAGGCCGAAAGTTCGGTTTCGGTTTCGGTTTCGGCTGAAAAATCAGTTTCGGTCGGACACTAATTATAAGGTCCATCAACTTCATTAAAATCACAACGCATACATTCATTTCATTGACAGTCAGTTGGTCTAGTGGTTAGTGACCCTAACTGCTATGCCAGAGGTTGTGGGTTCGATTCCCACCCAGGACAAATGTTTGTGTGATGAGCACGATCATTTTTTCTGTGTCTGGGTGTAATTTATCTATAATATGTATGTATTTAGAAACATGTAAGTATGTTTATCAGTTGTCTAGTACCCATAACACAAGCTCTGCTTAGCTTGGGACTAGATGGCGTTGTGTGATAGCTGTGGAATATTATATTATTATTTATTCCTGACAAAACAGAAGCAAAAACTGCTAAAAGGTACATAATAGCAATCGATTTACACATTAATAAAACAAATTGAAACGACAATTACCAATTTCCAAATAACAATAAACTATAATCGCTAATAAAAACTGTCAATCCATGTCTTATCTCGATCAAGGAACTAACAATAAAAAAATAACTCAAATCATTTATTTAGGGTCGAAACCGATCGCCGAAACGCGATAAGGGTTTTGAGGGGTAAGTAAGTACAAGGGAAATAAGTCATTAATAGAAATAACATGATATCATTTTGTGGGGATCAGGACAAGATGATGGGGTTGATAAGGGGTGCAGGGGGTGTATGGGCTAGCGTATCACCCCCTCTTGATAGTGAAATTTCAACCCTCGTGTGGCGAAATTAATGATTGTTGTTTTTAGTGAATTGTTAATGCAACTGTAGCTAGAATGTTCGTTCGACAGCATATTGTTAGTCTGTTTCAGCTTATTATTCATCATGTTAATAAATACAGAATGGGGTTTCTTGCAAGTTCTTCTCCATAGAGATCTACTTCTTGGAACGGGCATCTACGGTACTTTCACAGTTTTTATGTCTTGTGACTGGGACTGCAGCACCATAACTTTTGTAGTGTTTAGTAATATTCCTTTGATTGTCTATGACAATTCAAAAGTGCCTGTAACTGGCCTACTTGAAATAAATGCTTTGATTTTGATTCATTTTGATTTTGTTAGTAACTTGAATGACCCTGGCGGTTGAGATTATGTCATGCTCACTCTAATGTCTCGCTGGCGGTGGCGCGTGTGTCGGATCATTTAGTTCCCTTCAAAATGGTTGAGCTGAGTGATGCTGATGCATGTGTCATGTTCGTGAACGGGCGCTGTCAGTCGTGACTGGTCATCTCTTAGCTGCCACGGTCTATTTTAATTATTAATAACTTTATTTTGAATTGTCTTTTTATTTTACTATGGACACTATTATCTTGCCACATCGTTCTCACATAATGTACCATCTGATGATGAATGATGTAACAAAAATTTTTGTAATAATTTTGGCGATTGAAAAAGAGTGTCCATGGAGTTTCTTGCTCATTCTTCTCCATAGAGATCTACACCTTGGAATGAGCACCTTTTTTTTTTTTTTTTTTTGTTAACGGGGGGAAACCTTCAAAAGGCTACCGGTCTTTGGGGAAAAGACCGGGGAGTGTGGGATTTATACCTCACTAAAACCACCCCGGTGGTCACCATCAGCACATGGGAGGAGGCCCCGTTTCCTCTTAAAAGACCTGACCGTGGCCCCCTCTGTGCAACGCCTGTTAGAGCACATCCCTAGGGAGACTGTATTGGCCTCCTATTAGCTTCGCTGTACAAATGATTGTATACGGCGGCACGTGACCACTGTGCCACCGTCGTCTATGGGGTCACACAGAGTCCCCACTCTGTACACTCGTGACCCCAAACTGCCACCTACTCAGGCGGGATTTCAGCATTTTAGGCAACGAGGTGGTTGCCACCCCGGCGCCTCCTTCTTCGAGCGGGATCGGCTCTCTCACGATCCCGCTCAGCAATTTCCTTCTGAAGCATAACAGTCTCACAGAATAGGCTCACCGCCCTCCAATTGTCAGGGTCTGCTAGCATAGCCTCTACCACCGCTGGCAGAGATAAGTCTTGCCCGATACAATCTATCAAGATGCGTCGTTCAGAATCCCAAGCAGGGCACTCCTCTAGCGTGTGCTGCGCTGAATCCAGACCGCCTTCACAGTGGTAGCAATTCGCTGTATTTTCTCTCCCAATCTTATTAAGGTAATCGCCAAAGCAACCGTGACCGGTAAGTACTTGAGTAAGCCTAAAGGTGATGCGCTCCTCTCTTTTGAGCCAGGCATCGAAGTGCGGCAGGATGGCTTCGACAACACGCTTACGTGCGTATTGCGGCTGCTGCAGTCGTTCACGCCATTGCTCAAGCGCGTGTCGCCGTTCTTGCCGTCTCATCCTTACAAGAGCGATTTCTGGCGCCCTGTTACCACGTATTCGGAGAGCACGGATTTTGTGATAAACCCTTGCGTCCATATCGGCCAAGATATCCAACGGTGGAAATCGTGCTAGGAGAGTTGCCGCCTCAAAGGATATAGTACGGTATCCTCGTGCGATACGAATTGCCATTTTTCGCTGAAGGCTATTGATTTTAGTCCTGCAGCGTCGGACGCCGGACAGTCTAATTGACCATACAGGCGCTCCATATAGCACCATCGATCGCACGACTCCCGCGTAGAGACGGCGAATTTCCTCTCGAGGACCTCCTAGATTGGGTAGTAATCTGTGCAAAGCTCCTACTGCCTTGCCAACTCGGGGAACCAAGCGTTGGAAGTGTTCTTCAAAACCCCACCTACTGTCTAGGGTTAGACCTAGATACTTAATGTACGGCTCCACTTGGACTTGCGTCTCTCCAACTCTGACTGTCGAGCTTGGTGGTTCTCTGCTCCTTGGCAGCTTATGGAACCACATTGCCTCAGTTTTATGGGGTGCTATTGCTAGACCCAATTCGCGGATCGATGCTACGACTTTTGCCACTCCTAGCTCGGCAAGCTGGATAGTCTCTTCATAAGTGTCTCCGCCTGCTAGCACCAAGGTATCATCCGCATAGCAAACGATATTAACACCTTCAGGAAGTTCAGTACGCAAGACCACATCGTAAGCGAGATTCCATAAGTGAGGCCCTAAAACAGCGCCCTGCGGGACTCCGCAAGTTATCTCTCGACGATGCAAGTTACCATTCCTATCCACAAATCGAATGCGCCGGTCGTGGAGGTAAGCGCTGATGATGCGCTGCAGGTAAGGTGGCACTCTGTGATACACTAGGGCCTCCCTGATCGCATCCCAAGGTAGAGAGTTAAAGGCGTTGACGATGTCCAAACTTACCGCCAACGCCACCCCACCCCGGGAAACAACTTGTTCCGACAACAAGCGGACGCGAAGAATCGCATCAACGGTGGAACGCTGCTGCCGGAAGCCATACTGGCAATCAGAGAGGTCTGGACCAACGCGCGTCAGGTGGGCAACTAGTCGTTCGGCAATTATTCTCTCAAATAATTTGGAGACCTCATCGAGCAGGCAAATTGGGCGATATGCAGAGGGACACTCTGGATCCCTGCCTTGTTTCCTCAATAAGATCAATGTAGCCTCTTTCCAGCTAGAAGGGAATACGCCTGCATGGAGGCAGCTGTTGAACAATCGCCTAAGACGGTTCCCCAGAATGGACAGAGTCAAAACCCAAACCCGCCCTGGGATACCATCTGGGCCTGGAGCAGTGTTCCGAGCCCCCAATCGCCTAACGGCTCTATCCAGCTCGCCTTCAGTGATCCTCAGCTCATGAGACCAATTAGTAGATTCTAATAGTGGCGGAAATCGGTCTCTAACGACTGGAAATAGTGTATTTACTACTCTCTCCAACAGATCTGGGTCCATAGTTTCTGTAATAGGGGGAACTCATGGACGTAATTTCGACATGACCAGCTTGTAAGGTTTTCCCCATGGATCCCTATCCAACCCTTTGAGTAGTTCAAGCCAGGATCTTGACCTGGCATCAGCAATAGCGTGTTGTAGCTCCATTGTCGCCTCCCGGTAAGATCTATAACTTGTGGCTATATCTTCTTCCGTAGCTCTCGGTTGTCGTCTGCGTCGAGTGCGCTGATACAGGCGTCGTGATCTCAGACAGCGAACCCGCAACTGCGCAATTTCTTCTGACCACCAGTAAACCGCACCAAGACGCTGGCCATTCTTGACCCGTGGCATGGAAACATCGCAAATTGATGCCATCTTTTCTTGGAACCAGGACGCTTCTTCCTCTGGATTGAGTATTTCCGGGGAACGAGTATCCTCCGGCCAGGCAGTGACGTTTGCAGCTGCGATGAGCATGTCTCGATTGAACAGTTTGAGAGCCCATCGTCGCGTAGGTGATGGATTTGAACGGCTGGGGCCACTAGAAGGGAGTGTCACATTAAAGACAATGTGACGATGGTCTGAGAGTGTAACCATTTCCTCCGCAACTCTCCATTCTGATACCATAGGAGCAGCGGAAGGACTAGCCCACGAGAGATCTACAATAGACTCCCCCTGCCATCGAACGCATGTCGAAACAGTACCCTGATTTAAGAGTCGGAGGTCAAGGGACGCCGCCCAATCTTGTACAGCTTGTCCCCTGGGCCTGTCACGGGAGTTTCCCCAAACTCTGGAGTGAGCATTGAAGTCACCCATGACAAATACTGGACGGGGTGCACATTTGCCACGGATACAGTTTGCAACCCGGTCAAGATATTCTTCGAATTCGGCCAAAGTAATATTTGGAGATACGTAACATCCTACTACCGCAAAAGATCCCCATTCTACAGCAACAAATCCATGTCCTCTATCTAGAATAGAACAGTGGGGCTGACCTCTTTCCCCAGCCCAATAAACGGCGACAGAGTCTGCGTTATCTCGGAACCAGCGAGGATGATCCCAAAGACCGTAAGGCTCTGCTACTACTGCCAAAGCAATCGACCACTCCACGACAGTCTGCATGAAAAGTTGCTGTGCGTTGCGGCAGTGGTTCAGATTGCATTGAAGAACTGTTAAGGCTGGGAATGTGAAGCATCCATTTCCTCCGCAGGGGCTGAGCCCAGTGGTGCATGTACCGATACATGCGATGAGAAGGAGACAGGCAAGGCCTTCTTCTTGCGCGGAACGCATTTTTTCCCCCCCAATCGGTGATTTGCTGGAAGACCATGATCTGCACACAGCGGACATTGAATGATCGGTGAAGTGCACTCTCTCGCTTTGTGAGGTCCCCCACATGCATAGCATTGCGTGCTCCGATCCACCGTACTAGTGCACCGAGTACGTACGTGACCGGGTTCAAGGCACCGGAAACACATCATACGACGTGACGCCAAAATCTGTACCCGTACTATCGTCCAACCTAAGCGCAAGCGCTTTTCGGACGCAAGTTTTCTTATCGCCGTCAGGGGACCTCGGACCCAAACGTGCCCAAGAGATGCAGGCGGATGACGTATTTCACCTACTTTCACATCTTCAGGGGAACAGTCACCCACTTCTGCAATAGCGGCTGCCACTTCCTCAGGTGTCACAGCGTCATCAAGATCCATAATTCTTGCCTCGGCTCTTTTCATAGGACGTGAAATTATTACGTCAAAATCTGTGAGGACTTCACGCATATGTCTAGCAAGATTATCTGCTTTGGTAGAAGCATCAGCGCCAGCAACTGTTATTACTATTCCCCCATTGGCAGCTCTCTTTTGGCCAACAGTGTCGATGCCAACATCAGGTAAACGAATTCGCTGTTTCACCGCAGACATAACCTGACCGAGAGTTGCAGTTGATCCATCCCTTACCGAGACTGTTATAGCAGCCGTGGCGGGAACCCGAGGCAGTTTCACTGGCTGAGTACTTCTCTTTGCAGGATTGGACGACGCTAAAGTGGCAGAATTTACTTTCTTTGCCTTCCTCCCGACAACAGTAGACCAGCTTTCCGTCTCAGTCGTAGTTGTGCCCTGCAGGGCCTGTGAATCCTGCACGGGCGCCGCAGAAACAGCAGGTAACTCTTCTACCTGAGGCACTATTTTTCCTTTTCGTTTTTTCTGGCCCTTCCCTTTATTCTTTGTAAGATTAGGGACTGTACACGAGACGGAAGGCGGCTGCATCTCAACAACCTTTGGCAAAATCGTCCTTGAATCGGCGGCGAGAGGCGGTCGCAATGGCTTCTCTGGAGGTAACCTCTTCTCTATTGCAGCCAATTTCGCGTCAATCATGGTCCCAATTTCTAATACTAAAGAACGCCGAAGCTGAGCCTCTTTACATTCAGAAGGACTCGACACTGCAGCGGCCTGGCTAAGTCCCATTGAAGAAACAGCCACTATGGGGTTAGTCATTTTTTCACCGTGATGACCAAGTAATGTGACATGCGCTGTCAGTTTCTCCACCTGTGCTGAAAGATTAGTAAGCTGAGCTTTTAATTCAGCGTTTTCTATCTGTAACCTCTCAACGTTGACTTCAACAGCCGATCGCGTGGCCAGCTCGTCCACTGCGGCTTGCACTGTCACTACTGCCAGCTTAAGACTGTGCGCAAAACTCCCTTTGAGGTTGCGTGATTCATTTGCAACGTCTTCTATTTTTTTAAGACTATCTTTGATACAGGTGTTAAGTTCCACCGTTGGATGCCCCTGCATCGTTTTGGCCAACATCTCTGGTTTAGGCATGTTTTGTTTTGCCGCCGTCCGAGTTTTGGCCTGTTTAGCTGGTGGACTCTCAACATCGGTATTTTCACCATCCACTCCGCAATTGGTCTCAGGTTTACTGAAGCTTATTGGCGTAACAAACTTCTTACTAGTCTCAGGTGTTTGCATTCGCTTGCGTCCGCGATACCGAGACGATCTCGTTGACGTTTCAGATGCGAATGACATTTGTGAGCAAGTAGACTCGCCCGTGTCACTCAACACTACGTCAGGTATTGGCGTAGATGGACGCACGAATTGTGCTCGAGTTGAAACGCCTTTTGGAACCTTATGTGTCTTTTTTATGGGTACGTTCTTTGCCAACTCTGAGCTGGCAAGATCTTGTAAGCCCTTTGCTCTTGGATTGTCGGAAATCTGTTCTTTAGGCCCTGGGACCGAGGATGTGCTAACAATAGTACTTAGCGATTCCTCATCACCAGTGAGAGAACCACCTTGGTTCAATGCGCCCTTGAAGGACGGGTAGAAATTTGTTTGAGTATTAAAGCGATCAGTGTCCCCCCCAGAATACGTGGGACTGACCGAGCAGTGCTCGGTGAGGGATTCTCCTGTTGCGGAGCAACAGGTACCCTCCTGGGGTAGTTCTTTTGAATGATTCGCTTCCATTTTAATCGCTGAACACAGCTTTGCCTTTTTTAATGGGGTGGGGTCCCCAAACTGTCTGCAGCCGTGACTGGCTAACAAACTTATAGCCTACATTTTACCTTGCAGTAACGTCTGATGTGCAGATGCTTACTGGAAGTGAAAACCCATTCCCGCGTCATTAGTAAGTATGAGCCAACACATGGCACCCGACGCATACCCTAATTCACTCATCAAAAACTCGAATAGTGAATAGCGCACAGTTTAAGTCAACAAATGGTGCGCTCTTCGCATAGGTCCGATGTTCTGGACTCTGCTAAGTGTCCCGCTTAGTCTGGTCCCTCACTTGTGACCTTTCCGGCATGAGTAGCTCTACCGGCATAGCTCCCAAGGTCATTGTGACACACAAGCCCCACCACGACGACAACGTGGGAACACCCTCGGTGGGGTTGGAATGAGCACCTACGGTACTTTCACAGTTTTTATGTCTTGTGTCTGGGACCGTAGCACCATAACTATTTTTATACTTGTTTTATTTTATGTCTTTTGACAATTCATAAGTGCCTGTAATTGGCCTAGTTGAAATAAACGATTTGATTTTGATTTTGATTTTAACGCAAAGATATTGTAGATGGCGCCACCATAAAGTAGTTCTAATCCGACCAATGACGTAGTACTATTTTGAAGTACCTTTAAGATTTGAATTGATTTGAACCAATGACGATGCTTGGAACAAGCTATACTAGCGCTATTAGTTCCCCAGTTGCCAACGACTCAAGAAATGGATACAATGAAGAAAATTACTCAATCCACGTTATGGTCAAAAATGAGTTGTTCAAGGCAAAAAAGATCCGTGATCAACCGTAAATACGTAACTAAGTTCGAAAAAATGTCACAGATCATTTTTGTTGAGTGGAAGAACCACCTGATATAGCCTTTCGAAATTAAAAATTGGAATGTGTGAATTTAGTTTGAGTCCTTTCTGCTAAACAATGTTCAAATTACATATGAATTTCAATTAATTAATTAAAGTAATGATGCTTACATGCGTATTTTATAGAGATTGAAACAAAACACATGCACCTCTGCAAGTACAACATAAGCTTCGTCACCTGGGTATGTCCCACCCCAAAAGATAAAGCAAAAAGATAAAAGATCCAGATTAAAAGATACAACACTAAAAGTTTTTAATTAACACTAAACTAATTGCCGATACTTATCTTCATAATAACAGTTATTAGTATAATTAAAATAAGTGTTTTAAAGGGTTCATTATTGCTTCATCATTCGGGTTAAGGGTACGTTAATGAGGTCAATATTTGGATGGGCTGCGATTTTCATTGTTCTGCGTTGGCCTATATTTTGAGGATTGTAATTAATTTTCCCTGAGGCTCGCTTTTGCAGTTGGGTAATTGGAATGATCATGCGAAAACCATATTATATTGTTACGAGCTGGGTATTGGGATAAATTAATTACACCAATTAAAACCAAATACAACTTTATTCACAGACAAATCACAAATTAAAACAATCACAAAACACTACTCAACACTTTAACACTTATACACACTCTTAATCACACGTAGAACTCACTTAGATATCGCTTGTAGTTCGCTTCGAGTTGCCTCGATCGTAGTCAAAACCAGACTGACTCGGTCGCCGATCGGCGCCCCTTTTTATACCTCGGCCGGACCCACTAGATGTTTCTAGAAGGTGGTCGAATGTTCTGGAAACATCCTTTGACTTCGATGTAAACCCATACCTTCTGGAACATTCTAGAACCATCTCGAAACATCTAGAACAGGGTAGAACTTTCTAGAAATTTCCTGACCGAACTTGAGTAGAATTGTCGGGAACCTTGTGGAACTTTCGAGAACCTCAAAGATAGGTCTCGCAATTCGATCGACGTAACACTGCCCCCTCCTTAGACATGCTCGTCCCGAGCATCGTTAGTCCCGTTGTATCGCGCCAAACGGTCAACATGGACAATCTTGGGCGCGCCACGTAGACCCTTTTGTATCCGGTAGGTGACGTCGTTAATCCTGGTCACGACTCGGTATGGCCCATCCCATTTTGCTTGTAATTTAGGAGACTTCCCTTTGCTACGCACTGGGTTATGCAACCACACAAGTGACCCCTCGTCGAAACCTCTATTGTTTGTCTTCCGGTCGTATCGGGTCTTCATCTTTTCAGACATTTGTTGGCCGGATTGTCTGATATGCTCATATACATCGTTCAACTTGTTACGCAAGTCATTTGCATAATCGGTTACACTGCATGGAGTATCAGGAGGGGTTCCGGTGATGAGATCAGCAGGCAACCGTAATTCCCTTCCAAAGTTCGCGAAGGCTGGTGTCACAGCTGTACTTTCGTGAACTGCACTACGGTATGACAGAAGAAATGGCTGTATGTGCTTATCCCAATCTCTTTGCCTGCTTTCCACAACCTTGGCCAGGTATCTCTCCAACGTTTGATTGAACCGCTCCACCATTCCATCAGATTGTGGATGGTAGGAAGTCGTTCTAGTCTTGTGAGTACCCATCAGCCGACAAGTCTCCTGGAATACTTGTGATTCAAAATTCCTTCCTTGGTCGCTGTGTATTTCCAAGGGTACTCCAAAACGACAGAAGACCTCCTGAACCAATTTATCTGCGACTGTTGTAGCTTCCTGGTTAGGAATGGCGAAGACTTCTGGCCACTTTGTGAAGTAATCCATGACAACCATGAAGTACTTGTTCCCGTTTTCACTTTCTGGAAATGGTCCTGCCACGTCTAGTGCTATCCGTTCCCACGGGGCTCCAACGTTGTATATCTGCAAAGCACCTCTGCTGCGTGTCTGGGGTCCCTTCACAGCTGCACAACTGGTACATTTCCGACACCAGTCCTCCACATCTTCACGACAATGGATCCAGTAAAATCGCTCACGTATTTTCAGTAGGGTCCTTTTTACACCCATATGTCCACCTGAACATCCGTCGTGGTAGAGCCGCAACACATCCGGTACTTTGGCTCTGGGGACAACCATTTGTAAGTGACAGTTGTCTCCTCGAGCGTTTTCCCATTTACGGCACAAGACTCCTTCCTGGATAACCAAGCTGTTCCATTGCGCCCAATAACTCTTAGTGATGGAACTCATCGCAGCTACATCACTCCACTTGGGTTTAGGAGCACCAGTTTTAATCCAGTCGAAAATTGGTTTAATGTCTGCGTCATTTTGCTGAGCATGCTGTAAGGTTTCCTTCCATTCATTACTGAGATCCGTTCTTAGCATTCTAACAGGCACTACCTCCTTGGCCTCTTGCCTGTTGCAGTGCTTACAGTCTTCATGGCAAGGTCTTCTAGACAGTGCATCTGCGTTACCATGTGCCCTCCCACTGCGATGTTCAGTTACGAAGTCAAACTCTTGTAGTAGCTCAATCCACCTCGCCACCTGTCCCTCTGGATTCTTGAATTGCAATAGCCACTTTAATGCGGCATGGTCCGTTCGCAATAAGAATTTTCGTCCCAGCAGATACTTACTGAAGTGCTGCAAAGTCTTTACTACGGCAAGTAATTCCC
Organism: Agrotis segetum; assembly: GCA_036375495.1. Taxonomy (NCBI): domain Eukaryota; kingdom Metazoa; phylum Arthropoda; class Insecta; order Lepidoptera; family Noctuidae; genus Agrotis; species Agrotis segetum. The sequence goes on from JAQSVV010000435.1 coordinate 236,547, forward strand.
TTCTCGTAACGCAGTAATTTCTTTCTGGTTTCGATAGAGATTTGCTGTAGTAAGCTATAACAACTTCCTGATTTCCTTTCCGTTGAGACAACACGCCACCAATTCCAGTATTACTTGCGTCTGTGTCAACTATGAAGTCATTTTCAGTGTCAGGATAGTCAAGAATAGGTGAATTGCACAGACGTTTCTTTAATTCCTGGAATGCGATGTCACAGTTCTCGTCCCAACAGAATTGTTGCTTCTCCTCAGTAAGTTTGTGTAAGGGTTTTGCAATATCAGCAAAATTCTTGACAAACCGTCGATAGTAGGAGCATAAACCTAAAAATGCTCTGACCTCCGTCTTGTCTTTCGGAACTGGCCATTCCTTGACGGCGACGATTTTCTCCGGGTCTGTCTGAACACCTTCCTCCGAAACTATGTGTCCTAAAAAGTTCACTTGTCTCCTGAAGAATGAACACTTTTCCGGACTTAACTTAAGATTTGCCCTTCGGATTTTCGACAGCACTTTAGTTAGGTTTTGAAGGTGGTCTTCAAATGTTCGGCCCACGATGATGATGTCATCCAAATAGACAAGACATGCGTCTCCGATCAATCCAGCAAGTACTTGCTCCATCAACCTTTCAAATGTCGCAGGAGCATTGCACAATCCAAATGGCATGACTTTAAACTGCCATAGGCCCTTTCCTGTAGAAAAAGCAGTTTTCTCCTTGTCTTTAGGGTCTATTTCCACTTGCCAGTAGCCGCTTTTCAGGTCTAACGTTGTGAACCACCTCATTCCTGTCAGCGTATCCAATGTGTCATCTATCCTAGGTAGTGGGTAACTGTCTTTTTTCGTGACGTCGTTTAACCGTCGATAGTCCACACAAAACCGCGTGTTGCCGTCCTTCTTCTTCACTAGGACCACAGGAGAACACCACGGGCTAGATGAAGGCTCTATAAAACTGTTCTTCACCATGCGCTCAATCATCTCCTTCACTTCCTTTTCGCGAGCAACCGGCACCCTTCTTGGTCGTTGTCGGATTGGTAACTCGTTGCCAGTATTAATTTTGTGCTGAACTAGCCCTGTTCTCCCTATGTCAGCATCATCTGTAGAGAACATGTCGGCATACTGGAGTAACGTTTTCTTAGCCTTATCCATTTCTACTCCAGTTAGATCGCAGTTTTCTGGAAGTGTTGACACGTCAAATTTCAAGCGAAGCACTTTTTCTGACGGTGTACTTTCCATTAAGATCTCTTCTTTGCCACATTTCAACACTCCTCGATCAACATCGATCTCACAACGATATTTCCGCATAAAGTCCAAGCCCAATATGCAATCGTCTACTATGTCGGCCACGATGACATTATGCCAATACGCCTTATGACCTAGTTTTAACTTCACCTCCTTCTTGCCTCGGACGGTTATGTGCTGACCGGTAGCTGTCAGTAATTGTATGCGGTCGTGGTTGTTGAAGAAGTCCCCAAGGAACCGACTTGCTAGGTTTGAATTGACGACCGTGTGAGAAGCTCCTGTATCGAGTGTCAATTTGCATGGTTTTCCGTTGACTTCGCCTTTGATGATCAGGCTGTTTCCGTCATGGGCCTGTGAGATCGAGATCCTCGGGGCTCTTTCCATACCAGCCAGCACCCGCCCCTCAGTCCTGGCGTTTACTCGTTTCCCTGCTGTTGCTGGGCAGTCTTATCGGCCCCTCTTCCCTGCTGGGATTGATCTTCTCTTGCTGTATTTCGCTTGGGGCAGCTAGACCGAAGATGACCTTTTTCCCCACAAGTATAGCACCTGGGACTGTACCCTTGTGGTCGGTCGCGTACAGGTGATTCCACTACTTCTCTGACGCGATGCGTGCGATGATCTTGCCTCACTGCTTCTACTTCCAACGCATGAGCCAAGGCGTCCTTTAATGTTTCGTGATGCCCAAGTCTTACGGCGGCTCTGACTTCCAAGTCACGTATTCCGTCGACGAATGCCTGTACGAGATTACCATTGATCAGGGCAGGAGCAGACTGGTATGCCTTTCGGACCATCTTTTCAATTTCCAGGGCCCACTGCTGTAGGCTCTCAGCACTACGTTGAACACGATCCTTTAGCTTAGCGCGAAATACGTGCTCCAAGTGCGCGTCGCCGTACCTGGATTCCAACGCTTCCAGCAGCTGATCGTAAGTCACATCCTTGCCAAGAGCCTCAAGTACGGTCAGGGCCTGGTCTCGTAGGCCTAAGGTGAGCGCGGTCATTGCTTGTTCTTTCGTCCACCCATTCGCCTTCATAACGGCCTCAAACTGCATCCTGTAAGCCGACCATGAAGATGTTCCGTCGAATGGCGGCACCTTAAACCCTCGTACTGAAGGTGCAGCAATCACTGGACACACAACCCCGTCTCCAGTCCTAAGTTCACCCAAAGTCTTCTTCACCCCGGCAATTTGGACCTCAGCTTCAGAGATGCGATTCTCGTGCTGATTGACCTGCTCCTTAACCACTTTTAGCTCCTTGCCGAATGTCGAGTGCAGGTCCTTTATCAGGAACATCTGCTCTTCTTGACGGCGGGCCTGCTCCTCTTTATCCTTTTGTAGCTGTTCTCCCAGGCGGCGAGCCTGCTCCTCCTGGCGGCGGGCTTGCTCCTCCTGGCGGCGGGCTTGCTCCTCCTGGCGGCGGGCTTGCTCCTCCTTGTCCTTTTGTAGCTGCTCTTCAAGGCGTCGAGCCTGCTCCTCCTGGCGGCGAGCCTGCTCCTCTTGGCGGCGAGCCTGCTCCTGCAGCAGCGCCATAAGCGCAGTCAGGTCTGGACTCGCTGGTGCTGACGAGACTGCAGATGGGCCAGCGGCTGGTTCCGTCGTAGGCTGAGCACCACTCGGCGTCTGTATCGGGGAACCTCCAAACCGCCTCTGGTCCATGTCTTGCTGGCGCTGACTCCTGGTACGGATACCGTCCGTATCGTCCTTTGGTAAAATTGGCATTTTATCCCTCACTTCTGACACCAAATGTTACGAGCTGGGTATTGGGATAAATTAATTACACCAATTAAAACCAAATACAACTTTATTCACAGACAAATCACAAATTAAAACAATCACAAAACACTACTCAACACTTTAACACTTATACACACTCTTAATCACACGTAGAACTCACTTAGATATCGCTTGTAGTTCGCTTCGAGTTGCCTCGATCGTAGTCAAAACCAGACTGACTCGGTCGCCGATCGGCGCCCCTTTTTATACCTCGGCCGGACCCACTAGATGTTTCTAGAAGGTGGTCGAATGTTCTGGAAACATCCTTTGACTTCGATGTAAACCCATACCTTCTGGAACATTCTAGAACCATCTCGAAACATCTAGAACAGGGTAGAACTTTCTAGAAATTTCCTGACCGAACTTGAGTAGAATTGTCGAGAACCTTGTGGAACTTTCGAGAACCTCAAAGATAGGTCTCGCAATTCGATCGACGTAACAATATCTTCATTTTACCATGAGTCTATGACGCTTGTGTTTGTTTTAGTTAGTTTGGAAAATCATCTAATGAGTTGCATTTGCCCAAGAAATGATGGCAGAAAAATGATGATGAACGCCTTACGTTCATCATCATCTTTCTGCCATCATTTTACATTGATCGACGCAACACATTTCCTTCTTCCATTATCCATAACAGTCATCACTATGACTGACAGCCGCTGGGCCTGCGTGGTGGAATATGGCCCAGTCTATCTCACAGAGAGGAGGCCTGTGTCCCAACAGTGGCAACATTATAGGCTGATGATGATGAGTCTTCACTATGCGAAGATTTCTCGATTCTCCAAAACGCTGCCCATCCGAGGCGGATTCTTCGGGCGACCTCTTCGTCGAAGTCCGACCTACCTAACTGAACAATCTGTCAAAGGTAAGTATAATGGTCGACTACTTCAAGAATATCATTCCCAACAACTACCGAATACCGATGGGTTATGGGACATCTCGCCCACAAAAAAACTGGCCCACAGGCCAGATGTCTCCTTTTTTAAATGTGCATGGGTATATTCGCCCGGACCAATTTAGTAAAACGGGCCAGATGTCTTCTATTAAATAGTAAAGGGATATTTCGGCACAATCGTATATTTTTAATTAAATATCTGTTCCATAATAATATAATCAGCAAAAGTACTAGGCAAGCATAAGTTCAAAGTGGTATGTACTTAAATAATCCTCCTGCCTAGAATTATTATTTAAGTAACGAGCGAGAGAATCGCGGCGATATTATCGCCGTGCCACGTTTTTCTATACACTCTCTATGGAACCGTCTCCACACGGCGATATTATCGCCGCGATGCGACGAGTGGCAACGAGCGCGCAAAACGTCATTACATCGTCGCTAGCCCGCCGCGACTAGCAACGCGACCGCCGCGCGCTCGCGGCGCTCTCGCGACGAGCGCGCGGCGGGCGCGCTGTCAAACTGTCGTCTGGCACGTAACTGAATCCCTTCTCTTTGGCAACGTGACGTCAAGGAAACGCGGCGATACCGTTACGAGTCGCCGCGGAATCGCCGCGATACCGTAACGACTCGCGACGATACGCGGCGGAATTATCGCTCGTTCGTGGAGATTATCCGACGATATAAGGGCGGACTCGTCGCGATTCTCTCGCTCGTGGAGGCAGCCCCTTATACTTACATAACCCAAAAATCAGCATAAGTTCAAATATGTATTCAACAATAATATAATCAACAAAAGTACTAGGCAAGCATAAGTTCAAAGTAGGTATAAGTGTCCTGCTCTGCCGCGGAGCCACTATTTACTTAAATAATAATTCTAGGCAGGAGGATTATTTGAGTACATACCACTTTGAACTTATGCTTGCCTAGTACTTTTGCTGATTATATTATTATGGAACAGATATTTAATTAAAAATATACGATTGTGCCGAAATATCCCTTTACTATTTAATAGAAGACATCTGGCCCGTTTTACTAAATTGGTCCGGGCGAATATACCCATGCACATTTAAAAAAGGAGACATCTGGCCTGTGGGCCAGTTTTTTTGTGGGCGAGATGTCCCATAACCCATACCGATACGGGTGCCACATGGACATGACTGACTTTTATCTTGTCCATCACTACATCATTTATTCCATTTTCATTCATACCACAATATCCATCTATATTTTTTGTATTATAGTAATTAACATAATAATTATTATATTTTTACTAACAAAATGGACTAGTTCTGAAATAAATACTTATTATAATTGTAATAAAACTGATTCCATACAAAGTTCCTAACACCTAGTTATCTAACCACTATTGAACGCAGCCACACGTGACAATTAGTGGCAAATTACCACCATTTCAAATATTAATCGAATCTATTATGGCCACCATTTTATTCTGAGCCCTTTGCGTAGGTAAGTTCATATGAACTGATTAGTTACACAGTAGAAATATTCAGTAAGTATATCAACTATCAACAAATATCTGAAATCGGCTCTCGCACAAAAGACACGTTTACAAATATTTAAAACATAAAAAATTAAAGTAGATTCTCATTTGAATTGACTGATTTTATTTTTATCTTCTACTAAATAAAGTGTTTTTGGTATTGTTAAAACCTGCATCTGTCAAAATAACGCGCAAGTTACCCCCTTTTTATATGGTTCCAAAAAAAGTCAAATAAGGCCTGGTTAAAGCTGATAGAATTCTCAGACTCTTACTGATTAAACCACTCAGTACCTTCACATGTCCTTTGCGTGCCGAGGCCGCGGTATCCTTTTAAGACAATCCTGCGATCCCTGTCAGGGGCACCTGATATCCCTGAATGGATAGGCAGTGGAATATCAAGTAGTGAAATCACATTTTGTCAGTTATTTTAATGTATGGAATTGTTTGAATCCAGTCAAATTGAAAAACGAAAGCTTTTCGATAGTCTGTGTGACTGGCTTCAAATAATTCTATTTTACCCGACTTTTTTTTTAGCTTGGTAAAATCGTCAAATGAGTTATCCCAACCCGGGCAGGGCGGGAGGGACTGTCAGCCTTGTACTGACAATCCACGGTGTCCTTCAATAGCCCTTTATGTTCCGGGGTCACGGTAAGGAAAAAAGTCCCACGGCCATTTTACCCGACTTAGGAATTGAACCTATTACCTCATGTACAGTAGTGACCAATAAAACAAAAATCTGCTCGTTTTCCAAAAAAAAAAAAATGTTTTTGTTGTTCTACTGATTATCTTTACACTGTGTAAGTACGTGAGTCCTAATTAGGCTGGTTACATAAATCAATCGATCACCGTACCGGCGCCGATTCGGTTCTGATTGGCCCAATGAGATCGGAATTTGATTTAGATTTGATTTGTTCATCTATTATGAAGGTAGTTGTACTTTTGGACGTAAGGGATTGAATAATAATGTGGTTTTCTGTGGTCCTGTAACTGTTCCAGTTTATTGTATGGAATTTGAAGAGAGAGTTAATTAAAAAGCTCAGTATAATAACGATTTCATAACAAAAAGGGGTTGTAGTCATCACAAAGCCAACCAGTCCTCGCATTGAGAATTGCAATAAAATGTCTAAGTATGATGTGAGCACACGACTTTAATCAAAGTTGCCACATTAAAAACATTAGTCAATCATCATTAATTTTTGGTTCTAGAACGTGCCGATTTCATCACAGTGTTTTCCTTCACGGTGAACTCAACATAGTGAAGGAAAACATCGTGAGGAAACCGGCATGTGGTATGATACGAGTATCTACCAACACGCACAAAGCCCTCGTGGTAGATAGCCCACTCCCTATCACAGAAAGGAGGCGTATATCGCAGCAGTGCAGAGGAAAAAAATATTGTGCTACGTCACACTCAATCGGTACATAATGAATAAATGAGTCATTATGGTTTTTAGATATTTACTTGCATGATTCTTGTATGATAATGAAATATCTGGACTTCAAGAGATGACCGTTCGGCAGTGGTAGTGGGGTGGACCAACCCAGACATAATGCCAATTAAAGAAGAAAAAAAATGAGTTCATTTTTTTCCACCTATTTTTAGGGTTCCGTAGTCAACAAGGAACCCTTATAGTTTCGCCATGTCCGTCCGTCCGTCCGTCCGTCTGTCCGCAGTTTAGCTCAGAGACGCACAGTACTAGAGAGCTGTAATTTGGTGTAAATATACGGATTTGTTGTGCCGAAAAAGTGGTAAAATAAAATCTTGTAAAATATTTTTTTTTAGGGTACCTCCAGTACTTACACGTTAAGTGAGGATTTTTTTTTTCTCGCGTACCCCTTAGTGTGGGGTATCATTAAATAGGCCTTTAAAAAATAATGATAGTTTCCATTAACATTTTTTTGATAAAAAAATTCGTTTGTGAAATATTAAGCTTTAAAGTGCTAAATTTTGCTCGATTCGAGTGTCCCCCCCCTCTACCAGCTAAACGGTTATGTTTGGGGGTGTGAAAAAATTCACAATAGTAGTACATATAACGAAGTTTAAAAGAAAATTATCATGACTAAGTAGGCTTTACAACTTTACGAGTAATAGTCGACCAACTTATAAAATGTACTTGATATCATATTTTCTTAAACAAAATGTATCGGAGACAACTGCAAATGTAAGTTTGTCAACTTTATTTTTACAGCTTTTATAGGTATGTTTTTTGGGGATAGGTAGGTTTTTATCGTCAACTATTTTTAACTAAATTCAAAAAAAGGAGGAGGTTCTAAATTCGTCGTAATCTTTTTTCTTATGTATTTTCCCCGATTTCTCAAAGACTCCTGGACCGATTTTGAAAATTCTTCTTTTTAAAATTAAATTCAGCGAATCAGTTTAGTTAGTTCGCATAAGTATTTTGATGGGCAACTACGGAACCCTACACTGTGCGTGGCCCGACACGCACTTGGCCGGTTTTTGTTTACTTTTCAGTCTAGAGTATCTAGTTGCAACTTATTACTTTAAAATACTAAAACTAAACTAAACTATTACCTATTACAAAGCATCGTAAAATTCAGCCTCAGTGTTGTCAGGTGGTAACGTGCCGAAGAGACTGGCGGAGTTACCTCTTTGAATGGTTATGCTTAGCCTCTGGCCAAAGAAAAAGCCAACACTAGGGTCAACAAGTCTTTTATAATGTATATTATATCTCTCTACAAAGGCTGTGACCACTAGAGTTTCAACCCCAAACGGCTCAAAAATTACCATCAATATTGAATTAAAACGACACCGAAAATTGACAATTCTTGTCAAACCAATTATCCTACAAGCCACGTTAAAAAGTTGAGGGTACATCAATCATGCTACGATTTTCCCGTCACAATTAAAATCTTATTCCGGAGGACCCATTGGCGTTTTAAAAACGAATTACACCCTACTTGGTTATGCATCAGGGGACGCGAACGTTCGAGAAGATTCGAGAAAAAATTGGGTACCGCAAGATAATTTTAATTCTGAAGATGTGACAATGGTCTTTTTTTCGCAATGAAAATTTGAACTTAATAATGAGGTGTTGTTTTGGTTTTTGAAACGCAAATTAAGGTGGTTACATTAAACTTTAAACTTAAAAATTGTACCAATTGAAGATGAAACTTCTACTTTTGTAATAAAGTTGAAATTTCACAGATTGAGGTTGATGTGCCTGTTGTTTCTACATAATTCACACAATGTTTAGAAATAACATTTTCAAAAATATATACCACTGCTTTTAGTTTCTAGGCATTGGTTTCCTATATGAAATTATGAATACGAAAAGTGGTCATATTTTATTAACCCTAAAATAGCGCTCAGAGTTTAAAAGATTCAAATTGACATTACTTTTATTTGATTTGATAAGTACTTCCATGGTCAATTGGCCACCCTGTAGAGTTTAATAAAAATGACTTTAAGAAAAAACAAAAAAAAACCGCATATATCTCAAAACCAATTTAAAATCAAATCCAACCTACAGGACCACGAAAACGTCCCTCTGCAATTTTTTCGCAAGAAGTCCCGAGTAACCCTCACTTGGTGGGTGACAAGTTTAATTTAAACTTCCCGGGTCAAATAGGCCCGCAGTCGACTTTCAACGATTATAACTTTCAAGTGTTATTTTTAATGAGTTTTTGTGGATTTTCATATTATTAATGCATTGGATTTCAAAGTGCTAACTTTAATAATTCAGTGACTTGGCTGTTTGAGTAAACAAAAGTAATTTTCGGTTGTAAGTGGTCACCTGAGCTTTGGCAGACGGAATTATATTTTATGAGGATAACGCGATAAGAAGAAATAAATGTTTTGTTTTCAGATGTTTTGTTAGATAATTCTTCTGTAATGGAGATATTTTGCGGAGATCCGTGACATTAAAAAAATGTTTTGTTAAATATTAAGCTTTATTAACGTGGGATGTCTACCATATCGCCCGCAAACATATATGCACACTCAGGTAAACCAAAAAAGTTGCATTCTATGGACTGAGTGACCCACATTTTTTCAAGTGGTAAAATCATGAAATGAGACCGGGCCACCCAGGGCTGGACGGGATGGACTGTCACACTTGTACTGACTAAACACGGTGACCTTCAATCGCCATTTACGTTCCAAGGCCACAGTTACCCGATAGTCCCGTGGCCATCCAATGAGAATATTACTTTACTGTAGCTATTTTACCTTTTACGTTGTGTCTAAAAAACTGACAAGGCAAATAAGTCTGTACTTTATACAGTCATATTTAACCGTGCATAATTATTAAATAAATAATTAAATTACTGTTTTTCATTCGTCATAACTACAAGAAATAAATTATAACTTCAAAATATTAAAAACAAGTTGTTAAACATACAGAAAACTATTAAGATAAACAAATTATGATATTATGTAGTTAGCTACAACACGGATGACTAATCATCTACAGAACGTGTAGTTTTTATGTTAATCTCAATCATTTAACTTACCGCTTCAACGTTGAATAATAATTAATATCTTTCATACATTACATACACCAGATGTCCCATTGATTTTAATAAACATACAATCATGTCTTCTATTCCGTAGCGTTAAGAATGGTTTTTGATTAGCATAACTTTTTTGGTAGTTGAATTAAATCTCGTTGGGGTCAATAGTACCGTAGGCAAGTAGTGATAGGGTTAATATGATGGCAATAAAAAGTCTGTACGGTTGTTTAGATTATTATATTAACAGATGTAGGTACTACTGGTAAAGAGTAGTTTTTTTTTTTAATAACAGCATCTGGCGTTTTTTGTGATAAAAAGCTTCCATTGGCAAAAATATTATTTTTTGTCTATATATTGCAAGACTAGAAATATAAAAGGTAATTTTTTATGGGTGTCTTAACTAATCATATGAGTCCTCCCGCCCTAAAAATAGCAGAAGGGACTGTCAGACTCTTACTGGCTTTTAAAGTACACCCTTCTCATCTTACTAATATATCTTACTTATTACTAATATTACAAACATGCAATTTTGTTTGGATGGATGGATGTTTGTGACTCTTTCACGCAAAAACTACGATACACTTTTGGATAAAATTTGGTACAAAGTTAGTTTATATTCTGGATTGACACATTATGTCTTCCCTATCTAGTTATAATCCCGATTCTATCATCCCCTGGGATCCCAATTTCCGAGTTGTAGCGGGCTACAGCTAGAACTTCAAAAACGTCAAATATAAACGTGGAATTCGTGCCAGGGCATGAGTTCCGGTACCAAATCCCCCAGATTATCCAGTTGGCAGGTGAAAAAGCAAAAGTATCGTATATAAAAGTTTAAAGAGAAGTTTTATCTGCAGTATGCCACGCTCAGTGAGTTAAAGCGCCTGTCGGCGAATTCAAGTTACGTTTAACTGCATAACTTGGCAATGTACATAGATATGTTTTGGACGGCTTGTGTAGTTTGATGTTGACATGGATTGAGTCGGTTAGAATCTTAGTCGGTTAAAAAGAACAAAAAAAGATTTAAGAACATTTTTTAAAATCTCAAAACAATGTTCTCAATTTGTTGGGCACATTTTTTTAAAGTATGTTCCTCGATGTTTTCTTTTGTTTGAAAAGGTATACGATTTCATCCTGTACGTATTTTGTATAACATCATTTGTACACAGGGTCAAAAATGAGCGCTAAGATGGTTGGTGCTCACTGTATCTATCAGCTAAGCTAAATTTAGGCCATAAGCAACCTAGAATAAATTAAGACCAAAAAAAATGTACAATTTTTATAAAATGTTTGATTATTACCTTGTAGCGTCTTAATATTGACTTTGGGGACACAGGAAAATATAAACTGTTTAGGATATAGAATACCTTTTATTAGTATTCTCCCGTAAAATAGTTGTCAAATTACCTGAAAGAAGAAAAGCGTGTATTAAAATCTAGTAAAATATATTTTAATCGAAGAAAAAGAACAATAAAAGTTTTGAGTTTCAAACAAAGCCTAAGGTTTAAAACCTTGAATTGCGGGTGTCAGAAGGGCATCGTGTAGTGCGAATCCGACAGTCCAAGGCTTCCAAGCTGACTTATTATTTGACCATTCCCGAGCAGCCTTATTTTTTCAAGATCCCTACATAGTATAAAAAAAAAACGCTTTCCATCGTTTGTCCGTATAGATTTCAAAAACGACGAATTGAATTTTAATGCAGTTTTCATCAATAAACAGAGTGATTCAAGAAAAATATTTAAATGAAAATACATTTAACACAATAGCAGTCGTGCGAAGCCGGGGTAAGTCGCTAGTTTCGAATGACATTTAAAAATAACTTAGACTACGACCCAAAACTAAGTTCTGTCTCAACCAAAACTTGTTTAACATAAAGAAAACAAGTAACTTTTGCCAAATGATGTAAAAATTTGGGTAGACTGACATTTTAATATCAGCTTAGGACTTAGGCCCTTCGTACATTAGGAAACTCCGGTATCCGATACTCCAGTCGCATACCTAAGTCGCGCGACTCCAGTCGCGCACGGTCCGTACACAGCGGCGACTCGAGTCGTAAGACTCAAATCGTCTATTCGGCCACCATTCTATATTCAACCTTAATAATACATTGTACAAAACACAAAATGTACATCTCATAACATAAATTAAAATGCTTCTATTTTAAAAATGACGAGCGCATTCCTATTTCAAATTTTTGAAATTAAAAATTGGCGCGTATAGAGGAAAAAATCAATCTAGAAAGAATATGGTTCATAATTTCGCCGCGCCAACCGGCTACAAGGTAGCTCTATTTGTTCAAGCTTTGACTTTCAAGGTGGTGACCATGGGTTCAAACCCCAGGTAAACATAGAATTTTTCTTTTTTCGCGTTTCAGTTGTTTTTTAGAGGTTTATTCAATTTTTTTCTAGGTTTTTTTTTTATAGTTTTCTTTTATTTGCACCGGAACGCTGACGCCCTTACTGCTATGATGATGACCGTAGTTTCAAATTTCAGATTCGAATAGGTTTTTTTTTAATGTTTTTGTTTTCTTAATTACTTTATTTTTGTCGTATGTGCAAGTACATGACGAATCTGGGTTAAAGTAGTAATGTTTGTAACGAAACCATAATAATTTATAAAAGTGCAAAAAGTTTGACACACAGTTATTCGTCGAGTTAGATCGCGCTATCGTTTTGTTAGGTTCTATTGAAGGACACCGTGGTTTTTAGTTAGTACGAGTCTGACAGTCCCTCCCGGGTTCCCGCCCTGCCCGGGGTGGAAGGACTCATTTAATATGATGATTTTACCACTTAAAAAAAAGCTTATTCCATGCTAATTATCTATTAGAATATTCTTTTGAATTTGACAAGCCTGTTGGTCTAGTCGTTAGTGACCCTGACTGCTATGCCGGAGGACGTGGGTTCGATTCCCACCCAGGACAAATGTTTGTTTGATGAGCACGATCATTTGTTCTGTGTCTGGGTGTAATTTATCTATTATATTTATGTATTTAGAAATATATAAGTATGTTTATCAGTTGTTTAGTACCCATAACACAAGCTCTGCTTAGCTTGGGACGAGATGGCGTTGTGTGATAGTTGTGGAATAAAACCAGCGTTTACTTGTTTGAACGAAGAAATTTTTTTTAATGAATTTATGTCCTTATATACTTTTGGTGGTAACGAAACCATATCGCGATTCAGAAAAACTAACAACGCCATCTAGTTACACATATGGTACTAAAATAGGTAAATATTATCAAAATACATAAACGTAAGATTGTACAATTATTATTATTAATTGTAATGATACAAACAAGGATATTTTTCTACCTCAGATACTTTAATAATACATTTTAAAATAATAGATACAAATTTTTCGTCTGTTAAAAATCGCGAAGACTTGGGTATCGGCGATCTTGATAGATGAGTAGCGAGCGACTACAGTCGGCGACGCATGTCGGCGACGCGACCTGTGTACGAGCCTCTATGGATTTGTATTGCGATAGTCGCCTGGATACCAAAATCGTAAGGTATCGGAAACTTGCGTCGCCTCGTGTACGAGCCTTCGTACACGAGGCGACGCAAGTTTCCGATACTGGAGTTTCGCCACTACTCATGACCTGCGGAAAATTCGAGGTACTAAATTTTTATAATGCAATTTGATGTAACGACATAGACACTAGCGCCGCGTCAAAAGGTCATGATGGGTGGTCAAGAATATGAATTTATAAAATGGCTGACACATGACTGTCACAATCAAAGTATATTTTTTAGGGTTCCGAAGGTTCAAAAAAAAAACGGAATCTTTATAAGATCAGTCGTGTGACAGTCCGTCCTTCACAGTTAATTTCCTGGGAACCTAACATTAATCCAAATCCAAATACTATAACATAATTTAAAATTTTTATTCAATAAAATAAAAAAAAAACCATCTCTCCCAACTTTTTAATAAAACTGCATACAAAATTATGATTTGATAGAGGATTGTATTATAAAATTTGATTTGAGATTGTATTGAAAATAATTACTTTCCAAAAATGATTCAAGAATATGCTACGGAACCCTTTATTCTGTGAATAAAATTAAAAATGGTAAATAAATTGTTCCGCCATCTTGAAAATCGCGGAAACTCAAGTCGCCGCGATGTCAGCAGATAGGTAGCGCGCGATTGGCGTCGCGCGTCGCGTGCATGTGTACGAACGTATATGCATTTTTATTGCCAGAGTCGCCTGGATACTGAAGTCGTAAGGTATCGGAAACTTGAGTCTTATAGTGGACGAAGGGCCTTAGACGGATGGTAGTTTGATTGTGTTTTCAGAAAATTCGGAAAAAATAGGTACTTGCAAAACTTCGATTTTATAAAGCTCAAGTCGCTTGGGCTTGGACTCAAGTTAAGTCTCTAAGCAACATTTTAGGTAATACTAGCTGACCCCAAAAAACCCTAAATTATTTCTAGTGCCACATTATAAAAAAAAAATGTTAGAGGTAGATGATCCTTATCTACCCTTATAGTAGCCCGATTCTCAGACCTACTGAATATGCGTATTTATTATTTCATAAAAGTCCGTCAAGCCGTTTCAGAGGAGTGTGGTAACTAACATCAACACGAGAATTTTATATTTTAGATAACATACATCTTTACCTTACGAAATCCAAAATCAATAGATTTGCAACTAATCAGAGTATATCAACAAATAGTGTATAATAGGCAATTATAACCGTATTATAGATCCAGGCGACCCTAACTAAGTTAGTTTGGAGTTCATCAATCAACCGCGACCCATTTGAGTGGAACAGAGTTAGGTTGGTGAAAGAGTTCGTAAATCTAATCAACTTTAGTTGAAAGTTGATCGATTTTAGAGAATCTGGAAGTATGATAAGGGCAGTAGATATAAAACCTTTTTTTTTTTAAAGACTACGTTTTGCGTCATCACGTATCGTCATCGTAACCATGATGAGGACTGACTGTTTGTGTATCAAATCAAAACAAAAGCATTTATTTCAAATACACCAGTTACAGGCACTTTTGAATTATCAAAGACATAAAAAATTATAATTAAATAGGTACTGCAAAGGTATGGAGCAGTGGTGGCCCAGTGGTATCGGTCCCGACTTACAAGTTGTAGGTCGTGGTTTCGAACCCCGCCAGGCGCATTACTTTGTGTAATTTATTTCATCACTGCTGCTCTCAAAACGGTGAAGGAAAACATCGTGAGGAAACCGGCATGTCCTAGAACCAAAAATTTGAAGACATGTGACATCGATCAACCCGCACTGGGCCCGCTTGTTGGATTATGGCCCACTCCCTCTCACAGAGAGGAGGCCTGTGTCCCAGCAGTGGGAACTTTATAGGCTGATGATGATATTTGGTAAGATATGGCGTATTTTTTTTTCAGATAAAATCTGTTATTGCTGTTGAAAAGTTGCTTGATAAACACGCTTTTTTCAAACTTTTTCCGAGAGAAGCCTTAATCTCGGCACAAATTCAACAAAATAAAATATAACAAGAGATTAAAAACCATAATGCATAATGCACTGAAGATCATAAGTGCTAATGCATTTCATCACAAAGAAGTGGGAAAAGCCACAAATCATTTTTCATCCTGTGCAGACATCGGGTAAAAATCTCGACCTGAGTAAAAAATAAATGACTAAGAACGTGATGGATCGTGCACAGAGACGGGTTCCGCAGTAGGTACGAATATTTCCGTTCAGTATTTACTATTAAGTTTGTAGGTACATTCATACATAACTCGCGCTGTTTTCCCATTGTGGTAGGTAGAAAAACATAAGGAATTCCTAGTGTGGGGCAAAGTTTAGTTATAAAAAAAAACTGCTACAATCCATACACATTCCTTTCACATCCCATCTTATATGGATGAAAAAGGGAAACTGGATCAAGTAATGCTGGCTGTTGAGCATTCTACGCCGGTTTACATTACAACGGTTATTGTCAAAATCATAAAATAGTAATGAGAGATTATAAAGCAGAAAATGGAGTAGTAATAGTATTGTATAACATCCAGGCAGATGCGCAACGAAATCATTTAATTTAGAGATCAATGGTTACAGGCATTAACCGTACCTTATATTAATAGAGAAAAGCTTCGATCTTGAGAACAGCGTCTAAAGAAGTAAGGTCCTTGAAGTACAGGAGGCCTACCATGGCGTCTCAAAGCCAAGTAGTTCCAGTGTGGAAAAGAGACAAAGCTATTCAATTTGTCTAGCGCCACGTCGTTCTCTCACTGGAAATACTCTGGCCTTAAGACGTGATATGTCATTTTACTTAAAAGCAAAACATAAATCAAGCTAGATAGAGAATTTCGATTTACTCACTCGCCCACAGATCCCTAAACCCACAAAAGCGAACTAACAAAACCGAAATCCACACTTTCTGCTCTAGTAAAACTTATCTATTCATTTTTCACTTCCAGTGTAATGGTAAACTAGTTAGGGAGCCTTTGCGACCCGTAGCGAAGTTACTGGAGTCTTTGTAACATCTATCTAAATCGAATTATACGTGGGACGGAGTGTACCCCCGGGCTGGACTGGACTGGACGTGGGGTACGAGATGTGGGCGACTTTTGGGAATGGTTTTAAATAGCAGATATTATGGCAAGATGGTATATTGACGGGGTACAATGTTTACACTGTAAATTTGACATAGGTGATGGTTTTTAAAGACTGTCAGACTCAACCCCCCCGGGGTCGCGGGTCTAATGAATTACCGTGACCCCAGAACGTAAAGGGCTATTGAGGGACACCGTGGATTTTAGTCAGTACGAGTCTGACAGTCCCTCCCACTCTGCCCTGGGTGGGAGGACTCATTTCATGATTTTACCTAGGTAAAAAAAATTGTAAGTATGTGTATAAGGCCACACTAACGGGAAATGTCAATGAAGTTTTATACGAACATTTGGCACACGTATTCCAAGAGTGTTTGCGTAGCTCCAAGTATGGATATTCCAGGAAACGTGCTTTCCGTACGAAGTTTTACAGAATTGCAAATTCAAGTGCCATACACCCAAAATCTTCTTACTTAGACCAACGCCCAAAAATGTTAGTAACAACACTTGTTAAGCTATTTCCATTATATCTTCGGCAAGTGGTTACTTCATTTCCACGTGTTTAGCCTGCCGTGTATTCAGCGGGGCATGTTTTAGTTGAGTTAACTAATTTTAATTAACCCCGAACCGCGGGTATTTTGAGTTTTGTTCTCCAATTTAGTTTTGCTAAGGGTTGAGGCTTTTTAAGGGTAGTTTAATTTGAATTCGCCGCTGGTAGGGGTAGGCTTTATAAAGGTTACCCAGCACGCGGCTGCTATCCTCTCGGCGTCCGATGTCAAGTATTATAAACTGTGTTTCATCGGAGCGCAGGAATTCAAGTTACTGGGTAAGCTCGCTATATGGCCTCATCTTTGCTATTAGGATAGATTTAGGCCAAGAGCATGTTAAAATTAACAAAAAAAATCTTGAATTGATGTCGGGAGCAAAGTTAATTTTCATCCGAAAATTTAGATAGGGGTCTCTATTTTTCAAATAATTTAGGACATGAAAAATGTGCAGACGTTTCAACCAGAAGGCTAATTCACGTAATTATAAGACGCGCCGATGAAGTAGTAGTGCAGTTGTAGTTAAGTTCAAGTTCGAGTGATAAACGGTATTCTTGTAATCTTTGAACTGCGCGTAAGCTACGCGTGAACTGCACGTCAAACTGACAGGAGAGAAAAATCATTTCCCACTAAATAATCGAATGAAATCGATTAAATTTCAATGAATATGACATAAGATATTAAAATAATACCCTAGTACAAATTTTAGTGCTGATTCACAATCAAGATTCACGATCATGTTGCGATCCGAAACACTCACCAAAGACGCGCAGCAGTAGAATACCGATGATGCGCTCGCGTGACGCGAACTTGACGCGAGCGTGTTTGAAAAGCGGTAGAGAATACGAAAAGCGTTGTTTTGATCGAAACTTAACTGCAACTGCACTGCAACAGCACTTGTTTAGTTACGTGAATTGAGCTACAGAACTCAAGCCACAATAACTACAAAGAATCATACGAAAACTCCCTTCCACCCCATTTCTAAAGAAACAAAGCTTAATTCCTGCTCTCATTCCAAAAACCAACATACAATTGTGCTACAATTTCCCCCACACCAACATATCGTCGGATCTCGACACGGGACACGAACCTAAAACGTTTCCTCGTATCTACCATCACCTGTTCAGAACCCGCTCTGAATTAGAATAGCTCTTGACAGTTTAAAAAACGCCCGATCTCTGATTGTGGTAAAGAGGTGTAAGAAAAATCTTTGGGTTTTAAAATAGGGTTGAATTTTTCGCTCGTTTCAAAGCAATGTTTTGGGGAATAAAAATGGGATTGCTGTCTTGCTGATGATTTAATTTTAGTGGGACAAGCCCGCAATGCTATTCCCAAACCACTGCATTTCTTGAAAGCCAGAATGAGCAGTGGTGACCACCAGAAAAGCGACGAGAAAATGATGCTTCAAGAAATATTGGAGAATGAATGTTACTCTCGTTTTTATATTGTGGTAAAATAATCAAATTTGTCTTCCCACCCAGGGCGGGACGGGACTGTCAGACTTGTACTGACTAAAATCCACGGTGTCCTTCAACAGACCTTTACGTTAGGTCTTAAGCACACGGTGAAACGCAACTGCAACGCAACCGTTTCAAACCGGTTTCATCGGTTGCGTCACGTGCGCTCACTCAATAAAAGTCTATGGCAGAAACTCAAATAAAACTCTAAAGTAACTAGAAGTTGCAGTTTCGTTGCAGTTGCGTTTCAAGTGCCTTAGGATTACCTGATGAGGCAGTCTCGCGATCCCGGCTGGAATTTAACTCTTAGATCTTGAACCGAAATTAATCAGAAAAGAATACCGAAGGAATTAGAAAACAATTTCCAGTTTCTAATAAATACATACCATAGTAGTTTAGACTAGCTCGCAACTGCGAATTGTTACTTAAGTTTCCGAGTATTTTGAAATTCAGCACTATAGTAAGGATACAAAGAATATTTTAAATTCCTTTTTAACCAAGCATACTGAATCTCCAGTCCCACGGGCCACATATACAGCTTGAAAAGAGAATTAGTCGCTAAAAAGATCTATTTTAACGACTTTAGTTCGGGCGTAAGTTTCACGTACATTTGGGATGATAATGCACTATATATTATCTTTCTAGATTCTGTGTTCATACTTTTAGCTAATGATTTATACTCGATCAGCATGATCCTCAACACACGCTCAATCACTGTTTCAAGCTTACACGGTTTAAAGCCGGAAATACATTATTTAACACGCCACGCGACGCAACGTGTCGACACCTGAAGTTCAGTGAGCGCGTGTCGTCGCGTCGGGTATTCAGTGTGATTCTGGTCATAGAAAACAATACATTTGATTTGACCCAACACGCATCACGTTTCATCGGGTGGCGTCGGGTGTTATTAATGTGTTTCCGGCTTAATACTAACATTAGATTGACACAAAACTGACTGTCACTTATTTTCAGAGCGCCCGAATAAACCCGCGTTCATGGCGCTTGCATTAGCATCGAAATATCGGAAGCTCTAAATAATGCATAATCACGGAAGATTAACCTGTACTAACCTTTTCAAGGTACCACAAACTCAATCAACTTATGTACAATGAATTCATTTAAATATGTAATCTTTTCGGGGTGATAAAAACATCAAATGAGTCCTTCCGTTCAAGAAGGAGCGGAAAGGACTGTCAGATTCCTACAGACTGAAAACCAACCCAAGTCCTTCAATTACCTTTTGTGTTCTAGAGCCACAGTGTCCTTTTAAGACAGTCCCGCGATCTCAGCCTGTCGGACACCCTGGATGCTCGGTTAGTTAATTTTTCATCCACAAAATGTGGATAGGGGTTGTTGTTTGCTCTGTTTCCAAATAATTCAGGATCAGAAAAATGTGTAGACGTTGAGTTAACATATTTCATTCACCAAGCCCAAGTTACAAAAAGAAATAAAACAGAAAGAATCAACGAAACATACTGTTGATACCATAAAAATTTTAGGACCCAGAATTCTCATCTGCACAGTGAATCAAGAATATGTTGTTTATCCGAGATTCCGATACAAATAAATCAATAGAAAACCGTTACTTCTGATGCAAAACACGTTTATGCGCTCTTAAACTTCCTTAGACGTCCAGTTGGAGTCATGAAAGTGCAATTGGAGATCTGTTTCAGCATATTTACGGGTAAAATGGCCGTTGTTCGAAGGTTTTTCCTTTATAAACATTGACCGGATCTACTCTTTGTACAGGCACAAGTTATGAGCATAGATCGGATTTTAGGTAGAAGTTATTCATGTAATAAGACTGATTTCATACAACGAAAGAATAAAGTGGATATGCTCAAATCGCGGAATTACTTTTAAAGAGCAGAAACATCCCGTAATTATTAAAAAAAAAATACAAAATTTATTTGAGTAATCCATCTCTGAAACTGCGCGACGCAAAGGAGGGTAATGTGTTTATCAGTCTATGTATGTATGTATGTATGTATGTATGTTTGTTTCTATGTGGCGTTCTAGAGACCAAATGCGTAGGCCGATTTTGATAATTTTTACGTCAATCGATTCGTCTTAACCTTGCGAGTGTCACTAAAGACATGACAGTAATCAAAATTCACCACAGTGACAACCAGACGCCATATTGTCAAAATGAAAAAAATTATACTGTATATATTGAACTATGTATATACTGTGTATATATTGAACTATGTCATATGGGGTATCGTTGAATAGGTATTTTAAAATCATCCTTAGGTTTCCTTTATCATTTTTCATTTTAAATAATAGTTTAGGATATATAACGATTTAAAGTTGTTTAACAAAACAATAAATATCTGAATAGTAACTAAAAAGTATGAAATAAAAAAAATATTTAACGAAAAACAAAAAACCCGAATGCGTTAAAAAAAACTAAAAAGAAAGAAACAATCCCGGTAGTTAAGAATTCACTCATTCACACTCACAGTCCCCCCTTGGGAAGATTTGATTGGTATAATTTGAATGGGCCCCGACTGTGAGTGTGAATGAGTGAATTCTTAACTACCGGGATTGTTTCTTTTTTTTTAGTAAAATAATCAAATTTGTCTTCCCACCCAGGGCGGGACGGGACTGTCAGACTTGTACTGACTAAAATCCACAGTGTCCTTCAATAGCCCTTTCTGTTCCGGGGTCACGGTGATGGAATAAATCCCGCGACCAACATTTTGATGCTAGTGTTGAAATAAGCGAAAATTGCGCAAGATTTGATCCTGATAAGCCAATTGTGTTCGGTGATTCAGAAGGAGTATTTGATAAGAATCTTGAATAGGTAAAGGTTTATGAATACTTGAGAAGTAATTTATTTTTTTTGTGCGAGATTTTGTAAGAGTTTAGTAAATTGAATTTACGATGTATTGAGTCATGTAAGTGTGTTTATTTTTGAAAAGGTTATTTATTTTATTTTGATTTATTGTGTACAGTCACGAGCATGTAAACACTAAGCAGTATTCAAAAGCGATTTTCTTCTACCATATTGATTAAACTTTTGCCTTTTCACTAGACTTAAATTTTGGAAGCCACACTATTACGAAATAGGACTTATTCCAAAGTGGAAACCAGTAATTTTACGAGTAATTTACGTTTGAATTTTGTTAAGTGTATACATGTTATTGCTCGTGACTGTAGGAAATTGAATTATTTATCTTGAAAAACCTTTGGTTCTGTTTTATTTACTTACGTTACACTTGCGTTTGACCACCATTTTGCGTGCAGGTGAGCAACGGATCTGGTGAACGGTGAAGTGATCATCTTACTTGATATGTCATTTGGTGTTGATGTAACTAGCTTCTTCCTTTAATTTTTCCATGATAATTACAACGTGTAACACCAAATGCGCAAAACCTCTCGTGGGGTAACTCAGCTCATAATACTGAACAATTTTTGTTCTAAGACTTTTGGAAATTCGCAACAAAAAAAATGGTTTTTCATGCAAAATAAGAAATTGACCGGGCCCATCTGTATGAATTTTTTTATTTTTATTACTGAAACTTAATAATTAACCCAAAGTTTTTTTTTTATTTTTTTAATTTTCGTATCACATTTAGACATTGTCATGTTCATTCTTACACTTTTGCATTTATTTATTTGAGCATCCGATTTTTAAGTATTATATGGAACTGTTAGTACTAATCCAACGCTACCTCTTTTCCCTTAAAACTACCCTCCATCGTATTAAAGAAAGGGGAGGAAGAATGTAAAAAAACCGGAAGCCCCCAGCAGTAAGAGGAATACAAATCGAAGTATCGAATTCTGTTATTTTTACCATAAAATCTTCCCTGGGACGTAAGGTGAAACTGTATTGAATAAAGGAAATCATTTATTTTTATGTTATTTTTACGAGAAGCCCCTATTATATGGGGTGCTATGACAGGAAACCTCCACGTGCGCCCGTGGACTGGAGTTCCCTCTCGGATACGTCCAGGGGGAAGACCAGTTTTTTGGGCCGGTGCACCCTGGGATACGGGCAAAAACTCTTCCTTAGGCACTGTGTGCCCAAGTGGTCTCTTTGCCCGTATGCAAATAGCCTGTCGTGTGGATGCTCCAACGCGTGTCCCTCTGATCAGCAGAGGGCACAGCGGCGGAGCGGGCTTGCGGACGGTGAGTGATGGGTATCTCGCCGTCCGACCAAGGACCAAGCCCGGGTCGGTGGCGCGTCGTGTTTCGCGCCAAATGCCTGCTGGGGTCGCGGGTTTTTTCTTAACCCAGGTTACCGTGGCCCCGGAACATAAAGGGCATAGGAAGGAACACGGGTGGATTTTAGTCAGTAAGAGTCTGACAGTCCCTTCCGCCCCGCCCAGGGCGGGAGGACTCATTTGATGATTTTACCACCTAAAAAAAAAAAAAAAAAAAGCCCCTATTATATTGTTTTGTCACAATAACTCGGGCGTTGTGTTGTCTCTTCATTTTTATGTGATTACAAAATCAGGTATGAAGTTTTTGCTGTTTTCTTTGAACGAAAAAATATTTTTCAGTAGGTAACATAATAAAGTATGGAAACTGATATGTGAACACGGATAACGACAGGATACTCAAATCAAAGCCTGTAAATAAGAACTAAATTTTTTTTTTTTTTTTTGTAAAATCTTATTTCTTTATTTTGCGAAACCTATTTGTACAAACTATAAATAAAAACTTACTAGCAATATGTACAGGAAAAATTAAAATAAATAAATAAAAGAGAAAATTCATAGGGCGTCAAAGAATACGTCCACATCGCTGTCAACGGGAACAGTGCCCAGAACGCTGGCAGCATTGCCACGTTGTATGGCAATGCTAATTCGTTGACCTAGGAAAAGGCCAGCCTTCTGGTCACCTGAAGAGTCGACTAAACGCCTGGCGATATCTTTAAAAACGTTGTGGGCACTCGGACCCCATGGCCCCAAGGTTTCAACCCCAAACGGCTCAAACACATAGCTACTGGCTAAGCCAATGTATTTGCGCCGCTTGGAGTTTTCAGCACTTGCAGCAGCAGCGCCAGCACAACACGCTGAACTAGGAAGATGGGATGGCGCAAGGGTGTCGACACATGTTGCATCCCACACCAAAGGCCTACCCAGCTTCCATGGCATTATGGACATACCATCTGGTCTCTTCCCATCGTCGCGTGCCAAACCACTGGGTTCTAATACGGCTGGCACCCCGGCGGTGACAAGAGCACGACGGATTATGTCATTTAAGCTAGCGTGTCGTGCTAGCCGACCTGCACTCCTGCTGCAGGAAAGGCCATGGTGCCCGAGGCAGTCGACTACTTCACCACATTGACAGCGGTGTGGAGCACCACAGGGAGCGCCCAAACGTAGGCAAGTAGCGATCCTGAATGTTGTATCACCCAACATAGTACCTATGTTGGGTGAAGGTAGCGCCTGAAGCCAAAGGCCCGATTCCCACTCACCCACAGCCAGCAGGCGGGCACGCTCCGCAGTATTGGTTGACGTATTAAGGAGATTATTCCGTACCAACCTGCAGAGCGGCTCATCCCATTGTCTCTGGGAAAACGGGTTCACGGGCCGATCCGTGTTTGGGCAAGCCACTTTCCAGGCGTCCTCGGCATCCGTCAAACACGGCACCTCAGGGTCGACCAGGGAGAGAGATAAAATTCTCCTGGTCAGCTTTTCAGTGCTGTGGACAGAGGATAGGAACGCCGGTAAGCTAACACTGGAAATTTTGCGGACACCGAGCCCACCAAAACGAATTGGAAGTGTGGCTTGAAGCCACGCTCGGTCATCCAGGGCCACATTAAGAATGGATGTTAATGTATTACGAATAATTTTGTCAATTTTGTCCAAGAGTTGTGGATGTTTGAAAAGAGGGGATGAACGAAGAAAATACATGAAATTTGGACCAAAACAGCAATATCTAATTAGGGTGAAAGCCGAATGTAAACTAATTTGGGAGAGTCTTTCTGAAATATCATTAAAATGTTTAATTTTGTTGTCAATGAATGATGGGAAACTTTCTGCCAAAATTGGGGAACCAAGGAGGTGCAGGGAACTTTTATCTAAAATGGTGATATTTGGAGCTATTTCATTAAATTTATCTAATGTGGATTGTCTGTCAGTAGTGTCAGTAACAAAAATTTCGCATTTGGATGAGTTTAATTGAAGGCCTATTAATTTAAATTCTTGTTTCAGGAGTTGTAGGTCAGCTAAAACGGTACTTACGTCACCTCCTAGGGTCCCATCGTCTAAGTACCACACGTTAAATTTTGAATTTAATTTTTGAATAATGGGATGAATACATAAGCTGAAAATGACTGGCCCAAGGGGGTCACCTTGTTGGCAACCAACTGCAGATTCCAAAACGTTGTCCTTGTAAAGTAATTTTGAAGGATGTCTGTAACATTGCCAAATAAAACCATAAATTTCGGGTAGTTCCTTTTTGACTTCTGCCAACAAAGTGTCCCTGTTAACGGAATTGAAGGCGTTCTTCACGTCAACCTTGAGGATAACTTCACCTTTACCTGATTTTAAAAAAGAGGACAAGGAATGTACGGCAGCCTCACAGCCCCCTCTGGAACCAAAACCAAGCTGTAGGGGCTGGAATTTAGTTGCAAGCGTTTCACTAAACAACTTGCAACATATCTTGGCTGCCATACGTCTATAGGTGCAACCGACGGCAATGGGACGAATGCCGCCGTCCTTCTTGCGCAGGGCGCACATGTTAGCCCCGTACAAGACATCGACGACGGCATCGTTCACGCCGCCGGATAGCATTAAGTTGACCAAAGCCGTAAGCTCCTTCATGAGCGTCACACCAGCTTCCCCGGCGCCTGAACTCAACAGATCCTTCAAATGCTGTGGAGTCAGGCCGTCGAGGCCGCCGGCGGATCCGCTGCGGAAAGAGCTCACGGCTGCGATCAACTGCGGAGCGGTAATTTGGATAAAAGAGTTCTGAACAAGGGGGTCGGGGTGGATAGGTGGGTCGGGGAAGGTTAAGCCATCCGCAGGCGCCGGATGTTTACTCTCCAGGGCTGAAAGTGTCTCTGGAGAATATGGCGCCACCACATCACTGCTGAACAGCAGTCTGGCGGCCCCTCTAATGTCACCCTCACTTAATTTTGATTCCACATGTGAACAGACGCCTCTACGGGAAGAGTGTGAAAAAAAAGGTAATTTTGAATCCGAACTGTGTAACGTATTGTTGCAATTTTCTTTAACTAATTGTGTCAAAGATTTTTTTGCTGCCAAATTTTTATCCACATGCAGAATCTTATAAGGAAAGGTAAGCAGCTGCTCCCAGGCTCGTTCCGAGTTTTCCTGGGTCGCGAGACGGACACATCGTGCCAAACTCAGCGCAACCGACCGTCTCGCGCCCCGGGGAACCCTCTTCAATATTGGAGTTGAATTTTTGAATTTAGACAAAGTTGACCACAAAGCTTGATCCGAAAGTATTGAAGTCGTGTTTGAGGCCGGGGGATCCAAAGGTACACTATGCGGTTTGTGAACCTTCCCATAGTGTATCCTGAGCCCCCGTTCACCTTTAAAAAAACGAGGCTGGGAGCAGTGAGGGCATCTCACCAGTTGCTGCACATCCAGTGGTGTGGCAGGTTGACTGGCACTACTAATTCCGGCGTCGCTACAGCCGGCGCTGTACATAAAATACAAAAAAAAAAGGAGGAACACTTACCAGCTATATGTACACAATTTAAAACATAAATACAAATAAAAAAACACAAAAATACACAAATCGAAATGTCACTCTTGATGACAGCCGACCACAGACGTTTGTATAAAGGCGCAGTCGCGCAGGCGACCTGGAGCGCCCGCCGCGCCGACCGCGCCGATCGCGCTGATCACGTCGACCGCGCTGACCCGTCCGCGATGAAATTGTAGCCCCAGCAACCGTTGCAGCGGGAAATTATATGCCGTCGGCCACTTAAAGCGCCGCCGCCGCCGCCGGCACCATTAAATTATGTCAATAATATTTGAAACTGATACGTTTCTGGCGCGTCGCGACACGCGACGACACGTTAATATGTTTCCCCCTTTATTTTAACCCCATCGATGGCTTATTTCTGACAATGTTCTGAATGTATCAGAAAATTAAACCTTAAAAATAATGTTTGTGTCAATTTTATGGGGTGCCCTTGTTGAATATTATAATTTATCGATTAAATTGCTCGAATTTCCATAAATGAGCACTACAGAATCGCCAATTTTAAAGGGGTTTAAATATTTTTACGTGAAAAACAACCGCCATTTTTGACGTTCCTTCTTATTTCTTCTAGCTCTAACTAAATTAATGTAATTTTTAATTTCCGACTGTACACGTGACGACCTTATGGCTGCATCAGTGAGCGAGGTTCGCGTAGCTGACTTTTGGGTTAAACAAAATATATGTGTCTAAAATCATTTGCCATCGACACGCTAAGAAGAATTTCCGTCTAATTCTGACAGTAAACTAACTCCATTTAAAGCGTAACTTAATCAAAAAAAACAAAAAGCTTCGTTCCACTTACGCACACGCATATCGATTTCAAACCCACCCGTCAAAATGTCCGAACGTTCACGAAGATGCACGAACTAAACCGAAGTGACACGATCCTGACACGAGCGCGCTGTGTCATCACGGGAACTCGCCGTCTGTTTATTTACAAGACACGGGAAGCAAAATGGATTTAGAAATTGTAGACGTTGTGAGGAGGTTTGTTCATTCTTGTACCTTTCTTTTGATTCTATTTAAAATCTTGGTTTAAGAGCAGATGGAAGGGTTATTTAAAAAAAATTAAGGCAACAGAATGTTACTGGTTTATGACTGGAAAAATCTAGTTGGTGCGTCAGTTAGATTATAAAAAATAATAATTAACCATAATTTTTTCTCTTGTTACGTAAACCAAACTAAATTGACGAAAATACAACTTTTAAAATTTTCAATACGAAGTGCAGTTTTTTCTTTACACTATTTCTTTGCGTTATACTCATATCTTTGCATCGAGTCAGAAATGAGGAGATTCGTAGACGAACTAAAGTTACCGACATAGCCCAGCGAATTAACAAGTTGAAGTGAAAGTGGGCACTGTGGGCAGTGCGCATAGCACGCAGAACTGATGGCCGATGGGGCTGTAAGGTTGAATGGAGCAGCGCAGCGTAAGACGTCCACCTACGAGGTGGACAGAAGCTCTGATGAAGACCATAGGATCACGCTGGATACAAGTCCCTTCCAACCGGTCTTATTGGAAAACGGTAGGGGAGGCCTATGTTCAGCAGTGGACGTCATATGACTTATATGCTGACGAAGTTAAAAATTGTTTCATGCTGCATGCATGCATGCATGGACACGACGGAATGAGAAGCAATCACCTCCAGGTCGCGTGAGGGAGAAGACAGCCTCCACCTGACAACCCATAAGGGCTATTTATTGAATGATTACCGTGGAATTAGTCAGTACGAATCTGACAGTCCCTCACGCCTCGCACTGGCAGGACTCATTTGATGATTTTACCACGATAAAAAAAATTATATTTATTTCTCAGGACTGCTTTCAAAACAATATTTTCCTACCCTTCCTTCTCCTTCTTGTAAACTCACTTCAAAAGAATGATCATGCAGTATGTTAGATAAATTCAATGTATCTAAATGTGAGCGTATACAATGACTACACATGTATAATGTTGGCTGTCCCTAATCTTGGATTATGAGCCCCTTTGTTTGTCGCGAACAGACTTACACCACTAATTTCTGTTGAGAAATCAGATAGGCAATCCGAATGTATTTTCTTAGGGATTCTGGGAGTGACAAGCTTGAATTTGGTGTTACCAGTAGGCAATATTTAATGAGAGATACTTCATAAATAAGGGTAACTGTAGAGAAATATCTATACTAATATTACGTAATAGGTTTGAAATATTATTACTGTCATAAAAATGCTGCTCCATACCTTATTATTTATTGTTCGCGGAGTTATCTTAACAGGTAGATGGAACGTAAAGGGCTATTGAAGGATCACCGTAGATTTTAGTAAGTACAAGTATATGACAGACCAACCGTTCCGGCGCTGGGCGGAAGGCCCATATTTTTATCGTTTTGAAATCATCAAATGGGTCCTCCCACCCAGGGCAGGGCGGTCGGGACTGTCAGACTTGACTGATTAAAATCCACGGTATCCTTCAATAACCCTTTACATTCCAGGGTCACGGTAATTTGATAAGTCCCGCGACCCCGGCAGGCTTTGGCCCTCTAAAGGAGGGTCCCGTAATGGCGGAAGACCCATTTGGTATAGAAAGTAAGAAAAGAGAACAACGTCATTATGGTCATGTTTTACATAAACTTTTTATAGGTAATTGATAGATATTTACAATACTTTTACGTCTTAATAGGGAAGTATAGCCATTTCTATCCAACTAAGCATTTCGCGAACTAAAAACTGTGGCTACATTCGCAGTCACAAGTGGAACAAACCGTCTGTATTCGAGCAACACTCGTGTTCTCAATGACACGATTGTTTTGTTCTCTCAACGAAACGTTATTTACGTGAATACACGTGAAACTTACGACAAGCAACGTTTTAGATGTACCACCGTTTTGTATGCACATTTTGTCATTATTCTTTTATTCGCTGAATTCTTTCGCACACTTTTCCTTAGATTGTAAAATATCGTCTCAAAAATATCTCACCGGCAAGAAAAGTATCCTTTGTGTTAATTCAGACTTTGAGTTATCTGCCTGCCTATCGAGTAACTGTGGAACCCCGGAACGTAAAGGGCTAATGAAAGACACCGTGGATTTTAGTCAGTAGGTACAAGTCTGACAGTCCCTCCCGTCCTGCCCTGCACTCATTTGATGATTTTACAACGTTAAATAGAAAAAAAGGTATAGGATAATAACTTTTCTGCGTGCCAATTTTAATCCAAACTTGTTCAGCCTTTTTCGCATGCATCAAATGTTAAAAAGTATCGCATCCAGCATCTGCATATGCAAGAGGGCGGAAGGGGGGACTGCACTCTGCATCCAAACCCGGATTTTTGTCCCCGGAATTAAAAACTTCAATATTTTTCATAAATATCCATTCATTCATTCATCTATTTATCCTCACAAACTTTTATATGACATTTTCTAGGTAAGAGAATTAATAATAAAGAGATTTAAAAATAAAAATTATTTAAAAATAGTATAAGTTGAAAGGGCAGCATAACTAAAGAGAGTAAAGTTGACCTTAAAGCTTTTATTTTCTTATCAACCTCACTTTTAAAACATTTTTTTTATCTCAGTATAACTCAATTGTCTTGTCCAATTACTTTTGAAAACATTATGCAAAGAACTTAAATAATGTTACAAAAATTCTGACATTGAATAATTTCAGAGGCAAAAGAGCAGAAATTTTTAAAGAAATTCAATTTATCTAACTAAATCTAATAATATTGGAACAGCCAACTTAGATTATATTACATGTTTTTATAGACTACCCTCCGTTCGTGATTGGTGAGGTAAAATAAAATTTTCAGTTAAAATTGAAGATGCATAAGATTCGAGTTTAAAATTACACGATTTTTACTTTGATTTTACATACTAATACTATACATACTTAATCTCACTTTTTTATCTTTTCTATGAAATAAGTCAGAATCTACTGAACACTTCTTGCTACGATCCATACATACTCCTTTCACCTCGTCCACATTCATACATCTGAGGCCTGTGGCTGTGGGAAAGAGATAGAGCTTTACAAGTCGTCTAGCACCATCTCTTTCCCACATCTTTAAGACTCACGCTTTAAGAGTTCATGTTAGGTCACCTGATCATACAATCACGCCAGTTACGCAGTTGACTTTTCTGAAGAGTCCCTATTCTGTTGCATCGACGCAACGCAAGTAAGGCCGTCGCAGTCGCAGCGTATCGTCTCAGTTCAGCCAAACTGTAGAACGCTACCTCAGTTGTCTCACAGCTGTTAACGTTTCTACCATCGACGACTCAACGCACTAATGTAGCCTCACTCTAAGCTTTAGACGCGGACAGGCGGACGGCGAGTAATGGACGACTCAATGTCTGACCATGCACTAAGCCCGGGTCACGTCGCTTTATGTTCCACGCGCGCCTCAAAGATCTGTTAGCAATATGTCGGGGAGAGAGAGAGCCAAAGCCTGCCGGAGTCGTAGGACTGACGAGCTTTCGTGAACCCGGAACGTAAAGGGCTATTAAAGGACGCCGTGGATTTTAGTCGGTACAAGTCTGACAGTCCCTCCCGCCCTGCTGGTCTCCTTCGATGACAATTCCACGTAAAAAATGATGTCTATACCTTTCTTGTAAATACTCGTAGCTCAACATTTCATTCCAGATATTACAAAAATTCAAAAACTTGGGTTTAAAAGCGAACAAGACCACTAGATTATCGAGCAATAAAGTTTGTAATAATCTTTGCCACTTAATCCATCAACATTTTGGGGTAGACAGCCATTTTACTTTATCGTTAAAATCAAGGACAGCTTTAAAAACTTTGAAGGAAAACGTTTAATGTTAACGATAGATCGTTAAAAGAACCTTTGGGATTAATCTAATATCCTTCAAGAACAGTTTAGAAGTTTATTATAGTTACTAAACAATACAAGATATTATTTTATCGCTGTTTTTAATAATGGCTATAAAGATTGAGGCAAGACTGGTTGTTGACTATTAACGATTGCTATGAAAATAATTTATTCGGCAGTCACATTTTCAATGTGTTTTCTTAGTCTGTTTCTTTAGGGAGGGAGGAAACGCCCGAGTGCCACCACTGCGAAGATCGCCCGGAGGACACAGTAGAGCATACGGTGAAAGACTGTCCAGCTTGGGCAGTGCACGTGTCCTCACAGCGGCGATAGGCGGAGACTTCTCGCGCCCGGCATTGGTTGCGGCCATGCTGCGGGGCGAGACGGAGTGGGAAGCGGTCGCCTCCTTCTGCGAAGCAGTAATGCTCGTCTGACAGTCCCTCCCGCCCTGCCTGGAGTGGGAGGACTCATTTGATGATTTTACCACGATAAAAAGAAAGTCTGTTTCTTTTTCATTTTACGATAGGCTTGCGTTTGATCGAGATATTATATCGCCTGATGGTAAGCGATGATGTGGTCAACGGTGATGTAACTCTTTCCTAGAAGTAACCTATTCACTCCTGACTTAAAAACCCTGAGTTTGTAGCTGTTAGGAACGCGAAGTCGCGTGTAGAAGTTACTATGGATACTTTAAATAAATACGTTGAATTCGGTCCATAAATACTTATGATAGTGCAGTTGAGTGCCAAGAAAAGATTTTTGGAAATTCATTTTTGTAAAAAGGCTTCAATAGAATGGAAAGTTGAACATCCATCAGGCACAGCGTACAGATTCCAGACACTCACGAACCTACCCCAAGTTTGTCAAATTACTTTAATAAATTTAGAACTTTATAGCAATAGTAGAAGGTTCAAGTTCGACTGGGAAGAATTTTAAAGTTTGGGATAACATGTAGGGTTGCCAGGTAGTTACTTTTAACTACTACTACTACCTCTTACTACTCTTAAATTCTGTATTTTTTTGGTGACAAAATCGCGGTCAGCTGATACAAAACCTACTGAATTGCAAAAATAAACGATGTTTGTTTTTTTTTCTCCCAACCAAAACTATTTTTCCGACAAAATCAACAGGTCTATAGTACCGATTGTCCCTATTCCCTAATACGATTTGTATGTGGGATCCGGCGGAGCAATAAAGTGGACCCGTTGACCACATGATGACCACTGGCCACGCCTACAGTGTTCAGAAAAGGGTGTGATTGTGCCCTTAAATTGGAGGGACAAGCAAGGAATACTTTTGAGGGTTATTCGTTTTATTTTGATGTAAATTGATAGCAATTTAGAGAAAATTGCAATTGCAATGGTAAAATAATCGAGAAGAGCTCGTGGTTTAAATAATTCCAGCCGCACAGGCCGATGTTCCCGGTTAAGCCGCGCTTGCCGAGAGGGTCTGTGGGTGGGTGACCATCTATAATACCGAGTTTCCTCCGTGCCTAGGAAAGCACATAAAGCCGTTGGCCCCGGCTGTCATCTGTCGATCTTTGACAGTCGTTACTGTTAGTCAGAAGCTGTAAAAGTCTGACTATCCATATCCAGTCTAACTATGGGGTATCGTATTACCCAGTTACTGGGTTGTGGAGGTCGCTCCATGTAAAATACTGATATCCAGCTGCATCTGGTTTGACTGAAAGCCGACCCCAATATAGTTGGGAAAAGGCAGGCAGATGATGATGTTGTAATTGGCAAAATAATCATAAAAGAGATGCTATCAAATCGTGTATTTTAGAAAGACTTCAGTAATGGCACGGTCTCTAAGTTTTGCACGTCCGTAAAGATTTTGACGTTTTGTTCGTACATCCGTATTCGTGTCTTTAGTAACGGATTTATAAAGTAGACTCCCAGGTCTCGAACCGAAAAACTTATTCATCAAGTAATCTCAACGGACTGCATTAAACCAATAAACCATGATAATGAACATTAAAACAACATAATGGAGAACAGTATGTAACAAGTTAATTAGTAATCCAATTAATTTATTATAGCAATTAATGCGGATACGCGTTTCCTAACAATCAAATCATAATTAGTGCGGACCACAAGCTCACAATAAGCTATGTATTGCTTCAATGAATGCTTAAACTATTGTTTCATCATCATCATCATCATCATCATCAGCCTATAATATTCCCACTGCTGGGACACAAGCCTCCTCTCTGTGAGAGGGAGTGGGCCATAATCCACCACGCGGGCCCAGTGCGGGTTGGTAGATGTCACATGTCTTCGAATTTTTGGTTCTAGGACATGTCGGTTTCCTCACGATGTTTTCCTTCACCGATTTGAGAGCAGTGGTGATGAAATAATTTACACAAAGTAATGCGCCTGGCGGGGTTCGAACCCACGACCTACAATTCGTAAGTCGGGACCGATACCACTGGGCTACCACTGCTCGCAAACTATTGTTTACTAAATTATTAACCAATGCATTACGCATCAAAAGAGTTGTGAAGATTTTTTTTTTGGATGATGATGATCATCAAAAAAAAAAATCTTTTCTTTCATCACCATGGCTTAAAAACTAAACCCTGTTCTTGATAACTGGACGCAGCCTCAACACATCTTCAGATGAACGTACCTGGAAAAAAGAAAAGGTGATTTAAGTAAGGAATTGTATTAATCAAATGAATCGTATTTCTAATTGGTTAGCAAGTACAAGACGCTAATAAATTTATTGTTATCAAAATCAATTTGACAATGAGCTTCTTTGGGCAATGGCCTTTCATATAATACACTGGTTTGTCATTTACCCAAAGGGAACTTAGCTAACAATAGTTTCGTTAAGCCTTTTATGCGCCCTGTGCAAGCTTCTTTTACTACGCCCTGGCCCTGTAGCCATGTAACAAACGATAAACGCAAACGCTGAGTAGGCTTTAATAGATTTTCAACTTTATGCACTTGGGTATAACGTTGAAGATCTAGTGAAGATTGCTTATCGTTTTCGATCTTTCCTGTCGCTAACGCTCAATAACCTTGAATAGATTTTCAACTTTACGCGAGCATAAAGTTGAAAATCTATTGGGGAGTACCGAGCGTTTACAACTATCGTTTGCGAATTGTTGTGACTTGGATAGGGAGGCAGGTCTGGCACCATTGTGGTCCTTTTCTGGACATTTCTGCGCCCCTACAGGGTCTGCAACTTGTGTCTCTTATTCTCGCTACACCTTTTTACAATTTTCAACGAACAATTCAAAATTACGATGTTGCAGAAGATTTTTTTTAAACTTATTTTGGACAAAAAGCCATCTAAGACAGAACAAGATATTTTTATATCATGTATAATTTAAAATAAACTTACACATAATTTTACACCCAATACCTAAACAATACAGCAAAACGTTGATATAATAACAGATTTCAATAATAAATCAGCCTTAAATTAATGAATGGCAATAAAATTACCATATTATTATAATTACAGATTCAATCCGAAAATAAAAATGAAACTGGGCGAATAAAAACGGCGTTAGTCATACACAAAAAAGGAATTTAATAACAAAAACACAATTTAAAGAAACTAATTTGTAGAAATCTAATCAAAACCGGCATTACGGCACGCCCCGTAACGGGCATGGGATGAGACCCGCCCATGATGGACTAAGTTATAAAAGGAAGCGATATCATTAATTTGTTTTAATAATAATTCTTGTCTACATGTGCGATCACTGACGTTGTCTTTTTCATTTTTGATGATGACAATTAAGTAATGAACAAATAAATAATTAAAAAATGAAAAACGTATCACTCAGACTCTAATCGCAGTCTCCTTTATTCATTGTTTTATTATTAAGGATCTTAACTACAACTTGTAGTAAGTTGTGTTCGTCACTTGAAAAACCCTTTTAGCTCGATAAAATACTAAAGACAGAGTTATTTTTGAGCAAAATGAATGACTATCCTTAAAAGCCTCTTTGAGATGGATTGATCACCTACTCCATTTCGTAGATGATGATAGCGAGTAGTAGATGTAAATATCTTTCAATCTTTTACAAGGTTTCCTTACAATGTCTTCCTTCAGGATTTTAATAGCAGTGATGAGCCTGGTTCAGCTCAAACCCACAACCAACGCTACAACTATTAAGCTGAGGCTGCTTTCTGTGGCTAGTTCCAAATGCGTAGTTCCAAAATGCACTGACAAAAATTTTGCTCAGGAGGAGAAAATATGAGGTATTTTTTGGAGAAGAAACGGTTGAATATTTGAAAGTTGTACAATTAAACCACACGCCACCTCTTCTAACTTAGACCAAACGAAATTCATTGTACCATAAAATATGGACGAAAAAGTGTACCCCGTAGCAATTACAGGCAAGACATGTGAAACCATTATATATAGATTAAGGCAACAGTTGTTTATAAAGAAGATTGTTCTGATAGATAAACGTGAACGCAGACACCTCGGTAATGAACTAAATAATGTTTAAGAGCTTAACAGATTATTATTATAAGGTGGCAATGAATTCGCTGATCAAAACCCCCTCGCAGACCCTGCCCATCTTTTGACATGGGAACCTCTGTGTTGCCGCAGTAATTAATGATAATGGTGCAACTTTTAAAAAGGAGAAAGTAATGTATTCGGCCAGAATTACGTCTCCAGGATCTCGGGGCCGGTTTACGAATACTCCATTTTTCATTTGATAGAGGATAGGTACAGTAAAGACTATTTTTTTTTTGTGTAAATCCGCCATATTTGACAAGGTTCAACCAACGATTGATTTAGAATCTGACATGGTCAGACACCGTTTGATTTTTGAACGTGATGCTCACAGATTTGTACAGAATCTGCGATAATTTATTTTAAAACGAAATAGATCGTGCTCTCACTTGGATGAAGTGAACTCTTGAACTTTACCGATTAGCACTGCTGGCTTAAATTATAGAATATCCAGATTCCTAATAAGCCACTGAGAATTTAAGCCAAAAAAGAAAGAAAACTAACACCTGTCGTTCTATCCCTACGTCACACCACACGCCAAGGAATACCATTTATTAAAAATAGCTACACGAAAAACTGTACGTCTCATTTAGAACACCGAGTCTGTACATTTCATTTCATTTAAGACTAGATACTGGTTAATTTAAAAACCAGTTCCATCGTAGAACCCACTGCCCACTGTAATCAAGAAAGTAATTTTTTTCAGGTCAAACAAAAAACAATTGCCATCAAATCAACATGAAAGAAGCTCATTGAGCACAAAGCATTAAAACTGACGTCACAATGTGGAGTGTTTTCACTCGGCGCACGCGCCGGTCAAAGTCGCAACTGTCATTTGTTTCAAAACAAGGGCTTAGTTGTGACTGCGCCGCCAATCGTGCGCAATATTATGATTCAAGTGTAGTTGTTGAGTATTTGATACGACGTTTTGTTTGGATGAATCAGACCTTAGGACTGGGATGATTTAAACTGTATTTGTCATTTAAATGCGAAACAATTTCCTAGCAGTTTGAGCTACAACTCTTGATATTTTATGACTTCGACTGAAAATATCATCTTTTTTTACTGAAGCATAAAGTTAATATTGAATTGGAAGGAATATAAAAAAAAATACTTAATTAAGTAATATTTTGAGAGACATGGGATCTGACATGGTCTAATTTTCAACCAATTTTATTTGCAGGCCATACAATCACTTCCCAGAATGGCCTAGAATTATAGATAACAGCATGTCTTCCTCTTTGGAAAAGTGCATGTAAAAGATGTACTCTGTACCTATTATTTGTATAGTGTGCGTAATAAAGTGTATACTATTATATTCTCTATTCTCGGCATTTCAATAGGCACCTGCTTTCAAGCTTTATTATAAGACGGGGCCATAGAGGGCCAAAGCCAGCCTGGGTGGAGGGATTCTCTATACAGGTAACCGTGACCCTGGAACGCAAAGGGCTATTGAAGGAACACCGTGGATGGAAATCAGTTTGAAACAAGCATATCAAAAACATATTATTCAAACTATTCTTCCCCAACTCAAACTTAGTACCTAATAGACATTGTGATAAAAGCCACCGTCTTAACAACCTAGGTTAATCAAAACCCATGCCCACGGTCACGATTGACCAACTTATTGACATGTCACAACCGTTAATGACATCTTAGCAAAAATGTCAGCTAGCAATAACAATTATACTAAAGATCGCCATGCATGGCATACCAAAGTATAATAGACAGAACATTACAAGCCTACATATGACCCACATGGGGTAATGACTAAAATTCCCATAATTAACCTACTAGTTGATGACCAGAAGCTCAGCGGGATATTAAGCCATCAGCGGTCAAGTTGGGTTTGAATACGACAAGAATTATTTGTGAAGTTTGAGTAATATCCACTGTTAGGGAAAAGTAGTAACTCTATTAAGATTCCAGGAAAGATAAAAAGTCTTGATGTTTCAATGGGGTTGGCAACCCAAAGATATTGTAGATGGCGCCACCATAGAGTTGTCCTAATCCGACTAATGACGTAGTACTATTTTGAAGTACCTTTAAGATTTGAACTGATTTGACCCACAGAAATATTAAAAACAGGAGAAGTGGTAAGGGGGCGTGTCGTTGAAACCCGGTCCTGAGCGTTTTGGCCAGAAATTGACTTGGACTACTTTATTTATGTTTCCTTTATTACTCCGACTGTATTGTTTTTCATTAAATACATTGCTCTTTTACAACGATCTCACATTATCACTGAGTGACTGGACCAGCAATGTAAAGCTGACATAACGATACCTCATCAAGCCGTAATGTCGCGTGGTGCGTCCGTTGTATTTGAGCGGGAGTAGTACCGCCCCCCGCGTGTCGCGACAACACACAATGATAATTGTTAGTGTGAGTAAAAAAGAGTACGCTGTGGTTTTAAGAATAAGGTTTATATTTAAATGACTGAGTTATCGATGGCGCGTGTGTGCACTTGTTCGTAGTATTGTTTTGATAGAACTACATATGCAATATTATCGTTATGGTGGGGCTGTTGCGGCTTCACTGGTTTTCTATACATTTTAAACTCCACGCCATATCTCCTTCTTTAAGATATCTGTGTTTGAACCAATGACGATGCTTGGAACAAGCTAGGCATACTAGCGCCATTAGTTCCCCAGTTGCCATCCCCATTATATTGACTTATGATGAAGCAGGTTTTCTTTTTATGGGAGAAAATCTGAAAAAGTTAACCGAACTTTACGGATCAGTTAAGTGTGGGATTTTTACCTCATTAAAATCACTGGGGTGGTCACAAGCTCCTAGAAGTACCCTAACGCTTTGTCAAACTGAAAAGCGTGCCGAAACGTTTTTCTTTAAAATGTATGGAATTGTTTGAAGCCTGTCACATAGACTATCGGACCGCTTTCGCTTTTTTATATGACAGGATTCGGATCGCATTCGCTTCGCCCTGTCGGTTTGACACTAGCTTAAAAGAGCTGTCCAGAATTCCTCGCGTCAAGTGTAAATCTCAAGTAATCTTGGCATCGACTATTGAGAAATTTGAAGAAGGTGGAAGGCAGAGGATGGATATCCGAATGCTCAAAACCGTGAGTGGTTGGCTCTCTTTTAGGGAAGGCTTACTTACATCTAGCATTGGACGGGTAATTGGTTGGCAGCCGTTCTGACGTAATTACGAAACACATCCGTTCAAGCTTTTTCCTGACGGTTCGCATTCATAGTTTTGGTTAAATATTAACATAAAATAACAAACTTAAAATTAAGTTAAGTTTACGTGTCATAATTAGCGTTTCAAAACTAATTTTTCTATTGTAAAACCTTTGGATCACAGAGGTCAACAGATTCTATTAGACAATTACATTTTTTACAGCACAGCCGTGATGTCTAACATCTTTATTTAGTTTTAACATCTTCAATTACTGCTAAACAAACAATTAATTGAATAGGTACCATTTTTTATTAGTCACCTAATAATGTTCCATACCCATGTTAGAATTCTTATATTACTTCCGCCACAACCCATGTTTGTATTAACAAAAACTTTAATTTTAATGTGGTCGAGAAAAAAACACTGGCTCCCGGACTGTAATGGTATCATCAGGCGTTTGAATTAGTCTCGGAGACCGTCGAGTTATTATCGTCGCACACTCGCTAGATTTGACGGAGTATATGAGGAATTGTTTATGTGAGGTCAAACCAGGCATAAACCAGAATTAGTTAAGTGTAATGGTTCAATGCAAGAAATACTGAAGAAGTCGTTGATTGTACAATCGACAAAGTGGAATTATGATCCACCATAAGCTTAATTTCCTACAGACATTAAAATACAGTTAGGTCCACATTCGCGTAAACATACATATCAATGGTAACGAAATTTGATCTTTGTCAATTTGACGGATTCTAACGATTTATTGTCAAAATGGGTCATGATTCCATTTTGTCGATTGTACATTTAAGTAATCATTCAAGAAATTTAATATATGTACCTAATTCTTAGTAGTAACTAGTACAGAACTTTTACTGGGGACTTACTGTTGAGGATCGGCTGACATGGGCGTAGCCAGCCAAGTGCACAGGATGGGGCAAAATTCTAGATTTATGTGCTCAGGGGTGGGGCAAAATTCTAGTTTTTTTTTTTGTGTCATCTGATGATTGTCGATTGTGAGGTTTCTTACGGATATTAAGTAGGTATTGTATTAGGTGAGTACCTACATTATTTAATTTTGGTTAAAAGACACCTAACACGTCGGAGTCAGGGTGGGGCAAACAGCCCACCCAGCCCCACCGTGGCTACGCCCATGTCGGCTGATCAATGACATTTGACTGCACGGTTATAGGCGATTCACGCACGGAACATACTTATATTTGTATTACCTACACGTAGTTGTTCTGGGTCTGGGCGTTTGTGTATGTGAGTTAAATGTTTGTAAACGCACCCACGATGCAGGAGTAAAGCGTGGGGCAACGTTTAAAAAACCTAGAAATGAAATAGGACTTGTCGGATGATGAAATTTGTCTACTTGTAAACCAGGACACCTCTGCTTTACCTGCACACAAAAGGTAGAAATGCCTTTTTGCCATTGTCTCTCTTCTCCGTAAAGTTTGATGTCATGCTAATTGTGACTTTCGAACATACCGGATTGCCTTGATTATCATCTTAGACAGATGCCTTATCCCAACTTAGTTGATTTAGAATTCTAGCCAACCTTCTGCCCGAATGCCAGTATCGTGACAAGAAGAATAAATAATCTATGGATGCCCTGATAAGCTTACTAGGCTAATTAAATCAACCCTTCTTTCACGTATTTGGAAAACTCTGCAACTTTTTTTCCCAACTTCAGAAACAAAAAGGATCTCATTTTTTCTCAAAAAGAAAGTTTCACCCACAGCGAATACTGAAAAACTATCGCTCTGAGTCCGCTTTTGACACATTTCAAGCAGAATAACTGACGGTGCATTTTTATCCCGTACTCAAACAAAGACACAACTGCGGGTAGTTGTGCATAACGCCATCCAGAGCATAGTTATGCATTTTTCACGGTAGCCGTCACTTCCAATGAGTAATTTGTACATACCACGTTATTATTCAGACACCTCCGGAGTTTTTCCCACAATTTGCCCCTTATTTCACTATACAAGTTTTTGTGACTACCCTCTTAATGATAAGTTTTATTACTGGGTGTTAAGAGCGGTATTTGATTAGCACGTATTTGAGTTACAGCAAAAACAATGGTTGCATTTATGAATGACAATGATAGATCTGTTTAATTCTTTTGTTCAAACTTTGGGGTTCCAGCTTCGAAATTCAAATTCACATTCGATGGTTTTCTGGTGCATTTCATTTCAATAACGGGAATTGTTTCTAAACTTTGTTAGCAGTGGTCTAACTGCCGGAAATTCTGACGACTAAACTCATGTCGTGCTAAAACTAACATAGGGAACTGTCAGTAAGTTAAAATTGAAATGTCACGAATTTAGGACATTTGACAAACTCTGTGGGCACTGGTTTAGATTTTTGTTAATTGCTTGGCCTACCTAGCTTTCTGACTATTCGGTCAGTGTCCAAATTGAGGTATTTTTTGGGCAGAAAGAACCCGCCGTCACCATTGGTGGTTATCTTTTCATACCTTTCAATAATAGGAGTCCCGCTCTGCATGGCTCCTATTACTGGTTGGATTTATTTATACCAACTTTTAATAAAGTAGACCTACGGAACAACTTACCATCAAATATATTCAAGGATATAATTGTGTATTATCTGCTTAGTCTTTTTAACATCATTTTTATTAACTACCTAATACAACATACATTAGGATGATATTACAGTATTTCTTTGTGTTTTCCTATGAGATACCTAATTGATATTGAAGTGAGGTGTTATTAAATTTTTTGCTTCACAATTATTAACGGAATTATGTGAGATTTTAATGAATTGTTTTAGATGGTTATAAATTAAGTGTGAACAAAAAATGGTAAGTATGAAATATTATGACGAGCCCGAAATTGGTCAGAATAATTAATTTTTTGTATCCAATCCAGTTCCGTTTTACGGGTTTTCTGGGTTTTAATCCCCCATAGTAAGTTGATCGAATTCGCAAAAAATACGACTGTGCAATCATCTTCCTGCCCTTATCCCATTCTACTTATGGTCAGCGTAACACGTTTTCTTCTTCCATTCTCCCCTGTCAGACATCACAGCATCATTTACTTCTTTATCTTTCACAATCCATCCATCTTTTCGTGTTTTCGGTCAGGAATGACTAAGACAAGGTCGACGATGGAGCGAGGTTACCCAGAAGTAGCCTGTTCACTCTAACTTTGAAGAGATTAGGGTTGTATGCGTTCGGAAGCACAGACGCAGGCAGAGAGCTTTTTTCTCTTCCTCTCCATCGACAGGGCTATCACTGCTTTAAAATCCTTTGTCCAAAACATATTGTTTTACACGAATTAGATTTAAAATTTAAAAATAAAGTCGCGAAAAATAAAATAGCAGTAAAACAAACTCAATAAAATATAATATGAAATATTAAAAGATGTTTTCATATGCTTTAAAAATTCTGATATCTGTATGTTTTTACTGTCGGGAACAGATCGGAATGGCTGTACTTATGTAAGATAAGACAGTTTTTATTACTTTTGCACATATGGTAATGCTTTTTCTAAGTTTTATAGTTTTTGGGTTTACGAGGGCCGTTGGAAGTGTCCTATTTGTTATTTTAAAATGGCGGTACTTGGAGTATTTACTGTCGCTTGTAATTTGTTAATTCAAAATCAAAAATTGGCGGTAAAGGCGTCTATTTGTAGTATTTTACAAGGATTACATGTAATTTTATGCATCGTAACCAGGTTAATTTAACTTTCGATTAAATTATTACAGTCGATCTTCAAGGTCTACTCACCATGAAGAGTTCTCTCGACACCATATCGGCTGTCATTTGTAGATCTTTGACAGTCTATAGTCAGAGGCCTGACATCCAGTCTTACCAATGGATTTCGTCTTCAGATATGACATCGCCCCAAGTAATATCCAGGTGTTGTGTTGAATTTTTCAAAACTATTTTTGACGGACTAGTTAAAGGAGATCACTCACGCTAAATAGGTCAGATAGATCACTCACGCTTCTTTGGCAGTCAATTTCCGAAAAGTCCTAGAAAATATAATAACCTTTGCAATTTACTGACGACTTCACCTACATATTGTGTCATTTCTAAATGTTATTATGATAAATATGCGTCACTCATTTATATCACATAGGGTAGGCGATTCACCTCCTTTCAAACACAGCTTCAAACTTGTTTATTTTATTACGTCGTCAAAACAGAAACTAAGATCCAATCAAGGTAATCTAGATCGTAAAATCTTTGATAGCCTTATCCTCTTTTATTATGATCTAATTTAAGATTAATATATGAATGGTTATGGATTGTGATTCAGCAAATCTTTATTGTGTCTGGTTGCCGGCCAAATCAACTATTTTATGACTTGTAAAG
Source organism: Agrotis segetum (assembly GCA_036375495.1). Classification (NCBI taxonomy): domain Eukaryota; kingdom Metazoa; phylum Arthropoda; class Insecta; order Lepidoptera; family Noctuidae; genus Agrotis; species Agrotis segetum. The sequence continues at coordinate 279,424 of JAQSVV010000435.1, forward strand.
TTTTAGTGTGATATAATTTTATAGAAGAAACGTAGCACACAATCGGCGTGCGTGTGACCAGGGCCCCTAGTCTGCTAATTTTAATAAATTCGTCATTCCAACACGATCCAATTGTCATTTTGATAAAAGTTTGTAATCTGCTAATTCATAATGGTCGATCAGTGGTCGGTCAGTGGTCTCGTAATGGAATCGTGGCAGAATGACATTGTCGTATTGCCATTATTATAAAACCCGGTAGTAGAAATGATTTTCGAAAAACTACTACTAAATTTGAACATTTAGATTTCATTTATATACATGTTTACATATTATTTAATAATGTTATAAGCAATCTGAAGTAGTAAGAAGTTCCTAAATAGCAAAAACATTAAAATGTGTAACGTTTTTAGCAGTGAAACCACAGACTACATAGAAATATGTGAAACTCAATAATGTTTTATCTGTAGCTGTCAAAGTCAAATGTGACATTACTGCTTACTGTTTATAATTCTAATGGTGAACGCACATCTAGCCGCACCGCAGTCTCCGCATTATGAATTCTTTGTATAAAGTTCTATGAAACCTCGCACACTTACCCGCATCGCAGTAGCCGCAGAATCGGTAAGAAAACAGACTGCGGTGCGGCTAGGTGTGCGTTCACCGGTATTTTGCTATTTATTTTCATTTATGTGTTCTATTTATTTATAATATTTTATACAAAATGATGCTAATAGAGCAAATTTCAGCTCTAATTGATTTAATGGAAAACCACCAAAACCTGAATAAACTATTATTATTATTACCTGGCTCTTGGCTACTACGTGTTATAGCTACAGAATAAAGGTGAACGCAGACCTAGCCGCACCGCAGTCTCCGCAGTCCCGCAGTCATCGTTTTCTTACCGCTTCTGCGGCTACTGCGAAGCGGGTGAGTGTGCGTGGTTTCATAGAACTTCATACAAAGAATTCGTAATGCGGGGAATGCGGAGACTGCGGTGCGGCTAGGTCTGCGTTCACCTTAATAAATCAATGAAAATCAAATTCAGTATTCTCGATATGCTATCGTTTCGACGCAGTCTGGCCATAAAGGGAATGAGTTCTTTAATTAACCCCCTTACTGAGTCCTTTCTTCCAGGGCGAAACGTTTTTACAAATTCCGCTTCGGAAATATCAATAGCGACGGGACTTTTGCATTCCGCGCATCTTCTTTCTCTAGGATCCACTGCGCTGACTGGCTCGAGAATATTTGCTCGTAGTGAATACATTTCTCCACTCAATATTTCACAAAATACAATACAAACACGATAGATAACAAACTCTTTTCGACTACCGAGCTATTAGAAGCAATGACTGCACAATGACGATCCAATGGTAGATCAATGATCAAAGGAACTGTCAAAATTTTAGCAGATTACCCCTTACGTCAGTCATTCATTTGTCATTGTGTACGAGATTGCCATTCTAAGCCATTTCTTTCAATGGAATGTCAGTGGTTGTCCATTGGAAAGTCATAATGACGCCATTATAATAGTAGATTACCAAACTTGTCAAAATCAACAATTATGAAATCAATGATAGACCATTGTGACACTATTGTAATAGCAGACTTGAGGCCCAGATGTATGAATGTGGATGAGGCGAAAGGAGGATGTGAAGATCGTAGTAGGTCTGTAGTTTCTGCCTACCCCATGGGAAGAAGGCATGAGTTTGTGGCATTGCTTCATCATATAGTCGAACACGGGTTCGGGTTTCAGGCCGTCCAACGAGATGATGGTCTATTTCATCACGGTCTATTTTACTTATTAATAATTTTATTTTGAATTGTCTTATAACCTGCCACATCGTTCTCACATAATGTACCATCTGATGATGAATGATACAACAAAATTTTTGTAATAATTTTGGCGATTGAAAAAGAGTGTCCATGGAGTTTCTTGCTCATTCTTCTCCATAGAGATCAACGCTTTGGAATGAGCACCTACGGTACTGGGGCTGTAGCACCATAACTATTTAACTTGTTTTATTTTATGTCATTTGACAATTCATAAGTGCCTATAATTGGCCTAGTTGAAATAAACGATTTGATTTGATGCTAAACGCTACGCCGAGGATGCCGTCAAACTTGCCGGCCACGAAGGCAAATCCGGGTTCCATCATGGCCTCCGCGAGCGACTTGCTGCACACCGTGACGTCGTCCTCTGAGAGGAAGACGGACAGGCTGCCGGAACCGTTGTGAATGGCGAAATCGGTAACGTTGGCGCATTGGTATATGCTCGAGCTTATCAAATCAAATCGTTTATTTCAACTAGGCCAATTACAAGCAATTATGAATTGTCAAAAATAAAAATAAAATACAAAAATAGTTATGGTGCTGCTGCAGCTCTACTTGGAGCTGTCATACTTGTAGTGTAGTACTTTAAAAATAACTGAATTTACGTTAACAAATAAAATTAAAAAAAATAGATATATTGGAACTTTTTAAGGTCTTCGCACATTATAACAACTCCACGCCAACGCGGCAGCAACTCTACTCACACTCTCGATGAGTAGTCAACTAGTTGATCCACCCAATGGTCACTAGTGGACAACGCGGTGTCAAGGAGTGGCCAACGCGGTGCCAACGAGTGGGTTATTCAACAGACAACTCGTCTAACCTCAGTTTTCGGTTAAATTTTGTCCAAAGAAGTCGTGTTGCTTATGAAATGTCGAACTTTACATTCAGTGAACTGGCGATGATGATGATGATGATGATGGCGGGCGGGGGGAAGGCACGGGGCGGACGGGTGGGCTGGCAAATGGTTGCCCGTCACGCGTCAGTCGCAAACGCATAGTCGTTACGTGGACAACGTGTGGTCGTTGCGTGGACGACGTATGGTCATTGCGTGACAAACGTGTCGGGGTTGACCTCTAGTGTACGATGCGTAGGCCACTCGTTGTACACTACTTTATAATCATTTTTTGAAATTGAACCTTGAACATATGATACAGGGCTTAAATTTCAATGTCTAGCATAGAGTCGAGTCGCCGGAGAGTTGTTATAATGTGCGAAGACCTTTAAACGTATTGGAGAACATGCAGCAGCCTGGCTTGGTTAATAAAAAAAAAGTTGAGACTGATGCAACGACAGATGGAAAATTCGAAACACGAATTTTCAAAAATTTAAATAAAAGAAAAAGGTTGAGGCAACAGAAGAGGTGGAATACCTGTGTTACAAGTTATTTTTTTTTACGGCTGTAATGTTTTATTTTAACTGCATCACAGATTGTCTTCAACGACGTATTGACCTTTTGAAAATCATACAAATTGGGCAAGACCCAAGCAACCTCGCCATCTTTTTTTTTTTTTTTTTTAAGTTTGTAAAATCATCAAATGAGTCCTCCCGCCCTGGGTGGGGCGGAAGGGACTGTCAGACTCTTACTGACTAAAATCCACCCGTGTTCCTTCCTATGCCCTTTACGTTCCGGGGCCTCGCTTCTTGGCTATATTTTTACCCGACGGCAAAGCCAAAAAGAGGGTTATGATTTTTGATAACTTATACTGTGTCGAACTAATAATACAGCGGCCCACTGTTACTTACCTACCAATCCAAAAAAAAAGATATTTTTCTAACATTTCAGGGTACGGATGACTTTCAGGAATGAAAGGGCAATTTAGAAAGCTATTGGAACGGCTTCAGCTTTTGCAATTACGTAATCAGTTTATCGGGAAGCCTACCATCCGCCTCCATCCGTTCCATAGTGATGAAATGAAAAGACGAACCTTGAATTTTATTTTTTTCAAAGAATTTGCGTCTTAATTAAGTTAAGCTTCCACGTGTATCTACTTATTTGTTTATTTTTAACTGATTCTACCGCTTTCTTTTCAGCTTTTGGCTCAGAGGCTGATTATAGTTTGAATAAAATATAAGATACATTACGATTTGATATCGTTCGCGTGGAACAATTCGAAGAAAAATCATCATCATTTTCATCAGCCTATACTTAATGTTCCCAGTGCTGGGACACCGGCCTCCCCTCTGTTTGTAGATGGCACATGTCTTCGAAGTTTTGGTTCTGGGACATGCCAGTTTTCTCACGATGTTTTCCATTACCTACTCGTATTTCGGGGCTGCAACCACTGGGCCACCACTGCTCTCAAGAGACATTCTTTAAATTCTTCCAAACCCTCTCATCACAATATACCTAGTAGAAGTTTTTTCGTGTTTGTGCAAAATTTTAAAATGTCAATCAGTCATCAAGTTGGAGAGGATGGGTTAAAAAATCAGTTGCTATATTTGACCCATGCAAACATACATACAAGTTAAATAAAAGCTTCTAAAAACAATAAACACTAAGTAGATAAAATAAACAGACCCTATTTGTAAAGTATTTAACAAGTTCAGTATCATCAGAAAGTGCTTCAACCCTCGAATGCTCACGACTTCAAGTCTGACGACGTCGTCAGGCGTCGGCGTCACACGTGGCGTGAGCTCGTAAAACGAAACGTTCTTATACGCGACTAACTGATTGCGTGACGTTTCCTTGCGTTCTCAAATTATGTGACGTCTTGATAATTTAAAGAGTTACGAGGTGGTTCATAAAAGCATAAATTACGTGTTTTTATGAGAACGGATGTTAAAGAAGTGTGAAGAAAAATATAGTACTTTATTGTAAGAAGTATCTTTTGTATTAAAACAAGTTTCTCTAACTTTACAGTCCGATTTGTTGCTGAGAAGTTCGTCAGCTACTTTTCTCCTAAGCAGAAGATAAAGTAAGTGGCTAAGTATACTTACGCGTTTTGCCTTTAATTGTTGATTCTTTACCTCATTGCTTGAATGTCTCTTTACGAGTATTTGTGTTACACGCATAAAGCTATTACACGCAATTACTACGAGAAAAAGTTGTTTGTAGGCATACTAATTGAGGTAATCTTTCCTCCATAATTATTCGCAAGTCGCAATATAATCCTAACACGTTAATCCTTATTCCCAGTCGCGTAATCGCGGACAAACAAACAGCGCCTGGTTGGCGTATTTTAGGCGATTTTACACCCAAAGTTTACTGCCAGTAAGTAAATTTGCACGGTATTGATAGGCGTTAGTTCGCGATACGAGCGGTTTTGTGGCTCGCCGAGGTTTATTTTACATGCTTTTTATAACAACGTTTAATGTTATTAGGGTTTAAAAGCACTTTTATTGAATGTATTTTATGGGGCGGCAGGTGAAGGGTTATTTGCGATCTTACGATTTGTTTTGAATACAAAATGGTGGTCCATACGTTCGAACGTAACGTCGTAAAAATGTTCTTATTTTTCTATTAGTTATATTATTACTGAATTTCTTGAATTCAATTCCTGGGGTTTGAGTCTGCTGCTTTCTGAAGAAGCCTATAAGCTCGTACCTTAATAACATACTTGCGAGGAAGTAGAGTGTCAGAGTAATTATAGAGTAAGGTAGGGTTCCCAGTTGTTGACATGTCCGGGTTCTGGACTCTAAAATCCGTCTTGTCCTGGTTTTTTTAAGTTTTAGAAATAGCAACCCTAAGTAAGAGTAGGTATACATACTATTTTTCTCCATTCGAACATATCCTTGCGAATGAGTGTAGAATCAATCCCATCCCATCCCATTTCCTTTCATTTTAATGAAATCGACGTTCAAAAGTGCCTATAGCTTTGACGGCCTAATTGAAATGAATAATTTTACTTTGCAAAATGTGTGGATATTTTATACTTTAATTAGATACCCCTTTTTCTAACTCTTGAAAACACAAAGCTCAAAGTCCCTGGCAAAAGAACAACAAGAAAAATTCACTGATAAGTTAAATTTTATGTACCTACAATTGCAATTTGTAGTTCAAAAGGCTACAAATTGCAATTGTCTTCCAACAATTGCTATTCTCAATACCTCGGCAAAATATAATGGAAATTACATAATAATTATACGTATCTACAGCATGCATCTGGGCACTTTGTTCCGGGCACCCAAGCGTGTTTGATATCGTGAGTACATTAAACAAATGGAAGGAACAACGGTTGTTTAATGATTGCCTAACAGTCGCTTTTTGAAACAACCTCAGTTTTTGTCAGTTTAAACTGTTTGACATTGTTTGTTGTAATGACATATTTTAGTGTTGTTTTTTTGTGAGAAAATTACTGACCTTTTAAAGCATCTACTTTTGAGAATAGTTTTGTAAGTATATGTTAAGTTTATGGTTACTTCATAGAAGTTAAAAGTTCGTAAGTTTGGTTTGGTCAATTCTGTTAATATAACTTATGACATTTGAAAAGTTCGTTTTTGACGGTATTATTATGACTCATGATATTTTTTTAATCGCGGACGTTAGTCTTTTTTTTTTAATATTTATTATTTAGCATTAGATTCGCGTTTGGCCACTATATTGGCAGATGGTTAGCAATGATGTAGTCGACGGTAGTAAGTTCCATCTTGACTCAAAGACACCAATTGTTTTTAAAAATAAAAGTATTACAGTCGTGTCTCTGTCTGTTTTCTTTGTAACCAACAACTAATAATAATAATAATAAAAAAAAAAAAAACTGGCAACACTGAAGTGAACATCAGATACAAACAAATTTTTTCATTTTTTCTGCATTTACTACCATATCACATATATAAAATCAAATAAAATTCAAGGAAGAACAACAAAAACATATGTAAAAAACAGTAATAGTGAATAACCGCCTGAAAAACAGTAAATATAAGAATGAAGAAAAAAATCAAATCATGACACCAAATGACAAATGTCACACGACTCACGATGAATGATAAATGGAAAATATGCAACAATATTTGTAGAGGATGTTAACAAGAGCCAGAGCAAGACTAAACACACGCCCACCACCTCCGGAGTCGTCGCTCAGCTCCGCCTCGCCGCCGCCGGACCCCGGATTATCTACGTCACCGGCAGCGGCAGTTGCGTCGAGCTCGAGCGACGAATATTTTTCCCCACCGACGTCGCCAACACCAGTACGTCGGCAGGGGAGAGGCCGGCCACCGAAGAGCCTGGGACTTAGGGGCCAACCGGCCCCGAGCCGGGTCCCCGCTGCCGGTGGTTGTGTGCAGCGCATGCGATGGACTCAGTCCATTAATGAGAATGTCATGCGCGCATACTACGGGTCTACAGAGGGGGGAACTAACCTCACTGCGTACCGTGTTAGGATGCTGTCTCTGTTTCAGGTACTAGAACCAACCCTAAACATCTCGGCCCAACGACTGTCGGATCAGGTGCGGGTCATCCAACGTAACCACATGTTGGACGACACCGCACTTGATAGGCTGCGCTCAGAGGTACTAAGCAACCGCACCATCTTATCTCCACCAACACCTACGGCGTCCGTGACTGTAAACAGAGTTCCGCCGCGGTCTGTTATTTCTCCTGTTATGGAGGACGATGATGCGGTTGCTACGGTAAGTAGCCAGTGCAACGAACGAGTGAGGAGCGCACTGGAGGATGCGCTTCGTGAGTACCGCTCAATTCCCATTATGCTTAGACCCCGATTGCCACGGTTACCCATGCACAGAAAAAATAAGGCGCTGGTGAGTGCCTTGAACTCGCTGCTTAAGGATCATTTCGAGAGCAGCGAGGATCTCGCCGATACACATTCGATCCTGTTTTGCGGGGCTGTTGCGGCATGTCGATTAGCTAATGTCAAATTTCCAGACAGTGACGGAGCTAATCGACCGAAACCAGCTGTACCAGCCTGGCAATGCAGGATTGAGCGTCGTATCGGCGAGGCCAGGGTACTCATCGGCAAACTATATTGCTTCAGGGAGGGAAACATACGACCACGTGTGATGCGCTTTGTGAGACGGGCATTCTTGGGGACTGAAATTGGTCCTCAAGATTACATGTCCCGTGTCACAGAGCGCATCGACTTCCTGAAGCAAAAAGTTTGTGCATGGGCAAACCGTATTCGGCGATATAAGCGACGGGTTGAGCGGTACTCGCAGAATCGTATGTTCCGGAGCGATGAGAGGTGGGTATATAGAGCCTGGGAGCGACCTGAACAAAACGTGGCTGACCTGTGCCGTCCGGATGACAGCGCCACGAGTACATTCTGGCGCAGCATCTGGTCGGTGCCGGTCAGTCATGCTGAGGCTGATTGGATGCGTGATGTCGAGCGAGTATGTGAAACTATTCCAGAAATGGAAAAAGTGACAGTAACGCCACAGGATGTAGCCAAAGCAGTCCGTCCGTTACCGAATTGGAAATCTCCGGGACCGGACGGACTGCATAACTTTTGGCTGAAGTGGCTGACTAGTTCACATACTCGCCTGGCATCTCAATTCCAGTCATCCTTAGAGTCTGGGTCGCTACCCCAGTTTCTAACAACTGGCATTACCCACCTGCTCCATAAATCAGGTAGTACCACGGAACCCAAAAACTATAGACCGATCACTTGTTTGTCGACGGTCTATAAACTTCTTACATCCATTTTGAGAGTGAAAATTAATACACATATTGAAAGTAACACCATTATGTCTGCCTCTCAAAATGGATGTAGGAACGGGTCCCGTGGTACTAAGGAGCTACTCCTCATTGACATGGCCATTAGCCAACAGGTTCGTCGATCCCGTAGGGATCTGTCCACATGCTGGATAGACTACAAGAAGGCCTATGACTCAGTGCCACATACATGGCTCATGAGGGTGCTGGAGTTGTACAAGATAGATGCAACTCTACGCACCTTCCTTGAGTCGTGTATGGGGCAATGGAGAACGGTCCTTCGGTATCCAGGGTGCCGACAGATTCAGGCAAATGATGAACCTGTATGGATCAAGCGGGGAATATTCCAGGGCGACAGTTTGAGTCCACTTTGGTTCTGCCTGGCCCTGAATCCTCTAAGCACATTGCTTGAGGATTCAGGTCTAGGCTATCGGTTGAGGAGAGATGGTCAGGTCATATCTCACCTCTTATACATGGATGATCTGAAACTCTTTGCCCCCAACAAATTGCGACTGATGGAGCTACTAAAGGTAACTGAAACTTTTAGTAGTGCCATCAGGATGGAATTTGGTGTGGACAAATGTGCAGTCATGCATGTAAAACGAGGGGAGATTATGGAATCTGAAGGGATTCAGCTTTCAGATTCCATACACCTTAGATCACTCTCCTCATCCGAAACCTACAAGTATTTGGGTATGTCGGAAGCGTTAGGCATTGCTGTACCGGACGTGAAACAATCGTTGAAGGAGCGCTTCTTTGGACGCCTGAAAAGGGTTTTAAATAGCCTTCTTTCAGGCGGAAACAAGGTGCGCGCCTTCAACGGTTGGGTCATGCCGGTGTTAATGTACTCTTTCGGCATACTCAAATGGACTCAAACTGAACTCGACGCCTTGGATAGGCGGGTCCGTACTCTGTTGACCGCAAACCGGATGCATCACCCACGTTCATCGGTAATGAGGCTGTACATCCCGCGGAAGTGCGGGGGTCGAGGCTTTTTAAATGCTAAGACCCTCCACAACCGCGAGGTATGCAGCCTCAGAGAATATTTTTTGAAAATGGATGTGGGTATGCACCGAGATGTGGTCACAGTGGACAAGGGACTCACCCCGCTGTCCATGGCTAAAGAGAACTGGCACAAACCTGTGGTACTCAGTACCGAAGACCGCAAGGAGGTATGGCAAGGCAAAGAGCTACACGGACGCTTCTACCGGGCCCTTCATGGGCCCGATGTAGATTTTCTAGCGTCCGTGTCCTGGCTACGTTTCAGTGACCTCTTCGGGGAAACTGAAGGTTTTGTCTGTGCGATTATGGACGAGGTTATCTTGACGAACAACTACCGGAGACATATTATAAAGGATGGGACGATTGACATGTGTCGGGCATGCCATCGTCCTGGTGAGTCCATTAGACATATTATCTCTGGTTGTTCTCGTCTTGCTAACGGCGAGTACTTGCACAGGCACAACCTCGTAGCCAGAATCATCCACCAGCAACTTGCGTTGAAATACAAACTTGTGGAATCTGAGGTACCGTACTATAGGTATGTGCCCGACCCAGTTCTCGAAAAAGACCATGTCACGTTGTACTGGGATCTGCCTATCATTACTGACAGGACTATTGTCGCCAATAAGCCTGACATAGTAGTGATAGACAGATCAGCGCGCCGCGCAATGATAATCGATGTTACCATCCCGCATGACGAGAACCTCGTGAAAGCTGAGAAAGATAAACAAATCAAATATCTCGATCTGACGCGCGAGGTTGTCGACATGTGGAATGTGAGCTCGGCTATCATTGTGCCGATTGTCGTTACTGCCAATGGCCTGATGGCAAAGAGCCTCGACGAACATCTTGCGAGGCTCTCCTTAGGGGGTTGGATCAAGGGCCTGATCCAGAAGGCAGTACTTCTTGATACGGCTCGTATTGTGAGGAGGTTCCTGTCTCTGGAGCCCTAACCACCGGTAGCTTGGACCCCGCTCCCACACCGGTGGAACACTATTTTTTATATTTTTAAATGTTTTTAACTTTTGTTTTTTTTTTTTTTTTTGTAGTTAATCATATTTAAAAATGTAAAATAATATGTTTAAAAATGAATAAAGATAATAATAATAATAATAATATTCCACAACTATCACACAACGCCATCTAGTCCCAAGCTAAGCAGAGCTTGTGTTATGGGTACTAGACAACTGATAAACATACTTATATATTTCTAAATACATACATATTATAGATAAATTACACCCAGACACAGAACAAATGATCGTGCTCATCACACAAACATTTGTCCTGGGTGGGAATCGAACCCACGACCTCCGGCATAGCAGACAGGGTCACTAACCACTAGGCCAACAGGCCAGTCAAACTATGTATTCATTATTATTGCAAAAGCTGCAAATTATGACGTCGGCTTACATCCTAATAAAAGTACTAGGTCCTGACGAGAGCTAATTATCGTTCGTTAAGCAAGCGCTGAACAACCAGTTGGTAATTGCTGTATTTAAACAATAAAGCACAATTTAGAATTGTTCCTCTACATTTTTAATGAACTAAGTCGGATGAGGTTATGATTCATTATTCATTTTTTAGCCATTTTCTGTAATCATACGCTGTTTTTATACAAATTCGGGTTTGTTTTCTCATCATTTTCACTGTGATCTTCAGTTTTATATTTAATTCCGGATTTGGATTAGGAATCTAAAGTTTCGTAAAACAGAAAAGGATACAACAAAACAAACGGATTATATTTAATCCACGGGGGTAGATGAAAAGAAAATACAAAGGTAGGTAATCTACAAGTACATGGGTGTCAGAATATTTCATCTTGTTGTTAAAAACAACGAGATGGGATTTTCTGCCAACTAGTTAGTGCTGTCTTTTGAATTATCTTACTCTTTTTTTGGGTGTTAAAATGCTCAAACTCTTAGTGTATTCATTTACTTCAGTTACCCTTTGCATTCCAGAGTCAAAGTACCTATATTTTTTTAATACAATCCCGAGACTGCAATATTTAACGTATTTTTACTTTCAAAGAAACGTTGATTTCATAAGTTCTGAAATTAAAATTAGGAACCAATTCCGAATGGGGATGGCAACTGGGGAACTAGTATAGCTTGTTCCAAGCATCGTCATTGGTTCAAATCTCATAAGTACCTCAAAACAGTATCTCATTGGTAGGATTTAGGACTCAGCTATGGTGGCGCCATCTACAATAGCTTTGACTTGCCTTCCGTATTCGAAAAATATCTTTATTTTGACACTTAGATCACGCACCGGCAAGCGCAGTGTAGCACCTCAACCCACAAAGTGGGCAGACGATCTTTTGAAGACCACAGGATCACACTGGATGCAAGCCGCTTCTAACCGGTCCTATTGGAAGTCTATAGGGGAGGCCTATGTTCAGCAGTGATGTCTTACGGCTGATATGATGATGATGAGTGTCTCGAATGTAAACTAAGTAGGTTGTTGACTGCATAACCAAGAAATTCTGTGCCTTGATTATGGCCTCTAGTCTAGTAGGATTAGTATACCTACTAATCCTACCACAATCACAACACGATGTTTTGCACCTGAGTTGATTTGTAACAATAGGTCCAAAGCTGCCTAATTAACCGTGGCAGTTCACAGTGGACAAGTCCTGACAGACATACGTCATTGGCGCATAACGATTGAATGTATTTAGACGAGCAACTACGCGGAATATACGATACTAGATTGACTGACGGTATTCATATGAACTATGATTGATGAAGATGAGAATATGAGAGACCAAATTTGAATTCAGATTGCATCGAATTTTTAGTTTTTTTTTTTTAATTTTATGACTCTCTTGTGATGAGTTGTGACTGGAATTTTTTCTTACTCGGCTAAATATCGGCTATAAAAACATCCGTAGCGTGTTTTCAAAGACAAGAACGACCATAGAGACAAATGTGTTGATGGAAAATTATGTATTAGATTATTTTGACATTATGAATTGAATAGAGGTACTCCGCCAGAGATAGCGCAAAAGCCCGTATTTTTTAATTTTCTTGTGTTTTTTTTGCAAGTCATGATTCGCGACGAATACAAACAAGAATAATAACCAATACATTACTCTTACTTAGATTTGCCCAATACTTATTGATTTTTCTGAATTGCGCAAAAATATGTTAACAAGATGTTTTAAGCAGTGCTTAAAATACAAGACACAATAAGGTAGTTGGGAAACCAGAATCATTACATTTGCTTGCACGTTAGGTACTAAAAAGAATTAATTAATTACAACAAAAACATGGCTTAAATCGGACTTTAAAAAACAAAAAAAGTCACCATTAAACGCAGGAACATATTTCAGAGCTAACTTTAGCAATGCGCACGCTATCCTGCGTGATAAACGCTAAACACGTTACACGCTATATTTGCTACTCCTTCGGCCATGTTCTTGCCAATTTCATTGGTTAAACGTCAATCCATATGTAAAACGGTGCATCCGAAAATGAATTCGATTTAATTTGAATTTTGTTGCCCATGATCTGCTAAGTTTTTAAGGTTCCGTAGCCAAATGGCAGAAAACGGAACCCTTATAGATTCGTCATGTCTGTCTGTCTACTCTGTCTGTCCGTCCGTATGGCACAGCCACTTTTTGACGAAAGTATAAGAGCTAACCTGTTGAAACTAGGTAAGTAGATGTATATGAACCGCATTAGGAATTATCACACAAAAATAAAACCAAAACAAATTTTGGGGGGTACCCCCCATACTTAGAATTGAAACTCAAAATATTTATTTTCGCTTGACCCATACGTGTGGCGTATCTATGAATACATAGGTCTTGAAAAATTATATTGAGGTTACTTACATCATTTTTTTCTAAACTGAACGGTTCGCGCGGGAGACACTTCAAAATGGTAAATATGTGTGTAACTGTAACTTCTAAAATAAGAGAATGATAAAACTAAAAAAAATATATGATGTACATTACCATGCAAATTTCAATTGAAAATTGGTTTGAACGAGATTGAGTAATTAGTTGTTTTTTTCATTACGTAATAAATCGTTTACTTTGCAAAGTTACAACCAACTACAAGAACTTATATTATTATGTTACTTGCTGCTACGGAACCCTTTATGGGCGAGTCCGACTCGCACTTGGCCGATTTTTATAATTTTTCTGGAATGGCTTCAGGGCTTTTGTTCCATTTCTTTATTTTAGACGTGCTCTACTTGCACATTTTATCGAATTTCAATAATGTTCACATCATTTCTTATAACTTGTGTGCAATGGGTGATCATTAAAGATGGGTTATCTCTTGGCCTCAATCGAAAGGCAAAAACGAGGCTTTTATTTCAGGCCGGGCGGGAATGACTGTCAGACTCGTACTGACTAAAATCCACGGTGATTTTTCAATAGCCCTTTACGTTCCAGGCACGATAACCTGATGAGACAGTACCGCGAAAAGACGAGTCCTAAGATAGAGCGAGCTCCCCCAGAAGGAATTAAAACTTCTGCGCACACAAGGCCATTTTGAAACCTTTGTTTGTCCTAAAGGTTTGTCCTACATTTTAATATTTTTTTCGTCAGTGTGGAATGTCATGTCATGTCCGATGATAGTTTTAGAAGTATGGGTATCTTCTGCTACTAAAATTATTCTGGAATAAGATATAGCAGTAGACAATTATGTGAAAATTGAGATAGGTATTAGGAACGTTTTGCAAACATCTACGAAGATGTTACAATACCAAGAAATCATTAATTGAATCTGAATTATAATAACATCGTTCACTCACAAGTCTAGACTAGAACATGAATTCTACATTAGAAATTCTTTGAAATTCGATAACAACGTATCTTCGACATATCTCCAGACGTTGGAAAACATTATCAATTCACTCTTCACCAAATTCGTAGGTATATTCTGGTAACTCTAGGCGTAAAATAAGGACGTGTTCTAGAAATTTCATATTTCGTCTTAGATCTTCATGTCTAACATAACTATCATTTTATTACCTTATCTGAAATCCTCACGTTATTTGACGATTTGCCGAGTTATTTGGTAATAAATTTTAGAATTGATGGTGATATTGAAATTTGAGGTTATACATACAGCTTAGTACAGACGAAGCCAGCAGGTCAACCTACCCGAATTTATTCAAATTTTACCAATCGAACATTAATTAACCTTCCACTATTGTGATAAGATTGAAAATCTATTGAATAAAGGGGTTTGCAACTTTTAGTACGCTCCTTGGCATCATTTTTTTTTTCTTTCGCCTGTAATGAAACATTGGGCATAATTATAAGAAGTCCATAGAAAAAAAAAAGTTTCTAAACCGTAACCAACCAGAGATATGGTGGTTTGTATTTTGTACTACCTACTAAAAATAACTCCAGATTAGAGCAAAATAAAGACCATCATATCTCTGGTTAGTTACGGTTCAGAATTTTTCTATTATTTTTTACGAACTTCTAAGGTTATGGTCTACTAATGACCAAAATTTCATTACTGGCGAAAGAAAAAAAAAAAATTGATGCCAAAAAGTTGCAAACCCCTTTGACAGATTCAGGTAGGTTTATGTGCTGGCGTCTGTACATTATATTTCAATGGTTTCAGAATGATTCGAATGATTAATTTAAAGGCGCTAACGCACTTAGAACATCGCTTTCTGGAAATAAACCCATTATGATGTCAATATTTTGTCCATAAGTACCTACGAGATATTGTGCGTAAGCAAAAAAGTAACTTCATACGTACTAGTAGTTTTACCAATATTAGGCAGACTTACAAAGACTTACAAGATTCGTGTACTAATAAAGAGTCCTAACACCATCAAATAGTCTTTTAAACATTTATTTAATTAAGAAGATACATTTTTACTTAAAAATTTAAAGGAATACAATTGATTTTACACTATTACTTGTTTACACAAAACACAGAAAAAGGTGAATCAAAACACACAATACGTCGAAATGGGTTTATTTCGACAAGCAATTTTCGAAATACTCTCAACAATTTTCGAATTTACCTGATATCTACTAGCAAAATATTGTATCGTGTTAAACCGTCCATATTTTGAATTTCAACAGAGTAATTTGATGATCCAAATAATCGTATAACACATAACGTATGTACGTAAAGCGAATCGTGTTGCGAATATGAAATTGTGAAAATTAATTCACTTCGCCGACTGAATCACGAAATTAGCCAAGCGAGATTCAGAAACAGGAAACATATACATGGAGAAATGAAAAATATGTGACGCATTTGAAATACACTTGCGGAGTTTACTGAATTTAGGCACGTAGAATATTTGGATCAGTACTGAAACATTGAATGATTTTGATGATATTATTATGGACCAGCGCGTTGGTGCAGACTAAGTCCAGCAGTGGATTGTACTAAGCTGAGTTAATTGATTGATGAGCCAGTTGTTTGATCAGTAGTACAGTTACCTATTTGTTAAAATACTTTAACATTTAAACCATTCGTTAAGATCTTCGAAATTACAAGCATTGGCTTTCAGAGTTTAATTATTTCAACAAGGATATCCACAATATCGACATGAGCTTTTACATTGTCGTTTACAAAATAAGGAGTAATTAATCGTAGATCAACTATATTAACTTGCTGACACCACCAGTTAAATGCTCTAATCAAGTTCCAAAATCCAAGACCCCCAAAATTAATTAGGTACTTCCACCCCTACAATAACGACAGACCCAATAAAACATTTAACCCAGCTGAAACTTGAACTAAACATAAACAGTCAACTCCACACACCATCTTGACCTCAAAACCATCTCAAATTGGTCCCAAAGCTAACTAAAACATACGTGCGATGTTCCCGTAAACCCCTCAAGCCACTAGAGGACTGTGGACATGTCTGCCAGCATAATTGGAGCACGCCGGAGTCACTTATGTAGTGACAAGTTGACAGAACGTGCCCAGCTTGCTACTAAAATTTACCTAAAGTTGGCTTTTAAGAATTTAGGAAGCTTCTGGGATTCTGTTTTTTGAGGGTAGTAAGAAAAAAGTTTTCGTAAGAGTTGAGGGTAGTTCTTAATTTTAGAGTTGGAATGATTTGCTTTGGCTTCGTGGCCTTTAAATATTTCGATTTACTGCATGAAATAATGGTCTATTTCTATCTGTGAATAGAGACAAAAGCATTGAAAATGTAAAGTTATCATAAAAATATTAAGTAAATTGTAATAGCTTCAAGCTCCAAAGTTGTGCTACACAAAAGTACTCAGTATTTGTTTTGACAATTCAAGTTCACCTCGAATTGTCCAAACAAACATACAGAAAACTTTTCACTCCAAAATTAAACAAACATTCATAACAAACACTCGGGAGTTGGAATAACTTCAAAAATTACTGACACTTCAGAAACGGAAATCGAAATTGTAACTCAAATAATAAACAATTGGTGTTGAATGTTTGTGCTGGGAACGCGTTTTAACCGTATAAACGACGACGTGTTAAATATTCAATCCGTGATTAGCAGGGTAAACAAAAGAGCGTTGTCACAACAAGCGCTTTGTAGGAGAGAAGCCGACGTCTGGGTTATTTCCGGCATCAGGAACTTATGATCTGGCGTTTGAATACCTTATTAGCTGTAAATTAGTGCCTTTAAAAGTTTAATGCCATGAAATATTTGTTATTGACAGTTTTCATTATCAGTTCTTAGAACATCTAGACTTCTATATCTCGATTTATTTAGATTTCTGACGCCCACTGGTACCCTAGCCTAATTTAGCAATAACTTAATAAAACAGTCCTATGATTCCAGAGATAAAATTAGGGGTTTGACGCAGATTGTGCACTTCGCAAAATGTGCTTTTCGCAAAGTGTGCACTTCTCAAAATAGTAATTCGCAAAATGTGCATTTCGAAAATTGTGCACTTCTCAAAAAGAGCACTAGTTTCTCAAAACGATATTTGCGAAATACACATTTTGCGAAATACTATTTTGACAAGTGCACAATTTGCGAAGTGCAAATTTTACCAATTTTCAAACATTTCCCTGTTCGGGCGCCATGTAGCATTGGCCACGGTTCAGCGGCACCATCATTCACGGTCGTGAAACCTTATCTTTGTGGCCAATACTATACGCAATGCTACAGCTTTACTTACAAATGTATGTCGTAGAACTAAATCAACATTATAATTTCCGAATTCTACGATTAAATTCGAATTCCCCAAGCTTGTACCATTCACATCTCCTAACCTAACATTTAATCCCTCTGCACCAGACACAATTGAATTCACAATTAGAAATTATACATTCGCGTTGATTTAGGCGAGGCGTGTCGTCGACATCGTGTCACACACGTGTCGTTTTTATAACATCTTGAGCAGCAGACCAATCCAGGAATTTAAAAAAAAAAAAACAAAAAACAATTTGAGGATCAAGTATACAGCCATACTTACTTCATTGCACACAAGAGCACACTATCTAAGATAAAATTACCCTTTGATAAATAGTTATTGGTTTATTTCTGTGACCTATTTGTGCATTTAGAAACAGATGTTACTAGTTGTCTAGACCACACACAGTATTTGATTCTAATGGGTTGAGATCACAATTATATTAGATTTGAATGAGATCTTTCATATGTTTTATTGGCAGAACGGTTTTTTATTATCTTCAATAATTTATTTATAGGACACTAAAATAAAATAGAGGCGATCACTACCATATATGCGCTCCAACTTTAACCTAAAAAAGAACTTTGCAGAATTTTCAGCCATTTTGCAGCTCGTGTATTTTTCGAGGGTAAGAGGGGAGAGATATAAACAACAGTTAATATTAAAATACCTTAAAATTAACCCCTATTATGCTCTTTCCTCATTTACCGGAAATTCAGATGAAAATACTGTCTAACATTCACGCAACGCATATTTCGTGATTATGCAAAGCAGTCTTAATTGCGTTTAGAGACGCCAGCGCGACCATTACTGACTCAAAATGTGTTTGACGAGTAATTAAATTATTTTATTGCGCTACAATTCAATTAGTTTATGGCGCACGACATTCTAAATTCGGTTATGTTCAAAAGTCACGTTAGGAGGGTAGTTTATGGTTTTATGAGTTTGCTTGATTGATTTGCTGGGTTTTAAAAGCGTATAACGCTAGTTTATAGATGTATCCAGTAGCTAGGAAGAAGCTATTACCTGCTAATATGAAAATTGAAGTTCCCCCAAGTAGAACTTCCTTGACAACACTACTAATTTGTTTGTATGTCCCCTCTGTGGATACCTAACCGCACCAGGTGACTATTTTTCCCTATTTCAACACGTGGACATATTATTTTACTATTACGACGATAAACAAAGCTACTGGATTATCAGGGCCATTTTCCCGAAAACAATGTTTTCCTTCCCCATTCTAAGTCGAACAGATTTGACCTCAATTTCTCTCCAAAAGAGATAAAAAGGATTGAAAATTATGTAAGAGCCATATAAGTACAGCAAAAGACACATATTAATGCGAAAGAGCCACTCTCAAACGAGATGTAGGGCAGGAAACATTAGCATAATGTCGTCGAAAAAGTAGATTCAGCAAAATCATATTACCCCGATGTAGCTGAAAGTCGGCTTTTATCGGATCTTTGTGCTAATAGTTTTTATGCTGATGTATGCGAGAAAAGTGTATTAGCATGGATTTAACATCCTGGAGTTTTAATCTTTTAATCAATGCACGCCTGGGTACCCAGAAGTCGAAAAGTATCTGAACGTGTGGCGCGTTGTGTTAGTTGATGATTTTGTCACCTAAAAAGTGTTATGTTTGAGTAGATTAGGTATATTCGATAATGGATTTTTTCAGACCTTCCCTGAAAATTTGCTAATTCTAGATTATAGTGGAAAATGATTAACACAGTTATGTCTAGTCTAGAAGAAGAATAATAAAAGTACTATGGTAGTAAAATAAAAAAATAAAGATCTGACACGACAGCTTGTCTGCATTATTCTCCTTCCCACCGGTATTTAAAGAAAATGTAGAGCAATTACACCAAGCTTTTATGAAACTGACGTCGAGAAATACGTAGATTCTAATATTAAACGAGACCACATCGCTAATAAACTTAATTAGTTATGATCCAAAAATATCTGAGAGACCGCAGCGTAGGTGGAATATTTCTCTTTGTTTTGTTTAAACATCTGTCGAAACAGAATGTCTATTATATTTAATATAATAATCTTGGAGCAACTGTTTTGGAAACGGATGAAATGAAGAACGGGAATACGAACATTTTCCTGTAAACATGTATTTATTGTTTAGGAGTAAATGTTGTTGTAAACAAATTATTGTGACAAGAAGAATGTACGTACTTAAGAAATATTTAACGTTTATTTATGTAATGTAACACATTTGTTTACAGTTACCTACAGCTTGGCCAGAAGGGATTGAAACGGAACTAATCTTTTTGTTTGTTCACAACGTTTAAAATCTTTGAAATCTGATGTAAACAAAAAACGCAGGTATGTTAGATTTATTATTGTACCATAAAACTAACGTAATGAGTGAAAAATAATAAAATAAAATCATTCAAAGTGCTGGTAGCGAGAGCACATTGGCGACTTCCGGTTTTCTACTATTTTTTGCCAAGCACTCAAAATTATGAGGGAAGTGATTAAATAAAAAGACGAATATTATAAAATTCTAAACTATAAACATAATTCTAAGAACTAAAGAATATTCTGTGTCAAATAAAAGAATGGCGTAAAATTCTTAGTGAAGATATTAGCACACATTTTAATAAACACGAAAAATTCGCTAAGAATATAAGGCATAATACAACAGTAACCGTACCCTTAGTAGCAGGCGTAGCACCACAAAAACATGATTTTACCAAAGAAATGACGAACAAAAACACTTATTAGACGAAGGTAAGTAGTACTTACTTCTACTTACTGAATGGAAGTCTCCGGTTTTTTGTTGAAACGACTTTAAGAGCCATTTTGAGTACCGTTAACAGTCCAATTTTGCCACGTCAGCTTCGGAATTGTCGATATTTCGAGTGTTGGTGGGTGGAATCCTCTTAAACTCGGTTGATACCTTTTTAAGTAAAGGTGGGTATTTCGAAATCATAACAATGGTAGAAAAAGTGTGCCTTTTCATTCCGGTAGATAATTATATCTTCTGTTTAGGGAGTGGCTATACACCACGTAATGTAACAATGATGCTTATAAGTTTGTATTTAGTTTTTAGACAGTTGCTGGTTTAGGTTTTTGAACGATAGCAAGCCGTATTAGCAGATAGACCATAGATTCCTGCAAATTACAGTAGTTACAGCTAGTCTAATAGTGTACTGTACTGTGATGTCTGTTTAGGTTAGCAGTTAGTAATAAATGAGACGGCTCACTGGGCTAGCTATGCTGTTCAGTGGGCAGTCACGTATGATTTATAAGCCACATAAATCCTCTCTATACACGAGTTTCATAGAAACTTGCAGAACAGCAAGTCATTACAAAAAGTTTTATTTCGAAGATGTAAGCTTCAAGTTCCAACTGAAGGTCTGTCTCAAGGTTTCAGAACTCATTAAAATATTAAGAACTTTTGTCTGCAAAGGTATCAGTCTCATGAAAGAGCAATTAAACGAATTGTGTCGCAGCTTCAACGCTTGAACTTGTAATTTTTCAGACTTTGAAATGCCATATCATCTGTGTTGGTACTTTAGGGAGTAATTGTGAAAGTCGTTGTCGTACTTTAGATTTAATTAGCTTTCGTATTAACTTAAGGTGTAAATAATTAATTTAAGTGTACTTACGAGCGTTGTTCCATTTCGGAAATTTTCTTGTCATAGAAGCTGTAAAAACGTCACACACAACACACAAAATTCAGTAGCATTTTACAAGTAACAACCGAATGCGTCTGGCATTCAATTCCTGGTAACGATATTTTGACAGTAAAAACTTATCTCTCTTTGAAACTTAAACACACGGTGGTCTAAACAAATGTTCAGTTATAAAGTAAAAATAGTTTTATTTTTTATCCGCCAGTTAAACGTTCAGTTAAGGAAGTGCGGTGAGCTTTTATTGAGCTGTAAAACTAAGTTGCTGACGATAAAACTGCGGGTACTTTGTAGTTTGAATTCAGTTAATGTGTTGTCAATCGATCGTTTTGCAAGAATATACCGAGTTTAATGTGAAAGTAGAATTCACCTGTAGTCATTTCAAGCCACCAAATGTTAGCACGGTAGCTCCTTTCATAGAAATTATTGCTTGTTGGTTCTAAAGCGGAAATTATGCAAAGGGACCGTATCTATTACCAGGATAAAACATTAATGGACCTTAACCACTTCCCTGTCCGATGAATCACATGTGAATCACGACTATTGTTTAGGTATTGTGTCTGCTGCGCGGACAGTGAAAGTG
This sequence comes from Agrotis segetum, assembly GCA_036375495.1. NCBI lineage: Eukaryota > Metazoa > Arthropoda > Insecta > Lepidoptera > Noctuidae > Agrotis > Agrotis segetum. Next base: position 301,200 of record JAQSVV010000435.1, read on the forward strand.
TTAATCTAGGTACTAGGATATAGACATAGAGTTTGATTGAACCCGTTTATCTTAATTCGGAACAAAAGTATATGTAAAAACTTACTAGCAATATGTACAGGAAAAATTAAAATAAATTATTACGTTTATCTTAGAAAATACTGGTTCGAAAAAAAGAATATTTTTGTGTTGGATAGACAATGCATTGAGGAAGGATACAGGCTCTCTATGTAACATGATGCTACGGCCAATAGAAGCCGAGCATCAAGTGAAACCCCGGGAAACAGTTAGTTTATAATATCCGTATAGATTCAGGGAAGAGTCTCTTGATTTCGGGGACGCCGAAATGTTCCACTCCACGTTCATCTTTGCATTTTTCTGCTAATCAGCCGAAAACTGCGCAGATCTTACTAGTTTTTGATACTTAAGGTGAACGCTCCAACCAACCCGCGAAAAGGTGAATTGTGTTAAAATCTCCGAAATCTAACTTAGATACAGCTTTTCTATGTGAGAGCTGATGGAGTGAATGTTTTGATAATTTTTATATTTAAAATTATACTTGTTATTACCGCAATTCATATTTTGATAAAGTAACAACATGTCACTGGCCTGCAAATTGCAGAAAACGTAAGAAAATTTGAATTTTGCTGGCTACATCGACGCAATCACCTTAAGTCGCAGTCGTGACTTATAAAATTACAAAAATGTAGCTTCCTCATTTTAAGGAGTCACGTATAAGGAAAACCAGCCGGTTCCTCCATCAGATTAGTGCGTAAGTTGTCAGCATTGCTTAACTTTTTAACAGTTATTCTTTGTATTATTGTTATAGCGTCGGTTTGTTGTTGTAGAAGATGCCCGCCTGATAGGGATCAGTTAAAAAAGAAAAAAATATGTACCTACCTACAAGAGATCCAAATGCCACAGCGGGGAGTGCCGGCTTTCTTAGCAAGCAATTATAGATGTTTACGGAATTGAATAAAGGGAATGAATGAAACAACACGATTTTAAAATATCTGTTTCTCTGAAGGTTCAGGTTGAGGAGTACGCATACCTCATTATTGGTAAGTATTCTCTTGTGTCTTCTTATGTGAATTCAATAAATATCAACAGTCTGTCAATAAAATCATTAAAATCTATGCGGGCGCTTCGGATGTCATCGACTTATGTTCCAGTTAAACTTCGGCTATTTTATTTATCAAAAGTTTAATTGTATGAAATAAATAGTGGAAAATCTACTTAGAAAAATAACACATTTCTTGATTTTGTTTCTTTATTACGATCAACAGGCTCTAGTCCACCCACAAGACAATAAAGTCTAAGTGCAAATTCAATCAATAACGGGATATCCCTTAGAGCCAAACGCTGCCAGGGTTGCGGGACTAACGAAAACCGTGACCCCGGAACGTAAAGGGCTATTGAAGGACTCCGTGGATTTTAGTCAGTACAAGTCTGACAGTTCCTCCTGCCTTGCCCTGGGTGGGAGGACTCATTTGGTGATTTTACCAAGCTAAAAAAAAAGTGAAAATTCAGTACACACTATACCTATTACTTTTTAGGTCAAGATCATAATTATCTGAGTAGACAAAAATAAAATTATTATTTACAGTTGTCTTTTTTCTTGAACTTTGACCCCTGAAACCCACCTTTGGCAGATAATCCGCTGAAATATCAAAATACATATTAACCGTCTATGGATCTGTCTGTGTATTGAATGTATAGTTATCAGGGGATCACTTTTTCTATCGAGGCAGTGATAAACAAAATAAAAAAAAATCCTGCAGAATTCTCAGGGTGCCAAAGGGACTGATAAAAGTTTATTACAACGGTACTAAAGGCGCATTCACAACATATTTTTAGATTAAGCACAAGCGCCATATTTCAACCTGAGGAATTTTAAAGGCTCAGAGAATCAACACGTTAACAGTGGCGTATATTACAAATAATCTAGTGGTACATCCAATAGTATTTTTTTTTAATAAACAGCTTTGTTCATACGTCCCTAGAAAATCAAAGCTCTAGCTCATACGTCCAGCCCAGAAAACGCAGTTCAGTGTTGCTTTTGACGAATGCATTACTTGTGATGAACGGACGTCACAGCTAGACCAAAAATGCATTATGTACGAGTATAATGAATTAATGACATAACAACATGTAACGCCAAAAGCACAAAACCTCTCGTGGGGTAACTCGGCTCATGTTACTGAACGATTTTGTTCTAAGACTTTTGGAAATTCGCAAAAAAAAAATATTTGGTTTTTCGGATAGATATGCCCGACCAATTTCACATTTTTCGCGTTACACGTTGTACTTATAAGTACACGGAAAGTCAACGTATTAAACTAATAAGAATATTCTATTTTAAAGAGTTCAACTTGGCTCTAACATCATGACTACAATTCAAGCAAGTACCGGACATGGGCCTCTCCAAAGTTTCAACAATTTAAAAATCCGACTTTGTTTGAATCCTTTTCATTCGCGAATAAAGCAATGTATTTACTTTCAAGTAAGGAACGGTTCTTCCATTAGATTGGAATAGTTGATAATGGAAACATAGAGCAACTCAATCATTTGACTCCTACCTTTATGATAATTGTAGCGGTACCTGTCCTAGGAAGTAATAATGGCTTCGGAACGTGGGGGGCTATTGAAAGACTGAAGATTTTAGTCAGTACAAGTCTGACAGTCCCTCCTGCCCTGGGCAGGGAGGACTCATTTCATGACTTTACCACGGTAAAAGAAAAACGCTATGGTGATTAAATCCATCCTGATTTTCTTCTAATCCTGCTTTTAATGAATTAATTATCTGTCTATTCAACTGAAGAAACATCGCATGGCACACACACCAAAGTATAATATTTATGTATTCAGTAATTCACTTCAATAATAACGAATATTAATGAGCGTGGAATGTCAAACACATCATTAATTACTGCCCTAGTACGGCTATAATTACATTATCAAGTCGTGAGTGAGCGTTCGATGACATAAGAGGAATGAATAAGAAGTCGAATTATTGTGAAGCGTTCATTTGAATTTAAAAATTAAGAAGTGTTGAGTGTTTCAAGGGATGTTGACCTTTGCGTATTGGATTCAGCTCTCGAAATTTCCCGCTTCGGAAAAAAGTACCTACTGAATTTGTGACATTGGCCTCTCCAAAGTTTTAACAATTTAAAAATCCGACTTTGTTTGAATCCTTTTCATTCGCGAATAAAGCAATGTATTTACTTTCAAGTAAGGAACGGTTCTTCCATTAGATTGGAATAGTTGATAATGGAAACATCATAGAGCAACTCAATCATTTGACTCCTACCTTTAAGATAATTGTAGCGGTACCTGTCTTATGAGGTAATAATGGCTCCGGAACGTGGGGGTTATTGAAAGACTGAAGATTTTAGTCAGTACAAGTCTGACAGTCCCTCCTGCCCTGGGCAGGGAGGACTCATTTCATGACTTTACCACGGTAAAAGAAAAACGCTATGGTGATTAAATCCATTCTGATTTTCTTCGAATCGTGCTTTTAATGAATTAATTATCTTTCTATTCAACTGACGCGATGTTTGCGTGGCACACTCACCAAAGTATAATATTATGTATTCAGTAATCCACTTCAATAATTACGAATATTAATGAGCGTGGAATGTCAAACACATCATTAATTACTGCCCTAGTACGGCTATAATTACATTATCAAGTCGAAGAAGTGAGCGTTCGATGACATAAGAGGAATGAATAAGAAGTAGAATTATTTTGAAGCGTTCATTTGAATTTAAAAAAGTTTTATTTGTTGAGTGTTTCAAGGGATGTTGACCTTTGCGTATTGGATTCAGCTCTGAAAATTTCCCGCTTTGGAAAAAGTACTACTGGATTTGTGCCATACATATTACTTATAAATCTACTATAAGGAGTATATTTTTCTAGAAGCCTAAACTAAGTATCTGTATTAATGAGCAATAAGTAGCCTTCTAAAAATCCACCAAATCGACAACGGTTAAATAAAACAAAGAAACTAAAAGATCCACAAAATCTACTCGAAAACGCCGGTACTCGTCACAACCACACGAACCAGTAAAAATATTCATATTCACAAAGCTTTGACATGCAAATTTTCTTCAAACATTAAAAATACATCATATTATGTCGGTTTATTCCCAACAGAGTTATTTTTCTATGGGAATATACACGTGGTGGAAAATCCTTATTTCCGTTTACATTTTTAAGTAGGTAATGAATACGTTATCGAGTAATTATAAGATTTTAAACGTTTAAGGACTGTTTTATGGTTACGTATGACGCAGTGCGGTGGAATTTTGTCTGTTTTACGAGGATATCAAGGGAAATGGTGTTTTTTTCATAAAATTTTACCTGCCCGAAGGTTTGATCTGAATCCAAAATTGCTAAATTTTATGGATATTTCTAGCTTTTCTTTATCAATGACAAAACATCTCTTACATTACCCGAAGAAGAGGAATGAACATTTTCATCAAGGTTATATTTTAGATCATTAAAAAAAAAGTCTGTCTAATGCCCCCTGACATAGCATTTATACAAATGATTTGTATATTCACTATACTATCTCATGAAAATTGGCGCCCAACATGCATTCGGGACAACAAAAAAAAACTACTGTCATTCTCGATAGCCATTCTTCAAAAAGATCGATAAGCGATTCACCGTGTATAAAAAAGGAGCACCTTACGAGACCCCTCACCTTTCCTGCCTCCCTATTATTAGGAAACATGTGTTCTCCAAGCCTTGTAATTTTCTGGCCGATACTCTTCATTATTCGCTTCATTTTACGCTTTTGTGGGGGCACGTATTGATACCACTTTTAAGACATTTGTGGTAAGAAATTCCCACAGATTTTTTTGATTAACAGTGTTAGTAACGTACCTTACATTTCGGATCGCAGAATTACAAGATCGATATTAAATTTCTGTCTTTCTATGGCAATCGGTTTACGACTGGAATTCTGTAACAAGAATAAATCTTGCAAGCAGATTAACTTAGCAAAACAAAAACCCAGGATAATTACAACTGATTAAGCTTCCGGACCAAATGGAAAAAAAAATATAAATAAAAACTTGTAATAAGTGAGTAGTTTAAAAATAATAACTACTTGACTTAGGAAAATGGAGCATTAATATTCATGTATAATGAAAATACTGGAGACTTAGCTTTTTGGGAAAATGATGTTCTAAACGAGATTTGGAGTTAGAAGGCAACGTCGAACTTAGGATTCAAAGTTTTGAGACGTATTTGGTAAAATTCTAAATAATTTTCTATCTTTATGGTTAGTTTTTTATTTAAATGCAAATGAAACAGTCTGAAGTTGTCTGAGAACATCTAATGCAACTTGAAACACTTTTCTTAATAAGAAAGAATATAAATGAAAACTATTAATGTTATCATGTCATCGACATAGCTTTGCATCAAGTCAAGAATCAGGAATGTACAATTATAATAAAAGACGTTTACGCCTCGCCTCAAAATTGAATGTTTCTTCCACACGCAACGGAAATCAGGCAGTCTACCGTTCTTATGATACTTAATCACGGGCAATCAAATCTGAAAGTCCCGCAAAACGGGATCCAAACTGCACAACACTATTTCACTTAAGTTTTTCCTGTGATTTTGCCCACGATTAATAGCGTAATTTTCCAATTGTTGTTTTTTAATGATATTTCAAAAATTTCATATCATCCGAACTTTAACTTTCACTTAGATAATCATAAATATGTGTAATGGTCAGTCTGAATAGGAGTGACAAGAATGGATAAAGTAAGGAATGAGTTTATAAGAGGAAGTTTGAAAGTTACACAAAAAAATTAAAGGGAATCGTCTGTCCTGGTATGGACATGTGATGAGGAGGGATGACACTCATGTGACTAAGAGAGTGATGAGTATGAATGTTGATGGATGAAGAGGAAGACCAAAGAAAATGGATGGATTGTATACGAAATGATATGAATGAAAAAGGAGTAAATGATACTATGACTTCTGATAGGGGGGAATGGAAGAAAAAAACGTGCGCCGACCCCAAGTAAAAGTGGATAAGGGCAGGAAGATGATGATGATGTTCAGATTCTTAATAGGCCACTGAGATTTGAAGCCAAAATAAGTAAGAAAACGTCCTTCAATTACTACAGGTCCAAGGAAAACATTACTACTATTATAAAAGCGAAAAATTGTGAAGGATGGATGTTTGTTACTCTTTCACACAAAAACTACTGAATGCATTTAGATGAAAGGTATACAGACAGTTTATAATCTGGATTAGCACGTAGGATACTTTTCCCGGCACGACGGTCCCGTATGGTGATAACTAACGAGGGCATAAGCTCGTATGTTTTTACCATAAGTACTACCCATTTAAACCAATCAGGTTCCAAGAAACTAATATAAGACAAACTGTGGTTGAGTTTCGTCTTCAGAAAATTACAATCGACAAATTAGTCTAAAATGTTTTTTGTCTAGCTATCCATTTATTGAAATTTTACCTTCTGGGAGCTGAAATGTAATTTCGAATGAAGGTATATTAAATCTGAACAATTTTGGAAGGATTTTGGTCCAGAACTGCTTTGTGCTTTTATGTTAAGTAAAGCCAGGTATTAACCAAATACCTACTTACCTTTGAAAACAGAGCTTCTATTTCAGAACGCCATTTTGAAACTACAATAGCGAATTAACTTATTTTGTAAGCTTCTGTAATTTTATGGAGATGGTTTTCTTCTGTGGAAAAGTCGTCTCGATTTTATTTTTGTACAAAAAAACTTCAAAATTAGTTCAGATTTGTACGCATTTGTAAATTAGGAGGGATTAGTTTTGTGCCACATCTAGCCTTGGTATCGTTTATTTTCTCTTTGCCAATACATATTTAGTCATTCCGTATTATCTTCATCTTGTCTCTAACAATCGTACTAGAATTCACACAAAAAGTCTTCCGAGTCCTGATGATAAAAAAATCAGATTAAAATGTTTAAGTATTGAACTTACTTATCTAAGTAAATTACTAAAATACAATACTAAAATAAAACAAAGCATCGTAAAATTCATCCTCAACGCTGTCAGCTGGTAACGTGCCCAAGAGACTGGCGGCGTTGCCTCTTTGAATGGCAATGCTTAACCTCTGGCCAAGGTATAAGTCACGGTAGTAAATTAAAAGAAACATATCTACATTATCCACTACAGAGTGACAAGAAACAAAACAAAACTAAAAGCAATAATTCTAACAAAGTGGAAACTAATGATAAATGTGACGAGTATGATGCATGGGCAACAGCTTAAAATTCTCGACAGCTGTCAAACAAGTTTGGCAACAAGTCCGTCGGACGGTGGGCCACGAAACCGAAGATTTATGACAAGGGATTTATCATTTCGACTATATCCAGTAACTTAGTTCATAAAGATGGGACGGTAGTCAGTGAAATGTTCAGATTTTGAGGATCAGATTGTTTTATGAAATTAGATAGATAGAATATACTTTAATCAAAATTGCTGTCGAATATTTTATAAATATTACTAATTCTATGGTTACAATATCTAATTGCTAATAGCGATATCACTCAGACGTCTGTGACAACCTTAGATTGAGACTTTTAACTACGATGAAGGTACACCATAGCATGATAGGCGGCACATACTATGTAGCTATAACTATGCAATTATATCCAAAATCTATAGGTGGGCAGACGATCTTATGAAGACCACAGGATCACGCTGGATGCAGGCCGCTTACAACCGGTTCTACTGGAAGTCTAAAGGGGAGGCCTATGTTCAGCAGTGGACGTCTTACGGCTGATGTGATGATGATGATGACATGGATGTAGACTTTATACACTTTCAAGTTCCTCAGGAAAAAAAGGCTGTTAACTGATTTGGAAATTATTTCAATAAGGACAACGTCGATAACACTTTGGCAGTGAGAAATCCTATGCGCTAAGCTACATTATGTGCATCACCCTTAGGAAAACGCCAAGAAAAGCAGATATCAAGCCAGAAACAGCCAATGATATGGAGGGTAGTTTTACATATCGCCAGATAACAAAACAGTTTACGTTTAACATTCCCGGAAAGCTGTCAAACTAGTTCGTCAAACAGACATTATGGATAACGCTGAGCAGGTGCCGTGAGAGCGATAGAAAAACATCAAAAGTGATACCAGAAAGTGTTAAAAGGTAAAAATGAGATAAAGAACAGATTTGGGTAAGTAGTATCAACTCTTGGGAAGTCGTAACGGCCATTAGTATAGCAGCAGTAGCTTGGGAATATTGTCATTATGCCTTTTTATTGACCGTTCCGTTAGCCATTGATATCATCTCAAAAAATTTTTGGAAAAGAGTACTACAGCTAACGATGGAATCTGTAATTTCGAAAACAGGCTATTTTATTGACTTAAAAACATATTAAACCCAGTATCTGGATGATTCGATGCCCAAGCTTGGTTGCCTGACTTTCCAGCTTCTGACACTCTGTAACAACAAAGATCTAAAAAAGACAGCCGGGACCAACGGCTTTACGTCCTTTCCGGAGTATACGGAGATAACTTGCGGATGATCATCCATCCATAGACCAACCCTGGCAAGCGCTGCTTATCCTAGAAGATGGACATGTTTTTAAAATAGATTTCTACGAGGTTTAATGGATGTGAAGATTAGTGCTTTAATTAAGGTTTTAACTAGATAAAGTTTAAGTAGTTTAGTAATAAAACTAAATGAGTCTAAGTTACAAAGATGGCTTGCAAATGATCTAATAAAGAGGTGATAACGCTATTGTTAGGGATGTTATCATTGTTGGTAAAGAGATTAAACATAATTTGTTGGAATAATTCTACTGATATAGTTAAAGAGATGGATAGACTGTGCTAAATAGTAATCGTTGTCAAAACCACAGTACTTTTCAAATTACGTAGCTACTATAATAAATTCTACCAAAAAATAATGAATGAAAGGGGGATAGAAAATTAACTACAGACCACTGGTTTGTGTTCTAAAAAAATCTACAGACTAAATTAAGGAATATTACGAATTATCTAGTAATTATTTAAGTAAAAGCAAAAAAAAGATGGCCGCCAAGCTTCTAATCATGCATCAAAGCTCCAAATTCTGTAAAAAGTGAAAGAAAATTTTAAGTTAGAATTGCATGAAAAATTACTAGCATAATTTGAGATTATCACATTACCCTGATACTTTCAAAACAGACTTTTTGCCATGTGTGTTAGCAGAAGCAAGTCGCCCGCCAATTTTGAGGCCACAAAATGCGGTTTTGCGAAGGTCAATTTATATAGCAGATACTTAGTTTTTATCATATTTATAAATTCACAGAACCAAAACCAACCAGATATTATTTTGTCAGGAGCAGTGGTGACCCAGTGGTATCGGCCCCGACTTACGAGTAGTAGGTCGCGGTTCCAACCCCGCCAGGCGCAATACTTTGTGTAATTTATTTCATCACTACTGCTCTCAAAATGGTGAAGGAAAACACCGTGAGGACACCGGCATGTCCTAGAACCAAAAAAATTCGAAGACATGTGACATCTATCAACCCGCACTGGGCCCCCGTGGTGGAGTATGGCCTACTCCCTCTTACAGAGAGGAGGCCTGTGTCCCAGTAATGGGAACATTATAGGCTGATGATGATTAATTTGTCTAAACAGTGTATCGGGATTAATCTGTAAGAGTCTGACGGTTCCTTCGTCCACCCAGGACGGGAGGTCTCATTTGATGAAGACAAAAAGTCAGTTATAAATGAGTTATTAAAGACTTAAATAAATAAATTAATTACTCAATGTTACAAGGTCAAAAAGGTCAAGGTAAGTAATTCAAGAGCACACTCGTTTAGTCATGCTCGAACGAGTGTGAACATGTTTTATATCACCCCTGTGCATATGTAATAACTTATAACGTGAGGTCAAAGACGGTGCTGCAGTAGCTTTAAGTATTGAAATTACTGAATAATTTAAAAATAGAATACCTACATACATAAATATTAGACACAAATTATATAATTTCAGAATTTTATTAATGTTTTCAAACAATGTCAATGAAACGCCAAAAAACCAAATAAAAATAAATACTTTTTATATACAACGTGTAACGCTAAAAGCGCAAAACCTCTTGTGGGGTAACTCAGCCCATGTTACCAAACAATGTTTGTTCTAAGACTTTTGGAAATTCACAGATTTTTTATACTGATGGGCTCGATCAATTTTTCATTTTGTATGAAAAACCAAATTTGTTTTTGGCGTTAACATGGGCTGAGTTACCCCACGAAAGATTTTGCGCATTTAACGTTATACGTTGTATATAGTGTATACAATAAAATTATTATCCGTTACTTTAAACAAAACTATTTGATTGAGGGTACACGTACAATTATTTATTTAAAATAAATTCTATTACACTTAAATAAAGCTGTTATAAGCTTAAAAACTTGCTTAATTGCAGATAGAAGTAAACACGCTCGGCGGCACTTTATTAACTAAACTAGCCGAAATTAAACTCTTAATTAATTTACAGCTTAAACTAGGTTACACCGCAAAGCTAGACTGAATATAATTACTAAATAGTTATTTATGAGAGCTTGTAGAAATTTCATTAAAGCAGACTTCCTAGAACTTTACTTACTTACCCCTTTTTGGCGCCCGCCGCTCGAAACGAAAATGTACATCTACCCTCATTTTATCTGTTAAAGTTTGTTTTTTTTTTATTTAAAACCACGTCTACATAAAAGGAGAGGTCTATACTAATTTATGGCCAAGGCCCAATATCTCAATATTAATGGAAGAATACGATTTTAGGCTTAAATACAGTTTTGAGTAAAAAAGTCTTGAAATCAGTTTCTTTTTTTTCAAATTTAGTCTTTTGCTACATGCAGCGGAAGCAAACAGCGATGGAGGTCGGCAGACGATCTCCGGCCACCGTAGACGCGGTCAAGCGGGCGGCGAGTAATGGGCGACTCGCTATCCGACCATGGACCATGCCCGGGTCGTCGGCTCGTAGTGTTTCACGCGCACCTCAAAGAGTGTCAGCATATTAACGGGGCACCCCTTCAGAGGGGCAAAGCCTGCCGGGGTCACGGGACTTGCGAATTACCGTGACCTCGGAACGTAAAGGGCTATTGAAAGACATCATGGATTTTAGTCAGTACGAGTCTGACAGTGCCTCCCGCCCCGCCCTGGTGTGAGGACTCATTAGATGATGTTACCACGATAAAAAAAGCTTTGGCTACAATGGATGTCACTATATTTATTTTCTCTGATCATGTAACATTAGATCTCAGAAATCCATAATACTGACGACATTTACAAGTAAAGGATGTGTATCGAATAAAACGTACCGTTTGAGTAAGATGAGTAAAACAGAAAGCCATCTTCAAAGTCAAGGAAACAAACAAAAAAAAGCAAAGTCCATAAAATAACAGAACACACTTTACAATGACAGTCCTGTTCGTAACGGAATGGTAGAATTCTTTAAGTAAATAAAAAGATAAGTTAAAGTTAACGTACTGAGATAAAAATACCTCGGCGGTCATTTAAAATATCAATAAAACTTATGAGTAATACTTTCGGTATTGGCTCTCGGAAATAACTCTTTGTTTCCAAACGTGCCTGTAAATGTTCGTTGTTTTAAATAGATGCGTCAAGTTCAACTAAATATTCAAGTGGTTCTTTAGTCATGTTTAGTTGCCGTGTTTTCTTGAAAGTCGGTATATGCTGCTTGGAACAGTAAATGAATAGCCGATGGTTACGCAAAAGAGGCACAACGTTAAAAGGAATTTTCTTTAAGAATAATTGGACAAACTAAATGATGAACAAGACTGTTTCTAGATCAAAGTATCTAATAATTCAAGGTGACTGACTGACATAGTGATCTATCAACGCACAGCCCAAACCAGTGGACAGATTGGGCTGAAATTTGGCATGCAGGTAGATATTATGACGTAGGCATCCGTTAAGAAAGGATCTCGATCAATTCTTCCCCCAAGGGCATAAAATATGGGATGAAAATTTGTAGGAAACTTTGTCAATTTTATAAAAATACATTGTTAAGTTTCGACATCCACGCGAACGAAGTCGCGGGCACAGCTAGTTTTTTAATAAAAGTCAAACATACTGGAGAACATAAACCTTTTAAAAGAAGTAAAACACCCTTAATAAGACAAGTTGATAAAGTATTAAATAAACTGTCTTACTTCAGTTATAAACTTCGCAGAACGAATCCTAAAAGCTCCAAGTAACTCAAGTAAGTCCCTTTATACGCACTCAATGTCTAAGACTATGTAAACATAGCGTAAAAACTAAGAAAATAAAACATATTACGAGAGCTCAACACGACTCAAGTTTAACATGTAAAATCCCGTATCATACCGCCTTTACACACAAAAAAAAACGTCATTCCTCGACAAAAAATCCCACAAATAAACATTTAGCTGTCAAGGGACACAGTTACTTTATATTTAGAAGCTTAGGGGCGTCCAAAGTAGATATTTTAATGGACCAGAGCCATTATTCAACGATGCAAGACGGATATGTCAAATGGTAAGCATAAAAAAACCGGCCAAGTGCGTGTCGGGCCACGCACAGTGTAGGGTTCCGTAGTTGCCCATCAAAATACTTATGCGAACTAACTAAACTGATTCGCTGAATGTAATTTTAAAAAGAAGAATTTTCAAAATCGGTCCAGGAGTCTTTGAGAAATCAGGGAAAATACATAAGAAAAAAGATTACGACGAATTTAGAACCACCTCCTTTTTTTGAAGTTAGTTAAATAGTTGACGATAAAAACCTACCCATCCCCAAAAAAACATACTGTAAAAACATACCTACTAAAGCTGTAATAATAAAGTTGACAAACTTACATTTGCAGTTGATTTATTGTTTCTCCGATACATTTTGTTTAAGAAAACATATTACCCAAGTACATTTTATAAGTTGGTCGACTATTACTCGTAAAGTTGTAAAGCCTACTTAGTCATGATAATTTTCTTTTAAACTTCGTTATATATACTACTATTGTGAATTCTTTCACACCCCCAAACATAACCGTTTAGCTGGTAGAGGGGGGGGACACTCGAATCGAGCAAAATTTAGCACTTTAAAGCTTAATATTTCACATACGAATTTTTTTATCAAAAAACTGTTAATGGAAACTATCATTATTTTTTAAAGGCCTATTTAATGATACCCCACACTAAGGGGTACGCGAGAAAAAAAAATCCTCACTTTACGTGTAAGTACAGGAGGTACCCTAAAAAAAAAATATTTTACAAGATTTTATTTTACCACTTTTTCGGCACAACAAATCCGTATATTCACACCAAATTACAGCTCTCTAGTACTGTGCGTCTCTGAGCTAAACTGCGGACAGACGGACGGACGGACGGACGGACGGACGGACGGACATGGCGAAACTATAAGGGTTCCTTGTTGACTACGGAACCCTAAAAACCAAAAACATACCTTGTATCATGAGAGATTAACTCCTCGTCTAAGTCGAGTGAAAATGGACTTAATGACTCGAATAATGAACAGTCGGGTTACTAAGTTTCCTCCTTTTATCTTTGTCCATTGTGCTTTTAGACGAGTTTCAGAGTAAATTCATTTTTAATTTCCAGTCTGAGAAGCATTTTTAACTCGGTAAAGCTCTCCAGTACCCGTTTTCGCGTTCAGATTTTGAGCAACAAAAGGGGCGTACTTAATTTCTGGACGAAGGAAAAAGCAATATTTGTCTTTAAAGAAATTAAGTCGTGTTCTTGAGATATTATGCAAAAAGGACAAAAGTCGGGCAAAAGGAACAAGCTAATTGTCCGGACAAACGGATGTGACAGACCAAAAAAAATGGTAAGGAAATACTCGTCGTTATGGCGGAAGCTATGGTAATGCTTTTACGAGTATTATTTTCCAATATTAGGGTTAACTGAAGCCAAATGACGCCGAATAAATATTATTAGTAAGGTAAAAGCACTAATGCTCGACAGTGAACTAAAGGATGACACTTTCGAAAAAAACGCATTCTGATAAGAATATTATTCATTGAAATTACTTTATTATTGATGTTAGAGACACCTAGTGACATCTGTGGAACGTGGTCAAAAACTTTCATACACTTTCCTAGGCAAATTTCAAAATGGCGTCAGTTGAAAGTAAACAATGTGAACAAGTGAACACGTGCGCTGGGATTCTTAATTTTTTTTTTAAGGAGGCTGATATTTTGCAGGTATGATTTTGTTCCACATTTTTGCGATTTTTGCTACGTTTGTTTTGATATTGTTTAATGTGTAAAATTATTGATTTAGTAAGACCATTGCCTTTTTCTTTTAGTTAGATTTCTTAACAATTAAATGTGTGTCTACTATTAGTACCAGAAATTAGTGAAAACCTAACAGCCGACACGTGTGTCATTTACTAGGGTCACAGCAAACTGAATTTCTCAGCTCAAATTCATACGATTATTGCCTCTATATCCTATGCATAAAGATTTAATTTTTGTTAGTTTACCATTACCGTATCCAACAGTAGACAGGATGTCAACTATTGGTGTATACTAGGTGTCAACTGTTAGTTCTTTTGATTCCAGATTTGTGTTTAAACACGATGCCGCCTGTAAAAGGACAAATGTTCCGTTATTCTGAAGCTGATATGGAAGCGGCTATACAAGAATGTAGGCGAGGTGTCCCGACAGCTACTGCGGCAAAAAAATTCGGCGTACCAAGAGTTACTTTAATGAATAAAGTGAAGGGAAAGACACCTATTAAACGTAAAATGGGAAGAACCTGTTACATGACCGAAGAAATAGAAAGTATGTTGGTTACATGGGCAAAAGCAATGGTGAAACAAGGTTTTCCAATAGGTAAGGATAATTTGCTAGATAGCGTTAAGAAAATAGTAGATGATTTAAATATAGAAACTCCTTTCAAGAATGGCAGACCTGGAAAAAGATGGTACACCAGCTTTTTAAAACGTCATCCTGATCTTATAACAAGACAGCCCCAAAACTTGACTGCTTCCAGAGCTTCTGTAACAACATCTCAGTTGAAAAATTGGTTTGAAGAAGTTAGCAGTTACTTGAATGATAATAGTCACAGTGACATTTTGAATGAACCGCGAAGAGTTTTTAATATGGATGAGACCGCTTTTTTCTTAAATCCTAAAGGAAGTAAGGTCCTAGCAGCTAAAGGAGATAAATCAGTGTACCAAAAAATTAACATGGATGAAAAAGAATGCTATACTGTACTTCTAGGTGGCAATGCTGCTGGAGATGTTCTACCTCCTATGGTAATTTTTAAATATGAGAGGATACCAAGAGATTTAAGTACGTCAGTTCCTGAATCTTGGGGTATTGGGCGTTCGGATAATGGCTGGATGACCAGAGAGACCTTTTATGAGTATATATGCAATATTTTCAACAAATGGTTAGATGACAAGAATATTCCAAGACCAGTTCTGCTTTTTATAGATGGTCATACGTCACATCTTTCTTTCCATGTCAGCAAATTTTGTTCCGAAAATGGCATTATTTTGATTGCTCTCTTTCCGAATGCGACGCATTTACTTCAGCCAATGGATGTCGCAGTTTTTAGAAGCCTCAAGGGAGCATGGAAAGCTGCAGTGCATTCTTGGCGGTTGGAAAATATTGATTCGCCTATTTTACGCAAAGCAAATTTTTGTCCTTTGTTAAACAAAGTGCTGAAGGATACATTGGTACATGAAATATTTGTAAACGGTTTTCGTAAGTGCGGACTCACGCCATGGAACCCCGACGAAGTGTGCTGTGTCCTGGAGCCACCAAACAATAAATCAGCCGATTTAACGGAACTACAGAAAATGGCGAAGATTAAGGAATTGGAACTTGGAAAAAAGTTTTTGGATAAGTACATAGACACTGAAAAAATAGTTAAGTTTAATAATTGTGATGAATGGCTTGGCGACAAAGAAGACGTAGAGTTGTTTAAATTATACAAAAATGTTGAACTATCGTTAAAAAACTTGACAAGTCAGAATTTCGTACCAGAACCTAACAGTGCATCTGAAATAATACCTCCACTTGACGGCAATGTAGACGCAACATTACACACGTTTACAGATGACCCAAAAACACCTATTAAACTGCCTGATAATAACAGCGCAACTGAAATAATACCTCTGCTTAACGGCAATGTTGAGACAACATTATTTACCCTGACAGATGACCCAAAAACACCTATTAAACTGCCTGATAATAACAGCGCAACTGAAATAATACCTCTGCTTAACGGCAATGTTGAGACAACATTATTTACCCTGACAGATGACCCAAAAACACCTATTCAACTACCTGATAATAACAG
The DNA here is from genome assembly GCA_036375495.1 of Agrotis segetum. Taxonomy (NCBI): domain Eukaryota; kingdom Metazoa; phylum Arthropoda; class Insecta; order Lepidoptera; family Noctuidae; genus Agrotis; species Agrotis segetum. Next base: position 317,502 of record JAQSVV010000435.1, read on the forward strand.
CGCAACTGAAATAATACCTCCACTTATGAATGACAACAATCATAATGTTACATTAGACGCCCAGGCAGAAAACTTTAAAACACCTATTAAACTAACTGTTAACAATACTTTCCAAAATCCTCACAGCATGAACATGAGTACAAACTTGATGATGCCATCCACATCAGGAATACAAAAAAAAAACTCTAGCGGTATGGCTATAATAATACCAAGTCCCTTCAAAAGAGCTTTGTTTTGGCCAACACCTAAAGAAAACTCCAAAAAAAGAAAGAAAGAAAAAATACCCTCTGTTATATCCTCAGTTCAATGGCAACAATATCATGAAAACAAAGAGAAGAAAAAAAATGAATTAGAGGAAGAGAAAAAAAGAAGATTAGAGGAAAGAAAGAAGAAGAAAGAACAGAACGAAAAAGCAAGAAAACTTAAGACAGCTCAGAAACTAGCTAAGAAAAACCAAAATACTGTGAAAAAGAAAACTTATAAGACTGATTATAATAGTGATACAAGTACTGAAGAAGAATGGGTGGATTCTGGAGATAGCGTAGATGATGTATCTGACGAGTGTGAGAATGGTGTTGAAGAATATGAATATACAAATGATGAAAATTGCCATGAAAAAAGTCAAATCAAGCAAGGTGATTATGTAATCATCAACTTTCCTGGTAAAAAGAAATACCATAAGTTTGTATGCATTGTACAAAAAATATCACGTAGAGATATCGAAGTTATGGCTATGGTCAGCTGTGATCAAACCAAAACATTATTTAAAGAAAACGACAAAGATATTAGTATCGTAAGTGAATCTCAAATCGTTGAAGTCCTCAAAGCGCCAAATATGATTAGGTATATCAGGTGATAGGATTAAGTATAAATTTGATTTTCCATTACAAGTTGATGGATAACTTTACTAAACTTGGTGTATGTAGGAATAAGTGAGTTATAAATAAATAGTTAAAGTCCTCAACATGCCAAAAATTACTATAACAAGTGATAGGATTAAGTATTTTGATTTTCTGTTACAACTTCATGAATAACTTGATATGATAGTATATAATTGTTAGTTATTTTGATGATTAAACAGTTGTCTAGTATTAGTGCTAATAGATGTCTATTATTGGTGGTTTAGTGTTTTGGCGATGTTATTATTAGCTCCTTTGATAAAGTGTAAAAGAATATAAATTTAAGTTTAAAATATGCTCATAAATAAACCGTTGATGTTAAAAAGTGAATGTTTATATGTTACTGCAGTAATAAAAAAATCTGTAACTGTCATTTTGTGATAAAATACATTCGATTTTAAAGAATAAAATTTGTGTTGTTCTTAAAGTGTCGAGCATTAGTGCCTCTACCTTACATTACTGCCGCGGCCTATAATGGCTACTTTGCTGGTCGCGCTGATGATGGCCGACAGCGCAGCCTAGCGCAGCTCCAGGCCGACACAGCGCGGTCAGCATGCACCACTTGATGGACGAGCTGAGATAAAGGCCGAGGCCGGAGGCCGAGGCCTTTACAGTGAGGACAGCAAGGGCTGCATGATGGCCAAGCTGGAAGGCCTAGAGCGTAGCTAGGCTAGCTCGAGGCAATCATAGCGTGACCAGCGAAGAGTCATAATGGGCCAAGGCTTGTATAGTGCTTTACTCAAAAATGCAAGTACCTAACCTAAATAAAACCAGCAAGTGATTTAAATAAAATACATATAGGTATAAACTAGAAAATTAATTAAAATAACAATATGAAAAGTACAGTTACTAAAATTCAACACCGGGTTTCCGGGTTTCATATTACTTACTAATAGTTTGCGATAATTTTAATGCGGTGTTTGACTGTTAGGTATATTTTCTTCACTTACTTAAAGCAAAAAAAAGGTCACTAAATAAAAATTAAAATTTCGCTGAACCGCGCTTTTGTTACTTCTTTGTATTTTTTTTTTAAATATGGAATACAATCTTTTTGTGCCTACCTCTTTATATACAAACAGCTGTGTTTTAAATAAAATCTTTTTGCATTTGTTTTTTTAAAACGTTGAAACGTCAAAATAGCGGCCGGCAATGTTTTGCCGACCTGTTAGAGCGGCCAGCAAAAACATTACTGGCCGCTCCTTGAAACACTCCGGCAAAGGCGACTTTGCTCAAACAAGGTTGTCAAAATAATGACCACATTACATGCATTTTTGAGTAAACGTTATTTAATATGAATGAAGTTCATTCATATAGAACAGAACATGCCAGTAATAAAAATGCTGAAGCTTGCGCTATGATTCCAAACGGATTATCCGCTTTTGGCGTGAACAAAAGCAATTTATTTTCGTCGTGACTAAAAAGATTATAAGTCTGGTAACATCCTTAGGACACAGATAAGGAATGCTCGGAAATACCTACTCCACTTACTATTCAAGCCAAGAACTCCACGTTTTAGAGGCAAACTCTAGCAATTGAGCTAACTAGGTCAGAATTTACTTATCTCTTGAGAATTTCCTAGTTCTTGTCTTAATGTGTACTGCTACATTTAATTTGCTTCCAAAAATATGCTACCACGATTTCCGCAGCTGCAGCTTTACAATAAATAATTGCAAATTAAATACGAAAATCGGATTTGAAATCAACTGTATTTCTAACACGTTAAGATTCAAAATGATCGTGCGATCGCGATAACGGGAGGGGTTGAAATCATCAATCACATTCGGAAATAGGTCGAACTCGGCATAGAGAGTTCTTTAAAATGTACTCTTGAACGAAATGCGGTATGTTGGAAATCCTACCGTCGCTTTCCAATCGATTCATTGGAAAATTAACCTTAGTCTGATACGTATACGTAACAGTATCGCTGGGAGGCTTTTGGCGTACGACTTACGGTATCTGCTGGCCTATGACCCGAGATAGCAACCGTACAGATTAGGTAAGTACTCAGAACGGCTCTCAGTACATCCGATGGCTTAGATAAAGGGCTTCGTGTTCTAATAACTTTATGGATAACATCGGTATTTCAGTTCGAAAATGTTATTGAAGTTGCTTTAGTACTAACGTCGAGGCAAACCCACCCAGACAAGCTTTTGATTGAAGTCACATCTGTTTTGAATGTACCATTCACATCTGAATACACGTCGTTTTTAATAATACTGTGTTGACATGTTTCTTTTTACGATTCGTTGAATAAAAAGCAATTTATCGCCAAACGCAAACCTAAATAGATAATTTACGGCCTCAACGACAAAAGGGTTCAACAGGGATCTAACAAAGGACCTCTATAACGCCTGGGATTTTTTCTCAAATAGTTCCTGTGTCGGCTAGAATAAAGTTGCAAATTGCATTTTATATTTGATACGTGTTCATTTCACGCGTGTAAAATGTAATAAGCAACATAAATCTAGGACGGTGAAACTTAAGAAGTTCTGGAAACGAATTCCGGCCCAAACACCAATGGCGTAAAGTATGTTTTACTGTGAATTATTTGTTCGCAATTTCTGGCCGTATTATGAATAGAAACGACCCCTGCACAGAAGCAGGGGATTGTGAGTTAGCAAATAACATGTTGTAGCCCCATTGCATACAATATTTATTGCACACTTACACCGAACATTCGGGATAGGAGATTATGAAAATTTTAGATATATGGATACAGGATTCGGAGTTATAAATTATGTAGAACAAACCCGGCCCGAGACTGACTTTGAGGATTTTAATATATTCCCCTGAGAAAGCATGAGTAATTAAGTAACTTAGCGAAAACATCATGAATAATGCTCAATTAAAACTTAAGAATGCTTGTTCAGCTAATGAAGTTAATAATCCAGTTTTAAGAGCAGATAAGAAGGATGTAGCGAAACTTCTTTTTCAACAAGTTCCAGCAGTGACTGGTGAAATACTATAACTTCTGCAATTTATTATTGTCTGGGGGACCTTGCAGAATTATTATCAAAGAACTTTGTGGACGTTATTGATGGAACTTTTTAATACGTGTTCTTCGCTAGGCAGTCTCGAGATGTGCTAAAGAAAAAAAAGATTATAAGAACTGTTACATCTATAGGCAGTCTGGAACGATTAAAAGTAAGGTTTCAGTTACTTTCTAGTGTTTTAAGTTTAAATTAATCTTTTTAAAAACTTAAACATCTGTTGAACACTTGTATAATAAAAAAGTGTGACTGCATAACGGACCTTATTTCAACGTCATAATCTGTAATTTTTTTAGACAAGTGTCTAACAGACGTTTAAAAGTTATTGTGGTGCGACAGTTAATGTTAGAATTCAACATTTTTTCTTTGATAATATGTTGGTAAGATAAATGGTAATTTGGTGGCACAGCTCCTAGGTATTGGGGGAGGGCTTTGCTCAGAAGTTGTTCAAAGCAAAACTGAAAAAAAAAACGAAGAGTTTTTGTTTCACATAAAATTTGGAAAAATTGGGTTAACAGCTACATTTAAGAAAAAAAAAAACAGAACCTAATGTTATAAACACCTTATGTCAAAAACGACCACCATGAAACTCTATGAACTTCTACATTTTTATTGGACACTGATGATAGTACTCACAGCTGACGAGATTCATTGTTGCCACTTGACAGAACGTTAAACATGGTCCAACCAATTGAGTTTAATGATCACAATATTACTTAAGTAGTGTATGCTCCTGTTATCCTAGTCTTTTCTCAAGCCAAATGAACTTCGCTTCCTGCTAGGGTCACGGGACTGTCTCATCTGGAAACCGTGACCCTTGAACGTAAAGGGTTATTGAAGGATCACCGTGGATTTTAGTCAGTACAAGCACAGTATAAATATGTACAGTAGTTGATCTCGGCCGCATGATAGAAATAAATACCTACAGCCGCGCGGTACGTAAACATGCGTTAGGGCTGTCCGACCACTGTGCGGCGCATCGCTCGCGCAGGCAGTCGACCTAATGCAACCGAGTGCGCACACTCAAACACGGAGCGAACTATGTACGCGTGAGCCCTAGATATACGGTAATCTACGTTCCTAGAATAATATTCATGACTGTGATATAATTTATGTAGTACACTGAATATACGTTGATTGTACACCGTACCGTAGGTAAATGAAGCTCACTGCTTCATTTCCGTGTCCGCCGACAATCCCACCGCGCCGTTACACCATGTCTTTACTTTGAATTACACAAACTAACAAAACACACATGCACCGGAGTTTTAACACAAGCGTAAGTACCTACCGTATCATGATTCATTCAGGACCGCCTTTAGCTTACCTATTTCACTTGTCTCAGTAACTTTACTTTATTCATATAATTTACTGTATTTATTAATCCAAATACCCTTTTTTTCATGAGATAAAGGAAAATACATAACCATTAAAAAGTCACACATTATGTTCCTACCTACTAGTTACTAATAAGTAATATTTTTTTATAGTCAGTACTTACCTATCAGAGGTTGCAGGTAATTTAAAAAAACATATGTCTGGATGCGTTATTGTTGAATTCATACACCCAAAAAAAGCACAATATTTTCTACTCGTCATATTAAAATAGGCACTTTAACTAATTTTGCTAAAAAAACAACGCACCGTCCGTTCATCACTATGGTACGGCCGTGACTGTCAGCGCCCCGAGCGCGCCCCGACATCGAGTCACGTGGTATAACTCGCGTTTCGTCCGTTTGTATGAAGATCAAATACTGTAGATATTATTACCGTGGTACAAGTCTGACAGTCCCTCCCACTCTAAACTAGACTAATTTGATGATTTTACCACGTTAAAAAATAGTGGACTTTTTGGGTTGTAGACTTGTAAGCATATATGACTAATGCCCATCGGGTGTTATCGGTTCGCCACTTTATCAACGATGCTAATAACAATAGTATTATTCTCTATTGCTTGAGGAATAGCTCAAAAAGCGATAAAGTAAAATTCTATTGCAATAGAGTTTAATTTAAAAGAAGAATTTCAACATCATTGTTTTTGGAAACGTTGATAAAGTTGCGATTTTAGACCCCCTTGTCATCATTAGTTAAATGAATGCGTGCTCAGTTAATTTTTTAACTAACGGTTAGTGTTTAATGGCGTTTCATTGCCATTTCTCTATTATGCGGGTGGTAAAATGTTAATTCCTGCAACATTAGTTTTAGTATATTGATTAAGCTTTGTCCTAAATAACAGCAAAGCTTATAATTGTATTAAATCGTCAGTATTTACTTGCATGCATGGCGGAAAAAAATACAAAATGATAGTACTAAGCATGGCTATGTTCAAAGAGTAGGAAAGAAATGTTTCTATTCTTAAGTTGGGCAAAAAAATACCTCATTGTCTATTCTCTGTGGAACAGAAAAGGTTATTTAGCTTTGGACAGCTTCTTTCTGAATTGGCGTGAAGAGGCACACCATTGAGAGAAGTGGAAGGAATGGCCAAGGAGCTCAGGAGTGGGACAGAGTGGGCTAGTAATTTTTTTTTTCTAGAGTAGAGGTTATTGGTCTATGTTACGCGTGCTATCCTACTAATATTATACTTAATGCAAAAGTTTGTGAGGATGTATGTATGTGTATGTAGGTATGTTTGTTACCCTTTCACGCAAAAACCACTGAACGGATTTGGCTAAAATTTGGTACACTGATAGTTTATAACCTGGATTAACACATAGGATAGTTTGCATCCCGATTTTATGTTCCCGTGGGATTTTTTCAGTACCCTCATGGTCTCACTACTGGGCAAACGTCTGGCCGATAGCTTTAGATTTTTTTGTGTGTATCTCTACGATTTTTGGAAAAAGTCTTCCAAATCTAGAAAGATTTAAACCTTCCATGACAGGAGTTGCGGTGATTAAGTAAAACAGTTTAGGATCTAACGTCACATAAGTAATTAATGCTATTAAACGTCACTGTGAAGCGCCACTGTGCTGAAAATCACCGCTGCGTTGCTAATTGCGGTGTAGATCTAAGCTAAGCGACACCTCTTTGATGAATGCCGTGTCTCTAGGCATCCCACAGTGTGTCTAATCCAGTCTTAACTATGGAGTACTCAGGCTAATATCGTACACGAGACATGCTTGTCTGACACACTGAGAAACTGAGGTTTACATAATCTATAAATGGACTAGGTAATATCAATTGCCAAATGTTTGTTTTCGCATTATTTCAGAAAACCTGCATCTATTTGGTTAATTCTTTATTTTTTTGTGATGTATAGTTGAAAGAGAAGTTCATTCACAGTTTCTTCAATTAGGTAGTAATTCAAGTAATTAAACCCATGCAAAGGTGGCGAGGGTCTCTAGTATTTTTACTAATATTAAATTATGGATATTTTTTACTCAATCACGTCAAAAGTCAAAACGGCTGATCGGATTTTGAAGAAACTTGGGACCTTTGGGTTAGTCTTCACCGTTTGTCTCGGCATTACGTTTTTGCCGGAAAATTTCGCAATATAAGCGCGTGCGAAGCCGTTGGCAAAAGCTAGTATGATATAATTGGTAGTTAAAAATTTAAAATACCAATAACTGATAATTCTCTAAGCCTCTAAGCATACTATTTTGCCCTTTCATGAGATGTATTTGCTATAAAAATGTAGACTATTTTTCTAGCGGAACAAAAAAAATAAGTTTACTGACAGATTCTGTGTACATAGTCCCCAAAAGGCCATTACGAAACCTTCAATTTCGATGGACATCATCAATTTTTCTTGATCGCAAGGCGTGTTTCAGGCGTCAAACTGCTTGGGCGTCGCTAGAAGAATAACTTTTAGTTATTCAGGGTTATTTCACTGCCAGGTCACGATTCTACACTGTATTGGATTTTTCATGATGTGGCAATGTTCACACTTTCAGACTGACGCTAGATTATAATGTCGTTGGCTTTTATGTGGATAGTGAAGTTTTCTATGGTCCTAGTCAGTTTTAGGGACTTTTACCGTAAGAATACGTTGTGTGGACTATTATTGTTCGTTCAGAAATGTTGCTCTATAACTATCGCGAGCTCACTCTACACCAAAATGAGCGCACAATCGAACTCATTTATTTGAAATTCGAACAGTGTCGTTGAACAAACATCACTATAATCGAATTTCAAACTAAACGTTTAGAGTTTTTTTTTATTTTTTATTGTCTCGTTCAGATCAGCGATGATATATATATTTCAAAAGAATGAGTCGACAGTGCGCTAATTAATTTAAGTGAGCTAGTGAACGTTACAGAATAGCACTCTGGCATTTTTTTTTTTTTTTTTTTTTTTTTTTTTTAGCGTGGTAAAATCATCAAATGAGTCCTCCAACCCCGGGCAGGGCGGGAGGGACTGTCAGACTTCTACTGACTAAAATCCACGGTGTCCTTCATAGCCTGTTACGTTCCGGGGTTACGGTAAGGGAATAATCCCGCGACCCCGGCAGGCTTTGGCCCTCTGAGAGGGGGGCCCCGTCATTATGCTGACGCTCTTTGAGGCGCGCGTGGGACACAACGCGCCGTCGACCCGGGCATGGTCCTTGGTCGGGCAGCGAGTTGCCCTTTACTCGCTGCCCGCATGCCCGCGCCTACGGTGGCCGGAGATCGCCGCGCGACGTCCGTCGCCGTGGGCGTCCTTCACCGCGGTTGGGGCGGAGGGAGGACTCTGTCCTCTCTCGCTCGCGGCGCGCCTCCTCCTTCGCGAGCATTACTGCTTCGCAGAAGGAGGCGACCGCTTCCCACTCCGTCTCGCCCCGCAGCATGGCCGAAACCAATGCCGGGCGCGAGAGGTCTCCGCCTATCGCAGCCGTGAGGACACGTCGGTGCCCGGCCGTCGGTCGCGACAGTCGTTCCTTCCATACTGCCCTGAGATCGCGCCGGAGGTCTTCGCGCCGCGCCTCGACTTCGCGAGGCAGCGGGGTCACGCCCCGGCGCTGCGCCTCCACGCGCCACTCATAGACGCGCTGGAGGGCAGTCGCCTCCAATAGCACTCTGGCATAGAATTTTTAAGTAAGGACACAGAAACCACTCTTTTTCCGAGATAAACCAAGTTTAGACACTATCCAATCAACGTCAAGCTCATTAAACATCGGATTAAACCAGATAACTCACTTCCGAGCTTCACAACATCATCTATCCAACCGATTTAACCGCCATATGAAACTGTAACTTAATCAAAAATTTAACTATGGAATCAGTACATACTACAAAGCTAAGCTAAGTTTATCTCGTGCAAAATCAGTTTCCAAACACTCAAATGACGTGTTGTTAGTCTGTTAGACATAAAGAGTGTTTTTAATGACATAGCTCATGCATTAGAGCAGATAGTCAATGGAGTGCTTATGTAGGTAGCTTGTTTTCTATACTATGACTTTGTGTGGTCAAACTGCAACTGTAGGGAGATTGGCAGATGATGAATGAAGTTTTTTATTAAAAAAGAAGATTTTGTAAGAAAAGAAAATATAAAAATGATTTAAAGAAAGAAATCAATAAGCCCTTAACTCAGAATGTTTTTTTTTTTACAGAAATAACCCAACGCCACTTTCACAGTAGGTGGAGTTCTGTAGTACCTACATCAATGCTATGAGCTTAATGTTCCGCTGATCTGGATTCTGCTGGTGTGGTAAAGTTCTTGCTTTTGTTACAACAGCCAAATGTTATGTTAATTCTCACTCCATTTACTAACTACTCCATGTGCAAACACGACTAAATGGCCGGCCAGAGTAAATGTTGACGAGACGCGCAAACACAAGCTGAATGCACTGCAGACTGTCTTTACACTGTTTTATTTAAAGTTCTCTGCTTTAAGCTACTTTGTAACCGCAAATATGAGCTGAATATGTTTGTGGAAGCAAACTGACGGATTGTTTTTGGGAGTAGCATATGAGGAATGAAAACTCTTTAGGATGGGGTGGTATTGTAAACATTGTTACATATGCGATATTATCCGGGAGGCGAGCAACGAGAAATGGATCCTACTCCTCCACTATCTTTTCTGATTAATTTCGTTGCAGGATCCAAGACTGGTAAATTCATTCTCCGGGACACGTCGAGCTTCATTGTCTCGGCCTTTTTCTGGTGGATGCCACTGTTGATTCTGGCTTTCAGGAGTTGCAATGGTTTGGGAATAGTGTGCTGTGTTTGTTAAAAATTTCGAGGCTGGACTAAAGCTGATAGAGACTGTTTGATGCCGAATTCATGGAGGACAAAATCAAAAATCAAATCAAAATCAAATCGTTTATTTCAACTAGGCCAATTACAGGCACTTATGAATTGTCAAAAGACATAAAATAAAACAAGTATAAAAATAGTTATGGTGCTACGGTCCCAGACACAAGACATAAAAACTGTGAAAGTACCGTAGGTGCTCATTCCAAGGTGTAGATCTCTATGGAGAAGAATGAGCAAGAAACTCCATGGACACTCTTTTTCAATCGCCAAAATTATTACAAAAATTTTGTTACATCATTCATCATCAGATGGTACATTATGTGAGAACGATGTGGCAAGATAATAGTGTCCATAGTAAAATAAAAAGACAATTCAAAATAAAGTTATTAATAATTAAAATAGACCGTGGCAGCTAAGAGATGACCAGTCACGACTGACAGCGCCCGTTCACGAACATGACACATGCATCAGCATCACTCAGCTCAACCATTTTGAAGGGAACTAAATGATCCGACACACGCGCCACCGCCAGCGAGACATTAGAGTGAGCATGACATAATCTCAACCGCCAGGGTCATTCAAGTCATTAAAAGACGTGGGTATCTACTCATTGAAAGTTATAAAGTACATTGTACTCACAAAATGATTCCTATGAAACTATATAATACTAGAAAGATTGACTCTATACAATGCAAGGTTAGTTAACAATCTTCATCAGCTCCGACATTAGTATTAGATGATACCCTACGACTGTCGTGAAAAAGAAGAGAATAAACACACACAAAAAAAAAAAAAAACACTAATTAAAACTAAAGTCAAATACGATAATAATACAGAATAATTTGTTGAAAGAACATGAACAATGTCTTGTGTTCAACACAGCGACCAACTATGCTTATCATCTAAATAATCACTCACAGAATAGTAAGCCTTAGAACAGAGGTTAGCTTTTACTTTTGCTTTAAACACGTTAAATGGCAAATCTAGGAATGAGGACGGTAACTTATTATAAAATGTTATACCAACCCCAACGAATGAATTATGCACCTTATGAAGCCGATGAAAAGGAACACGAAGTTTGTGCTTATTCCTGGTATTAAAATTATGGATATCACTATTTTTGCTGTATAGGTGAATGTTTTGCCTGATATATAAGATGTTGGCAAATATGTACTGCGAAGCCACTGTGAGAATTCCAATCTCTTTGAAGAAATCTTTCAGAGAATCTCGCGCACCAAGTTGGTAGATGGCACGAACAGCTCGTTTCTGGAGTACAAATATATTTTGAATATCAGCGGCTTTGCCCCACAGTAGAATACCATAGGACATTACGCTGTGAAAATAACTAAAATAGACTAATCTTGCTGTGTCAACGTCAGTGTATTGTCTAACTTTTCTAACAGCGTAGGCGGCCGAACTAAGCCTACCTGCTAGGTTCGATATATGTTGACCCCATTGTAATTTTGAATCTACTGTTATACCCAGAAACAGAGCTGAATCAACAGTTTCAAGCTCCACATTACCGAGGACGATGTTGGGACCCAGATTTCTAACATTGGGCAAAGCAAACTTTACGCATTTGGTCTTCTTGGGATTGAGCACAAGGTTATTTGCCGTGAACCAATCTATGACCCTCGATAGTGCGTTGTTTACGTCGTCAAACACTTGTCTATTCCTATCTACTTTAAAGATTAGAGAAGTGTCATCTGCGAACAGTACTACATCGCAGATGTTCTTCAAATGGTGTGGTAGATCGTTAATATAAACCAGGAATAAAAACGGTCCAAGTATTGAGCCTTGAGGTACACCTAGCTGAACAGGTAACCCAGAAGATTTCGCGCCACTAACATCGACACATTGAAGTCTGTTAGACAAATATGACTCAATTACTTTGAGGGCTTCATTCTGAACACCGTAATGACGAAGTTTACGCAATAGTGTATCGTGGTGTACGCAATCGAAGGCTTTAGAAAGATCACAAAAAACACCAATTGCATTTTGCGACTTCTCCCATGCGTCAAATATGTGTTTCAACAAAGCAACACCCGCATCAGTAGTCGAACGGCCTTTTGTGAACCCGTACTGATCATTATGAAGTAGACTATTTGAATTAAAATGGCGAAGTAACTGTCTAAGTATTAACTTTTCAAATATTTTGCTGAATGCAGGTAGAATAGAAATTGGTCTAAAATTACCAATATCATTTTTACAGCCAGATTTAAATAAAGGGATAACTTTACTGCTCTTCATAAGATCAGGGAAAGTACCCAAGTCAACGCATTTATTGAAAGTAACAGCAAGATAGGGGGCTACGATGTCGATTATATTGCTCAAAAGTTTTACAGAAATGCCCCAGTAATCACCAGTGTTTTTAGACTTGAGTGAATTGAAAACATTAACTACGTCATGAGGCGTTACATGTTCGAATCTCAATACTTGACTACATTCAGGGACGCTACTTTGCAAAAGGTTTTCAGCCTTGGACGGTGACGAACTTAAGGAGCGAGTCGTAGTTGCAGGAATGCTGGCAAAAAACTCATTAAATACCTCAGCTAAGTCAGCTGGTTTATTAACTAATTTACCATCAACCATGATCTCAAATTGATTTTCTTGTTTATTTGATTTACCCGTTTCGTTGTTAATGATTTTCCAAGTAGTCTTAACTTTATTATTAGAGTTTTTAATAGTGTCACTTAAAAATTTCGATTTTGCAATACGGCAAATCTTTTTAAATAATTTTGAATAATTTTTGACATATTCTAGAAAAGTTACATCAAATCTATACTGCCTCATACCATACAACTCGTATAATCTCGCTCGACTTTTATAAATGCCCGGTGTAGCCCATTGGTTGAAGCCAGCGGAAGTCCCAGCAATGTTAATAGTTTTAGTTTTAAAAATGGATTTATACTCATTTTGCACAACATCAAAAAGAGCCTCATATATTTCATTAGGGGTTTCGTGTTCTACAATTGACGGTGAAACTTTAAGAGCTATATTATTTTTAAACTTACTGCAACGACTAACAGTATAAGGCGTGCATTCTATTTTGTGCGGCTTTTTATTTAATGGCATAGGGAAGCTAGCCATTTGTCCACAGTGATCAGATGATAAATCGGTTAATACTAATATATTTTCGGCATTAACATCACAAAACATATTATCAAGACAAGTTGAAGAAGACGCGGTGATCCTTGTTGGTTCGAAAAACAAATTAACTAAATTAAAGGATTTAAACAAGTTGAGAAGCCTGATACTTAGTGGAGTAACATCTAAAATATTAACATTGAAATCTCCACATACTATTATGTTTTTACTGCTGAATTTCACCTTATTAAGTGCATCCTCCATTACAACTTCGAAACTAGTAAAGTCCCCAGACGGGGGTCTATAAACACAAATAATAATATACCGCTCGAGCTCAACACAAGACAATTCGATGGTGCGCTCAATGGAAAGATTAACTAAGTCTAAACGTTGCTTACATTTTAGCTTGTTGGAAACAAGAACTAAAGATCCACCACGTATAGCATTTTTTCTCACAAATGCACTCTGTACGGAAAATAAATCATCATTGATAAACGCTACTTCATGTTCTTTCAACCAATGTTCAGTTAAACACAACACATGAACATTATAATATTCTAAAAATAAGCTTAACTCTAATTCTTTGCCGGACAAACCTTGCATATTTTGATGCACAACATTCAACATATGCGACTTAGCCTTTGTCGAACTTAACAGTTTAAAGTACTAGGTGTAGGTAAACTAATGTTAGTATCATCATTACTAACAGAATCAAAAGTGAAGTTAGTACAAAAAGTATCAATAGCGACGTTAGTGTCACCACTAACAGAAAACGTAGGTACGATACAAGTACCGGTGTAAACGCGTAAAGTGTATGCTAAAAGATTAGCAATCTGTCTCCTACATCTAGCTGGCAAAAACATGGAACTATCAGTTAGCTTGTAATATGTAATAAAACTGTTACAATCAAAATATATAAACGCGTCACTGTGACGACAAGTCCTATTGTACATTAACAGGTTTAAATTATAAATATGCCTATTTTGTTCATCAGACAAACAATTAGAGTAAGGCAACGCTGAATAAATAAATTTACAATTACTTGACTCATGTAGCTTTAACATTAAATTAAAACATTCAATTACATCTTTCTTTCTGACAGCTAAGCTATTCCCAAATAACAATATAACAGTTGAATTGGGGTTTATTTTTGTCATTTTAAGACTATTTATTAACTGGCTAAAACTGGCACCGGGTAAACAATAATTTATAATATTTTGTTGAGAGCACTGTCTTAAAAAACTACCAAAACCTTTACCAAATTTGTCTGAAAATATATAAGTTGTATTAACAGTTTTATTCAAAACATTATTAGTACCTACTGGTTGAGCCGTTAAGGTTGTGGGTGTATCATGCTGGGGTGCTGGTGTCTGGGAGCAGGCACAGCTACAGGAGAGGTTGTTGGTCAGAGACTCATATCTCTCTGCATTGTACTTTACCAAGTCCACCAGCTCATTAGCCTCCAGCATGCGCTTACTCAGGTCTTGCTGAGAAGCCTCATATTTGCTAAAGATATCCTTTAGAGCATATTCCCTCACAAACAGCTCATCCTGAAGGTTTTGAGTGTCAGTGTCATACATAGTCCTACAAATTTCCAAATCAGTATGACACTTCTTTAATTCTAATAATAAATTCACATTTTTTTCTCTAAGTTTTAAATTTAATTTGTTTAATTTTTGTCCTTTTAATGACTTTTTAATTTTTCTAATAAACTTATTTATTTTAATATATTTTTTAATCTTATTATGACTAGTTAATGAACTGCATTTATTGATAGTGTCATTAGTTAAGTCTATGGTCACAATTGGCTCAACACATACGGGTCCGGACCGGCTATCAACCAACTCATCATACAAACTGCATGTGTTCGCAGACACTTCACTAGCTCTAAGCATTTCTAGGTGTGTTACAGTGTTGTGTGCTTTGCTTAATTCCATTTCCAGTTCCGAAATACGTTTTAAAGCCTGATCATAAGTGTCACTGCACCGCTCAAAGTTGGCAACAAGTTCACGGAGTTGTTGATGCTGGTCTAGTATATCCACATGCTGCACGTGTAGTTCAGACAACTGGTTCTTAAGCTCAGTGTTCTTCTTAATAACTAACCCTATTTCCACTTCACTTTCTTCCCTTTCCTTTAACAGCTGACTAACCGTGGTTTGGCTAGATTGTAGCTCCTTCAAAGTAGCCCTCAGTTTTTCCTCTAAGGATGCAGCTCTGCGGGTCAACATGTTGAAGACAACCTCAGAGGCACCCTGGAATTAGATAAGGAACAGCTAAGTATGTAAAAGAACAGGAGTGAGGGACAGAATGAATAAGTAATAAGAATGAAATCTAACTTTAAATTAAATTAATAGTTACAAAGAATAAATAGTTAAGAAAGAAGTGATAACTTAATTATTTTGTTAATAAGTGGGAAAATCTAAGTTAATAATTATAATATTTAACTGAATAAATTGAATAAAAGAAAATTAAGATTACAAAATTCTTTTGAGGGTACCTACTAGAACTTAAAACAAAAGTAGTTATTAATTTCCTCTAATGGTATATAACTGGGAAATAATGAAGAATGAGCTATCTCTAGTAACCAAGTTAATGAATTAAACAGGACCTAAAAGGTATTGTAAATTATTTTTAAGTTTTTAAGTTTTCTCCTGCATGGACACAATGACAGTGTAAATTAGGCCACAGCTAGCAGGGAAGGGAGAATATTTGATGAGTGGGCAACAAGACTCCTACTATAATTATCATTTATTCTAACTACAAGTAAAACTAAAGTAAATAAATCAAAATACTCCCCGGTTAAGGTGATGACTTCAAATTCGTCCGTTGGATGACAGCTGATTTTTGTTTATTGAATTTCACTCTGATTTTGCATCGAAACAACTTGCAAACATTTATCCTTATTATTTATAAATAGATCAACTATTTTTAGTACATTTAGGACTTATTAAACACTTAAAAATATTATTTTTACAATTTAAATATATCACGTAACTTTTTGACAACCGGCTGCCAGTGTTGCCCCCTTTAACCAACAGACAGACAGATATGGTAGTGTGTGAATTTTAGGATACTCCAAAGCATTTTAGTCCAGCACCACATTTCCACCGCGACGATTCCACTTTTTTCGGTTTTCTGTGTCTAAGTCAGATACATCATTGCTATTGGCTTTCAACATCCGGCTGCAATCCTTAGGTGCCGACCGGCGGATAAAATTGCGCGGAACAGCTAGTTTAGTAAGCAGATGGTGATCAACAATGTCTAACATCCAAAAGTTTCAAAACCAGTTGGGAATTCTACATGTTAAGTAGATATATACTTAATACATCATGTTCAACATTATACAAAACATGAGATACCCCAACAAAGATCCAAAAGTGACATTTACCAACCGTACATTTGCATACCCCAGACCCGTAAGCCCAAAGTAAACATGGCAGACTTTATCGACGATTTATGGAAAATATTGTAAACAGATTCAAATACCAACACTCCAGATTCTGTCAACAAGGAATGAAGGAATATAATAAACAGTATACTTTTACTTACATCATGTAATTTGGTAAGAAATCACGATATTTCTGATCATTCAGAAACTTTTTTTTTCGGGTTTGTTAAACCAGTGTGGTTCTTGCCGCCTTGCGAGGTGTGGAAGTAACAGCCAGACTTTTTTTAACTTGAACTAATCCACTGCTGGGCAAAGGTCTCCCCACAAGCTTCCAATACTTTTTGTAGTTTTCTAAATCGTCAAGCTAGCGTTTTTAGACCTTTGCATTGGGATTGGGCGGGCCAGACGACCGAGTCACTAGAAAATCCCAGAAGGAACTAGATGGTTCTGGAATTAATAATATTGAACGATTTCTAGACAGATCAAAGTAGCGGTCTTACAAAAAAAAACTGATTTGGTTGGAGTATAATTTTTTTCCTCAAACCCAAATCCCCAACCACAATATTTATTTACCAATTAAGGCAAGCAAATAAAAATACACTTCACGGCCGAAAAACCAGGTAACATCGAAGAAATATTTGTGAAAATCGTTCCTAGAGGGTAGGTATTACGTTGATAATTGAGGGTATTTTGTTTTCATTGCGAAAGTGCGCAATCAAGTGGGTAATAAAGCCATGAACGATGGGAATAAATGTTTTCTGTCCCGTCATTATTGCTACTCTCGTTTCATTTTTCGTGTTGTCCTTTTTCGCAGCAAATTAGCAATGAATGGAAAATATTATCACATTTTGTGTCGTTACGGAAAAGAATATTAAATTACGTTACAATTTAATAAGCTTTGTTGTTAAAAACCTTCGTACTTTGGTGTGCAAATAAGTCTGAATTGGGACACAAATTCCAGGAATTTGGTTTAAATTATGACGACTTCTGATTACTTTACTATTTAATTTGGAGCTATCATGCCTTGAATGACATAATAATAATATACATGTCCTATTTTTAGTGATCATTTAAAAAAAAAGCGAGCAGGCGTGGCGAAGAGGTATCGGTCCCGACTTACCGAGTTGTACAGAGGTCGTGGGTTCGAACGCCGCCAGGCGCATTAGACAAGACTAGACAAGACATTTATTTGTAAAAACATCACTTTGTGTAATTTATTTCATCACCACTGCTCTCAAAACGGTGAAGGAAAACATCGTGAGGAAACCGGCATGTTCTAGATCCAAAAATTCGAAGACATGTGACATCTGCCAACCCGCACTGGGCCTGCGTGGTGGATTATGGCCCACTCCCTCTCACGGAGTGGAGGCCAGTGTCCCAGCAGTGGAAACATTATAGGTTGAGGATGACGATAATTAAAAAAAAAACTTAACCCTTTTTCTGCAGCAGTCAGGTTAAAACAAAATGGAGCCATTACTAGTAGCACGCCATAAGTTCTTGGACAACATTACGTTAAGGGCTGATTTTTTAATATCCAGATAACCTCTAACTGAAAGTGGGAACATATATATTTTTTCCTACTCCTCCACTATTCTTTTCTGATTAATTTCGTTGCAGGATCCAAGACAGGTAAAGTCATTCTCCGGGACACGTCGAGCTTAATAAAATTGTCTCGGCGCTTTTCTGGTGGTTGCCACTGTTGATTCTGGCTTTCAGGAGTTGCAGTGGTTGGGAATAGTGTGGTGGGTTTGTCCCAACCTCTAACTGAGGAATAAAAATGGCGGTTTAACAGCTTATCTATCGAAAATATGTCAAACCGTTATTTGAATTCATCAGTTAGAGGTTAACTGGCTATTGAAAAATCAGCCCTAAATCGTATTTTTTATCTTTGGAACAAATAAGTCTCATCAGTCGAAATCTAAATTAAAAAAGGTCCTGTTGTACTCCCCACACCGGTTCCATTCAATCACAGGTGAACCGTGAGAACCAGTGCTCGACTCTAAACCTCATTTATTACGGCTAATTGTTTAATTGCCGCCTAACCACGATTAGTAACACGATCCTGATAGCTTTGTCTACAAAAACCGAGCCGTGAAAGAAACGGCCTGCTAAGTTAACCATGGTTAAAGGTGTGTTACGGTAGTTTTCGGTTAGCGAATGTTGGTGTTATCGAACCTTTTTTTTTTAATCGAAGCAGTCATTATTGCCCCGTGCTTCAGTAACAGGTTAATATTTATTTTGTATTGAAAAATCTATTAATTATTAATTTATGGCTTTGAGAAGACATTTTTATGTAACGAAAGGTTTCTAGAACCATCAGAAAAAATTGTTTTCAAAGTACCTAAGAATCATGATGAGTCATTGACTATTTTTTTTTATCGTGGTAAAATCATCAAATGAGTCCTCCCACCCCGGGCAGGACGGGAGGGACTGTCAGACTTGTACTATCTAAAATCCACGGTGTCCTTCAATAGCCCTTTATGTTCCGGGGTCAGGTGATGGAAATAAGTCCCGTGACCGACATTGACTATTTACTGAATTTAAAATAAAAAAAACATGTTGTGATCAGCCAGTGGTGTCTTTATTCCCCAGCCCAGTCGACGTCCGACTGCTGAAATGTCTTTGAGACGAGTGTGGTACATCATGCACCGTCAACCTGGACATGGTCCCTGACGGCGAGTTATTCTTTTCTTGGCTTCGATTATTTTTAATTAGATTTGAGAGAAGTTATTTGGGAAGTAAACCTTCAAATGCTCGACACCTCACTACCTGCGTATGTGTTCCTGAACGACCTGAGGCCTTACCACGACCTCTTAACGCGATACAGTTTAGGCTGTGGGAAAGAGACAGAGCTATACAAGTCGTCTAGCGCCATCTCTTTCCCACAGCCTAAACTAGATCGCGTCTCCGTCCATTGTAAACTTTGACGTAGATTAGAGTCCAGAGCAAACTAATGTAAAAAATATAAAAATTCCATACAAAAATTGGCCGGAGAAAACTGCACATACAGTGTAAACTCTTTATAACGTTATCCTTTATAACGATAAACTCCCTATAACGTTGGAGTGAGCCCAAGTTGGTAGGTTTGCGTTAAAACTCACATATTTAAACACTCTTTATAGCGATACGCCATTCTCTATTACGAAGAAATGTGTTCATATTTTTAGACAGTAAATATTTATTATTGGTATTATTGTTTATGTTATGTTATCAGGTAACAAAAGACTTTGAAGCTCCGAAACATCCGAGGTCGGTCTAGCTTTTGTTATCCTTAATTGGGGTTTGTCTCCACGGATCCCGGTATCAGATTGAAGTCGCCACGGATCACGGCGAGTTGTTTCCACCGATACCGTGATCCGTTTCCAACACAAAAAATAAAAAAAAATGTAGCCACCGATCACGGTATCCGTGGCTACAAGATATAAATTAGGGTTTGTCTCCACGGATCCCGGTATCAGATTGAAGTCTCCACGGATCACGGCGAGTTGTTTCCACCGATACCGTGATCCGTTTCCAACACAAAAAATAAAAAAAAATGTAGCCACCGATCACGGTATCCGTGGCTACAAGATATAAATTATATTATTTTTGGAAACTGATCTCGGTGTGCAGATACAAGAAATAGAGTTAAATATTTTATGTATTTGATCACAGTATCTATTCAGTTATTGGGTCATAGCACACTAGCTGACCCGTGCCCACTTCGTTGTGCGGTAAACATTTTAACTTGTGATGAAAATATGAGTGTCGTTCGGTTAGTACTGAGTGCTATAATTTATTTCCTGAATGCTAAAAGGAGGGTTTTGTTTTTATTGATATTCCGATTACGTGCTCTGACTGTAACTGCCCGCTGTCTTTCTGTTGCTAGGCGCTGTGCACGTTCAGTGCTAGATTCCCGAGCACGGGCCTACGATGTTCTCGCTCTTTGGTTGGCAAGCCGCTGCGAGCGCTCGGAGCTAGATTCCCCAGCGCGTGCTTGTGAAATATTTTCTCTATTCCTCGAGAACTCGAGAGCCGCTGATGATTTTCAAAGAGCAGGCTCTTCCGTACGTCGTACTCGAGCTGCTCTTGTCTGGAATATCTGACGGAAAAGTTGTGATTTCCTTTTAGGCATGATAAACAATCGCTGAAACTGTCCGATATCCGAAAAACAGAAATACCACAGCTTCGAACTCGAAGAATGAGAACGAAGTATTACCTATTTGTGTTTTAAGAGATCGAGCAACCAAACGATTTTAAATACCAACAACATCCAACCAACAGCGTACAACTCACCTACCTAACGACATAATAAGTTAAATAATAACTGGAGAGGGTCATTATTCCGCGGAAAATCTTAATCAAATCTATCGGTAGTTGAGGGTTGTTTATGTCATTTTATTTCAGTTTTACTCGATAGATTCCTTAGAGTTTGGTATTATTTTCGATATTCAAGACATATAAAATGCTTTTCTACATGTTTCTCAAGTTCTCAATGATGGGGTCGAAATCTGGTACACTCAAAGTATAAAAAACCATTTATTTATTTGACATGAGCTGTTAATAGTTGGTAGTTAACCAAATGTACCAATATACCAGCCATCCACGCCAACGAAGTCGCGAGCACTGCTAGTGTATAATAATATTTGTGATATGTTTTCTGTGATGATATAAAACGTGTTAATAATTTTAATACTACAATTAAACATTGGTGAGAACTCTTCCACAGACACCAATTAAGTTTATTTCTTGATCAATATAAGACTTAAAAAATACAATTGATTTGGGAAATTAAATTAGTAAAAATAAAATCGAATTGGAAAAATATTGAATTCTATTTCTTGTATCTGCACACCGAGATCAGTCTCCAAAAATAATATAATTTATATCTTGTAGCCACGGATACCGTGATCGGTGGCTACATTTTTTTTTATTTTTTGTGTTGGAAACGGATCACGGTATCGGTGGAAACAACTCGCCGTGATCCGTGGAGACTTCAATCTGATACCGGGATCCGTGGAGACAAACCCTAATTTATAGCTTGTAGCCACGGATACCGTGATCGGTGGCTACATTTTTTTTTATTTTTTGTGTTGGAAACGGATCACGGTATCGGTGGAAACAACTCGCCGTGATCCGTGGCGACTTCAATCTGATACCGGGATCCGTGGAGACAAACCCGGTACCTATCGTATTATCAGTCGTAAACCTACTTTGAAACTGTTAACATGGCCAGTAAACGGAAAGGGATTAGTGTTGACGAAAAACTTTGTGTGATACGTGCGATTGAAAAGGGAGAAAAGAAAAGTGACGTTGGAAGGCGTTTTGAACTAAGTCAATCCACTGTTGCTTCCATTTGGAAAAACCAAAAAACAATTCTTCAGGCGGCGCTGGAAGGAAACTTGTCTAAAAAATAAAAAATATTTGTTCACTCCATATAACGATAACTCTCTATAACGACAAAAAATGCTCAGTCCCTTGAGTTTCGTTATAAAGAGTTTACACTGTAATTATACAAAAACCGGCCAAGTGCGTATCGGGCCACGCACAGTGTAGGGTTCCGTAGTTGCCCATCAAAATACTTATGCGAACTAACTAAACTGATTCGCTGAATTTAATTTTAAAAAGAAGAATTTTCAAAATCTGTCCAGGAGTCTTTGAGAAATCGGGGAAAATACATAAGAAAAAACATTACAACGAATTTAGAACCTCCTCCTTTTTTTTGAATTTAATTAAAAATAGTTGACGATAAAAACCTACCTATCCCCAAAAAACATACCTATAAAAGCTGTAAAAATAAAGTTGACAAACTTACATTTGCAGTTGTCTCCGATACATTTTGTTTAAGAAAATATGATATCAAGTACATTTTCTAAGTTGGTCGACTATTACTCGTAAAGTTGTAAAGCCTACTTAGTCATGATAATTTTCTTTTAAACTTCGTTATATGTACTACTATTGTGAATTTTTTCACACCCCCAAACATAACCGTTTAGCTCGTAGAGGGGGGGGACACTCGAATCGAGCAAAATTTAGCACTTTAAAGCTTAATATTTCACAAACGAATTTTTTATCAAAAAATTGTTAATGGAAACTAACATTATTTTTTAAAGGCCTATTTAATGATACCCCACACGAAGGGGTACGCGAGAAAAAAAAAATCCTCACTTTACGTGTAAGTACTGGAGGTACCCTAAAAAAAAATATTTTACGAGATTTTATTTTACCACTTTTTCGGCACAACAAATCCGTATATTTACACCAAATTACAGCTCTCTAGTACTGTGCGTCTCTGAGCTAAACTGCGGACAGACGGACGGACGGACGGACGGACGGACGGACGGACGGACGGACGGACGGACGGACGGACGGACATGGCGAAACTATAAGGGTTCCTTGTTGACTACGGAACCCTAAAAACGAAAGCAACCAATAATCAAATCATGAATTGAATAAAATAAAAGTCCTAATTAATATTCCTCTCTGGTTTCACAACCATTTTTACACAACAAAGACAATTGTGATGGTGCAGTTTCGCATAAAAATTAACCAATCAATGTATGCAGGCATGCATGGTGAATTATTATGAAATATGCCAGTGAATACTGATGAACGATGCAACTATGCCGCATGAGTGGGTAGGCTGATATTTTATTTAATAATGGAATGTTTGTAGCTGACTTTTTGAATTATTTTTTCAAGTTCTGATTTTAAATTTTTTGAAATGTTTCGTTTTTTTTTTAAGTTTTAAACATACGTTCTGAATTCGAAATATAATATCGTAACATTACGCCGACACCCTTTGCCTATCGTCCCTGTCTCCGAAAGATCATCAGGCAAGGGAGAGTCGAGTTTCCGACTCCATTGGTTCATTTTATTAAGCTATCTTTCAATTCCGATCTAAGATTTCAGGCTTCCAGTTCCGTTAGGGTGAGGTCCAATCGAATGCAACTGAGTGCAGTGTTTTAAGATGCATACCGCGCATGCCAGACCTCTTAAATAACCAAATAAACTTAATAAATTATGTAGGTAATATCATACTGAAAATCTTTACAACGATACGATAGTCTCCTTCTTCACGTTGATTTTGGAATCTTCCGGATACCAATTAAACTCGATTTTTCTATCTTCAAAGAAAAATGTATTTTGACGAACTGATTCCTCAGCCTACCCCTTTCCGGAAATATAAAGCCACGGTAAAGGAGGCCTCGACAAACTCAATTTCTAACAACACTTTTTAGTAAGTAATTGTATCGGCTTTCTTTGATGCTCGTGTCCTTTGGTCTTCCGCTTTTAAATTGAAGGTTAATATTATTTAGTTTTTATTTTGGGAGTATTTTCGACTTCACGTAAAGTGGTGATTTTTTGTGGTGTTTCGGCTTTGAACAATAGATTTTACCTAGACATCCATAGCCATTACATCCCACTAATATTATACATATATTATGTGGAACTTTTGTTTGGATGATTGGATGTTTATTAAGTCTTACACGTAAAAACCACCGAACAGATTCTGATACCCAGATGGTTTATAACCTGGATTAACACAGGATAGTTTTTATGCCGATTGTGTGTTCCCGAGGTATTATTTTCTATTTTGTAGCGGGCTGAGCCGCTGGCAACAGCTAGTATTTCGTACAATTGAACGCGAAGAACAGCGAATGTCGCCAAAAATTCCCGAATTATTTATTCATAATTCAGCGAAAAGCGATCTCAGGTAATATCTAAGCACGTCTCGGGAGCACACGGGCCACAAAACGCCGCCACATGCCACTCACGATTCCGCATCCCTCTCGTACCTCAGCAATGCATTGGTTATTAAAAAAAAGTAGTCACCGATCGCAAGTGTCGACCATGGGCCACAAATGGCTGTCGCGCGCTTCGGTTACCTCTTTAGCCGCGTCTAGCATCTCGTGGCGGCGTTTGTGGCTGTCGCGAGTGGCTCGTGTGCGGCAACAATAAGGCTGCTCCCACATTTGTCGACGCGGTTTCGCGATAAGCCGGTCGAAAAATCCTTTATGTCAACGTAATAAGGGTGTTACAAATGCCATTCGCATCGGCTCGGCTCGGGCGACGCGAGCCGGTGCGAATGGTATTGTTAACATTCTTATTACGTTTACATAAAGGATTTTTTGACCGGCATATGCCGCCGATTCCGCGTCGATAAATGTGGGAGCACCCTAAGCGTTCATCTGAGATTGTAACTCATCTGATCAAGTTATAAAAAGTTTAACACCAGGACTTAATATTATAATCCTGTAGGTAATTTACGACTGTACTTGTTCTCAAGAAGTTAAGTGGAGCCTCGTGAGAATAAATTATGCTGTGAGATTATAAGTAAAGTTAACTAAGTACTTCATTAAGTATTTTTACTTTGAAAGCTAAGTTGAGTCGGAGTTCACTTTATAGAGCGCAGCCTAAATGAATGGCTTTATTTTACTTCTACAACTAATTAATTGAACATGCAAACAGTTACTATGAAGGCGAAAGATTGTCGGATGGATGGATGTTTTCTTACATTGCGTGTGACTTACTTGTGGCGAGTGCCAATAATAGTTTTCCTTTTTTTTTCTTTATGCGGTTTCAGCGCTGCGTGGCCATGTCTATATGTGTCGTGTTTTGGAACGAAGTTCCTTATCGCGCGTTGTGAAAGGGGGCTAGACGGAAAAAAATCTTACGAAAAGTTGTCACGACACTTTTTGGAACGAAGTTCCTAATCGCGCGTTGCGAAAGGGTCTAGAGCGCAAAGAGTGGAGTGGAGTGGAGCGGAGTGGAGTGGAGCGGAGCGGAGTGGAGAGGAGCGGAGTGGAGCGGAGTGGAGTGGAGTGGAGTGGAGCGGAGTGGAGTGGAGTGGAGCGGAGTGGAGCGGAGTGGAGCGGAGTGGAGTGGAGTGGAGTCGCGACGATTATTTTTGTTGAGTGTACACAGTAACTTCGTTCCATCCGGGTGTCCCTTGACACCTTTCAAGTTTTTTTTTCTGTCGACGGTACTTACCTACTTAATTTTCTGTATTCTATTTAAGTGCGTATAGTACCTACTTGTTTGCTCTATGGTAAACGATTTCCGAAACAAAGCTACACCATAACTGTTATATCTCACTTTATACAATGATATTTTATGTTATTTAGTAGAATAATACTCACAAATTAATTAATTGTGTTTTTATTGAAAACCATAGAATCGTTTGTCGTTACCATAGCAACCCACTAACACTAGCCATAACTAAAGAGTACAGATACAACACTCTCCCCCCACATAAATTAAAAGGAAAGAAAAATAAACAAAATATCATTATTACTAATCTTATTCTAAATTCTGCCCACATTTCAGCAGTTGGTTGGCATGTCGTTTCCATTGCATACCATCCACTTCTACCTTATAGGTCACACCTGGTACTAAAATCTCAATAATTTGACCCAGACTCCAATCCTTTTTGTTCTTTCTTAGATCTTTGACCATTACACTTTCTCCAGTTGCAAATGTTTTAAACAAGTTTTTACCACTATTCATTATTTTAATCTGTTCATCGTCAACTTTTAAATGTACTGGATTTGGCCGCAACAATGAGAAACGACATCTCAACTCTCTTCCATACATAATTTTGGCCGGACTTTGACCAGTGGTTTTATGTACAGTACATCTATAGTCAAACAGAAACAGATTACAGGCATATTCCACCGTTTTGCCACTTTCTACAATTTTTATCACATGTTAATATGAGCGTTAAGTTTGGGTCAAAATGTGATAATGTAGCTGTTCTTGACAGTGCTTTTTTTATTTGATTAAAAGATTTATCACATTTCTCTGTCCATTCAAATCTATCTTTTTTTAAACAATCATATAATGGTTTCAATATTATTGCCATATTTTGCAAAAACCTGTTGTAATAGTTAACTTTTCCAAGGAAAGACTTCAACATTTTCATGTTTTCTGGTGGTGGCAAAGATAATATAGGTGCTATTTTACTTTCTACAACTCGTATGCCATTTTTGTCTACCTCAAAACCAAAAATACTTAATTTTTCTTCTAAAAATTTACATTTGTTTAATTTCAATCTAAGACCAATTTCCTTAATTCTATATAGTATTAATTTTAACTTTTCATATGTTTCTGGTAATGTTTTACCACATATGTAAATATTGTCAATGTACGCTATTACATCTAATCCTTTAAGTGTTTTTGTAATCAACCTTTGAAAAGACCCGGGCCCCGTACTAACACCAAAAGGTAAATACAAATATTTGTAAATACCTTGTTCAGTGACAATTGTAACTAATTTTTGTGACTCTATATCTAATGGCGCTTGCAAGTACGCCTCCCGCAAATCCAATTCACAAAAGTAAGTATTGCCTTGGATCTTCATTAAAATGTCATTAATTGTTGGTAGAGGATAATGATCAATTTGTAAGTACCTATTTATTGTGATACGAAAATCACCACACAATCGAACTGTGCCATCCGGTTTTAAGACCGGAACCACTGGAGTACCCCACTCTGAGTACTCCACTGATTCTATACGCTTTTCTTCAACCAATCGTTTAATTTCATTATTTACTTTATCTTTTAATGCAAATGGAACAGTTCTCACTGGCATAAATATGGGTTTGACATCTGGTTTAATTGACAAATGTATTGGTTCTCCTTTATAATTTCCCATACCAGGTTCAAAAACTTCAGCAAAATCGTTTTTAATTTCTTCAATTAACTTTTCCTTTGGTGTTTCCAGACATAATTTTTGATCAAATGTCGGGGGCCACAATAGCAATAAGGAGAGCCAATCTTTTCCAATTATCTTTGGAAGTCCATCTTTTACAACAAATAACCTTTGGTTGCTTATTTCTACAGATTTATATTTGACATTTAGGTTTTCAATTACCCCTAATGGTGTTGACGTTGATTGGTCAAAGTTGGTAAATATTACATTACATTTTTTAATTTCTAAATCAGGAAAATACTCAGTTTTTTCAGCTAAAGTTATAGTACTTACATCCGCACCTGTGTCAACTTCAAATTCTAATACCTTTCCATTTACTACAATGTTTAACCTGGCAGCAGGAACTTTTCCTTTACCATGAAAATAAAATATGTCACAAATTTCAGTGTCCTGTGGTTTACAAGATTCTTCATTATTTACGTCACTATTTTCTATACTTGGAGTTTCAACTAAGTTAACATTATTCACTTTCACATTCCTATTTTTACCACACTGCTTATAAATATGACCCTGGACACCACACTCACTACAAAATTTTTCACGTAACGAACATTGTGCTTTTATGTGTCCGCTCTTCCCGCAACAAAAACATGAAAAGTCTTGCTTACTACCTGATCCTGGATTCTGGCGAAACCCTTTATTTTTGTTCTTCGTAAAATTTCTTCCTTGCAATTTAAACATTTGTGTTTGTTCCCGTCCTCTTTCCTGGTTAAATGCTAATTTATATGCGGTCTCCGCCGTCTTCCCAATAACAGTTAATATTTCCAATGGTTTATCAGCTGACTTTAACAATTCAAATTTTACTGCATCACAATAAGTGCCATTTAACAATCTTTCTTTTATTTCTGAATCTAAATTTTTAAAGTCGCAGTTTTTCGACAATTTTTTGAGTTCCATAATGAACTGTTCTATATTTTCATCAGGTTTTTGACACCTTTTACGGAATTCCGCTTGGTGTAATGCATAGTTCTGAACGGGATGATAGTATTTCTGTAATTTCTCACAAATAGTTTCATATTTTTCATTTACAGGTGATATCGGTGTACACAAGGCGGTCAGTAGCTCATAAACTTTAGTGCTCAACTTGGTAATAAGTAATGGTACTTTTTTTGTTTCAGGAATATCATTCAGCAGCACGAAACACTCAAATTGTTGAACATAAGCATTCCAATTTTCCCCATTAAATATTTCTAGTGAAGAAATAGTTGCCATATTGGTTGATAAAAATTTTGCTTTTAGTCCGTCGATGTAATTGCGTAAATATGTTCGTAGTTCTTGAATAGAGTTTGAATCCGAAAATATTGTTTTATGCGCTAGTTTATTTGCAATTTCTATAAGTTCAATCTTAGTCTTTTCTTGAATCCACGTTTTCTTTCCCTGTTTTATGAGTTCTTCAATAGAATCCATGGATGACCTTCATTTTTTTACTGAGAGAACAATACTATCAAAATACTTTTTATCAATATTTTTATATCCACTCGGATACGGGTCGTCGTATCCCATCCTCGTCGCCAATGTTATATCTCACTTTATACAATGATATTTTATGTTATTTAGTAGAATAATACTCACAAATTAATTAATTGTGTTTTTATTGAAAACCATAGAATCGTTTGTCGTTACCATAGCAACCCACTAACACTAGCCATAACTAAAGAGTACAGATACAACAATAACAAAAGGTAGCCAATTATAATTTGGTTAATAAAGATCATTCAGCCGTAAATCGCATTTAATGAACAAGAGAACCTTTAAATAAAACTTAAATTCAAATGAAACATTGTTAGTGTCCGTTTTAAATGAACGGTGTTGCAAACATTTGCTAATTAAGCGGGAAAATTTTGTGTTTTATTCGTAAATTGGCGATGCATTGCATGTCATTCATTTTGGCTAGGAGTATGCCATATTGATTCGATGAAATAGTTTGTTGCGAATTTAAATATTTTTATTCATTTATTATTGGACGAGTGTGGGTGGTCAAATTTTAATGCACATATTAGACAGAAAGTAAGGTTCAAGTGAGCTATGTTTGTAAACGCATCCACGATAAAGGAAAAATTCCTAGAGTTTAGACCGATCTTCCAGGTTAAGCCGCGCTTGCTGAGGTTGGTCTGTCGATGGGTGACCATCTGACATAACGAGTTTCCTCCGTACCTCGGGAAGCACCTAAAGCCGTTGGTCTCGGCTGTCATTTGTAGATCTTTGACAGTCGTTACTGTTAGTCAGAAAGGCTCTTATGTCTGACAGTCTTACCATGGTGTATCGTATTACCCAGTTACTGGGTTGTGGAGGTCTGATAGGCAGTCGCTCCATGTAAAATACAGATATCTGCATCCGGTTTACTGGAAGCCAACCCCAATATAGTTTGGAAAAGGCTAGGCAGATGATGAGTGTCATAGCAAAAAAAAACTTTTATGAAGGTTCCGCCATAGCATTCAAGGCGTCTCAAAGTCTTCTGCAGTAAGTTCAGAGGGTTTAAAACAGTCAATGTAAGCAATATTCCTAATGATTCACTTAATGAATTGCCAGCAACATCTTCACTAGGCACGATCAGATAGAATCGCCGGCCGGGATGGATCGCGCCCTGTGGGTAGACGCCTTTAAACCCGCTTCTCGTAGGAACTAGGGTCACGGGACTTAGCTACATTGTTTTTTTTTTAATTCTTCGTCGTAAAAAGGTCACATTATCATTGATTAGTGATGATTAGTGGTTCCTTTTTCAAACTGTTAACGGTACGCTTGTTAAAACAGCATCTCGAAATCTTGAGTGTGAGTGACGGTGAAATTATGTGAGTGACGGAAGTAAATACCTACTTAAATTATAATTAAATTATTCAATCAGTGGTAAATACAACATCGTTTATGTGCAGTAAAAGCTAGTTCAGAATTTTAATAGTCATAATTAAGTGCCTACTCGCTATAAATCTGCTTATGAACACGTTTTACTGTGATTTTGCTGTAAATTACGACATAGGTCTATCAAAGATTGTATAGTGTAGGTACCTACATAGTCCTTTACTAGTTCGTAAAATGGTAAAATATTGCTACACTTATTAAAAATATTTACACAATAAATGATGCACTTAGTAGGTAACCTAATTGTTTACATGCCATTAAGTACATAACTACCTACCTACATTATAATTATTATGTGATAAATTCTACAATCTACAATAACTAGATAGATCTTCAATGTAACAAAACTTTTCAAGCAATAGTAGGTACCTCCATGGAGGCTTTACGTCGGCATCACGCAAGGTTCAATGACCACAAAAAAGTTATGAATATGAAGGCTGCAGTGGCTCAGTGATAGTGCGCTACTACTTTATTGGATTCCAATTTGATAGTCTTATCTTATAAGACGGCAAAAAGCTAGGTAGGTATACCTACAGATTTTAAAAACTCGTTTGACTATTAAGTATCTTGCTCGTACCTATCGTAAATTCAAGGAAGCGTATTCAACGGTTACAAAAAATAAGAAACTTACTATGTCGTTTCAAGCTACAAGAACTCTATGTATAAAGAAACAATAGGCTGGAAAAAGAAAAAAACACAAGCAAAAAGTATAAAGTTCCAACTAAGAACTATTCCGAAGAAACTTAGCTTTGATCTGAACATGCGCGGTAGCGCTTTCCGATGTAAACAAATCAAAAGTTTCTAAAAGTTTTTCAAAGTTAGTAAAAACCTACCTTTAAGGCTAAATGTGGCTGTACCAAGTCCAAACTCCGGTAATAAAGACAAAATCCACTTGGATTCACAACATTCCTAAAAACACTGGCTCAAAACTAGTTGCTTCACTCACACTGATGCCGCACTTTTTAACAGAAATTTATCATTAAACACTGTGAAAACACTCCAAATAACACTTTATATGTCAAATAAACAACTTTTTCACCTTTTCTATGGTCAATTGTAAGGATACGTATTCTAAAAACTTAAAAAATCGTCGTAAACAAACGGAGCAACACTCGGCACGCGACGGCCATCTTCCGCCAACGCGTAGTTTGAGGTTAATTTCACTAGAGGGAGTTGGGGATCCCGGAGCAAAAAGTTTCTATATTATGTAAATTTTATCAATGTGTAAGTAAGTATATCGAAATAAAGCTGAAAAAAGTTAATATAATTAAAAAAGTATATTTCAGTAATAAAAGCACACAATACAAGCTTAAATTCAATATTAAAATTGTTTGCCGGTTCGTTGCTTCACTTTATTGTTTTGTTTGGTTACAACACTGCTTGTTGCAGTGTTGTCATAGTATCCGTAGATCGCGATTGATGGTAATTTTTGAAAATTACTATCAACTACTTTCTTTAGTGCGTCCGTTTTAATAAAAAATACTAAGGAAACAGGCAAAATATATTATAGTTTGTGCCGAAACTACCAATATTATGATCTGGTTAGATAAATGCAAATGAATAATTTTTTGTTCCTTTTTTTGTGAAGCATTCTAAAATTCGGATTATGATAACAAAAGCTTTTTTCATTGTGGTATTTCAAAATAGGTAACTATCTGTAACGAGTGTAAAAAAGTTCACACTTATTTACTTACACTTACATCTGAATCATTTGCTTAGTATATTCATTACTTTACACATTCATCATTACATATTTAAGTAAGTACTACTAATATTGTCTAGTTTTATATAAATTTACTGTCTCGTTTATTGAGGCAACATCGCAAAGCTGTGACGGACTTATTCCTCAACTGTGTCGAAGCCCAAATCGGGTCGCAACGTCATTTAAGTCGTTTTCGACCGCGTCTGTGGAGAGACCCTTTCCGGGTCGCTCTGTCTACGGTCACATATTTCATGTGAAAAAACAGCGATAAAACTACTTTTGTCTTTGTTCAACTTATTAAAACGCGTCTACGTAGAGCGAGACAGCTAGCAAGTGTCGTTTTGAGTTCTCGGTAGAGAAAAAATTACCGCGAAATCGCCAGTAAACAGACGGCCGCGTCGCAGCCTTCATTTTTTTTCTGTACTTAAAACTTGATTTATTTAAAATAATTGTATGAGAGTCACGACTTGTGTGATATTATTACGTGAATAGTAATAAAAGGTTATAAATAAATACTCTTGTTGGCTCGCTAAGTGTGGTATAATATTAAAATATGACCCAAAATATACTGAATATTTAGGTACCCAGTAATTATACCAGCTGTATAATATTATTACCAACAAATATATTACCAAAGTACTATTTTCTAGGTAGAAAATTTAATTTAGAAATGATTCAGATCAATAAAAGAGCTTCCGCATGTCCAAGGAACCCCTGAGCGGGTTTCGTCCACAGACAGGGGGTGCAAAAACCCCTGTCTGTGACGAAACCCGCTAAGGGCTCCACAGACGCACTTTATGAAAAAGACCGGCCATTTTAAATTGACACAGATGAGGGGATAACAAGACTAGGGTTGATTTTCAGTCGCGGGACTTTAACGTCAAGGGCTATTGAAGGACATCGTGGATTTTATTCAGTAGGTACGAGTCTGACAGTCCCTTCCACTCTGCCCTGAGCGGGAAGACTGATTTGGTGATTTTACCACAATAAAAAAGGTCAGATTTTCAGAAATTTCTGTCTTTTTGGTTGTCTTCTAAATTAATTTAGTGGCCATTTTGAAACTTGTATTTCTTTCTAAGTCTACCCACATTGTTATCCACCCGTTGCTTGTTCTGTTGTTAATACAATTTTCATCATTTTTTCACATCTTAGTAAAACATCAAAGCGTTCCGGATTTTCAAGCTTATTTACAGTCACCATTGCATCATTTCTAAGACTTCCTGATTATGTATATTATTGTATTAGGTTTATTGATTTGAGGAATTCGATTCCTGCTGGTATTATTTTGTTTCTGTGTGAATATACTTAATAGTTTGGGATTTGGCATTCTTCTTGGTACATTTTTTTTCTATTAGCTGGTAACACCAATACAAACATGTCAATGTCAAATTGTCAATTAAAATGTCAGGTCAGAAGAAGTGGCTGTTTGTTTTGGTTTTATTTATTCTAGAAGCTCGTATGTAATGTGGTGTGGTATGTAAATTCAAAGGTAGTTGAAATCATAAGACAGGTTTGATTTTGAACAAACTGAAGCTATAGTGAATCAGTGTAAAAATGCTTAAATTGTTTATTTTCCGTAAAAGATATTTCTAAGAACAACAGTGATACTTTACAATAAATTATATTATTTTTACTGTTTTACAATGGTTCCTTTTGACTTCCTTACTTGAGCGCCTGCCTATGTCAATGTAACGAATACATGGATGAAAAACTTTAAAACTCTAACAAAGTTTTAAGCTTTTCCATCCATGTATTTGTAACATTAGGCCAGGCATGAACATGATGTGGCATTAGACCCTCTTTTATGTACTAAATACATTACAGTGGTTTTTCATCTGTCATCACTTAGTACCAATTCATAATATTTTTATTAAGTGTGTGATAAAAACATGAATACTATTGGCAATTCATTAATTAAAATTCAACTAAGTGAAATATCGATACCAACCTGCACTTGGCCCGCGTGGTGGATTATGGTCCACTCTCTCTCACAGAGAGGAGGCCTGTGTCCCAACAATGGAAACATTATAAGCTGATGATGATGATGATGAAATTAAATACAAGACAGTGAGGTCATTGCCATCAAAATGGTGTGGAAACTTTACTTTTTTAAATTTTATTTGCTCTTAGCCTCATTGTAGCCAAATAGCAAAGATGAGGTAAGGTAAGACAAGATGAAACGAACTTTCCCTGAAGAAACTACACTGATGTAACCCAATAGAAACTGTTTGTACTGTGACAGGAAGCTGGTCACAAGTTAAGTGGGCAACAAATAGATTAGCGATGGACATTGGTCTTTGCTCTTTTTTCAGTGTGAGATGTGTCCATCCAATTTGCATCTGAGAGCCTACAAGCACAGACAGTTATAAATGTTTTTTTTTTAATGATACTCTATGTTAGGAATTTTTGATTTACCATGGCTGTGTTTACAAACATAGAAACTCATGTACACATACACACAGACCGACAACAACTACTTATACACTCTACTCGCTATTTGCACACTGCGCAGCAGTTGATCCTTCAGTGCTATGCTAACCGTGTTCGCATATAAACAATTAATTGATTTGATATAAGACCACAAGGACGTTTTGCTTCAACCATGTTGGTGATGTCCATATTGAGTTAAGAAAGTACTTCATTCATTTTGTAAATTCTAAATGATTTTTGGTAATTAATTTTGATATTTTATCAAAATAGAAAGCCAGAAGCAGCATTATATTCTTGTTAGAGGAGAGGACAGGTAAAACATACCTACACTCAAAAATTGAAACCTCAACTTCAAGTAATTGTGGATTTATTACGGTAAAATCAAATGTATAACCACTCAATTAAATCACTTTTTTTCCTCTTGTAGATGCACCGCGGCGTCTTAATTCTTCTTTCAATAATAATGTACTTGCATTGACGAATAATTTTCCATATTTGTTTTGTATTTATACTCAATTTTTATAACAATAAATCTTGTTTGTTTTTTGTACAAGGTAGACAGTAATCTGACGTGGGGACCAACTATCGCAGCGCCATCTACGATTAGCTTTGAGTTGCCATCCCCATTGGCTTGCGTTGCGTTGACATTGCGCTTACTTGCGTCTCCCTCCCGCCGTACGGTGTCACATTTTCTTTCTCTTTCTTCTCGCGTATAATTATGTAGTTCTCTCTCGCAAATGTCGTTCATGACGTGTCTATAGTTCTATACACGTCATTGGGTGCTTGCGTCTTTACTAGGGTTGCCAACTTTTTTTACAAGAAATAAAGTATATTCAGGTCTATGAAGATTATTAAACAGTATTTTAGCAAAACAAATAGTATTTATTTAATTTTTTTTATTTAGTCAGAGGGCGCACACTGTGTGCGCCCTCTGACTAAATAAAAAAAATTTGTGAGCGTCTAAATGTAACACATAATAATGTGTCTGCATTTTGATGCTGAAAACAGTATTTTGTATACTTTTTTTTTGTTAAACAGTAAAAAGTATAATTTAGTGAAAAACAGTAGAATACTGTTTAAAACAGTATAGTTGGCAACCCTAGTCTTTACATACATTACTACCACACATCATAAAAAAGCATTTTATTACGATGAGTAGGTATCTATCCAAAATAAAAAAAGACTAGCCAATAACTCGATACAAAACTTATAAAAGGCAATATCTAACTTGTGCCTGACTACTATTGCAATTGGAAAATAGTATTAAAACTGAAATGGACTTTGGAAACACTTCGGAAGTGTTTAAACCCTGGGGAGCAGTGTTATTGGGACCAGCTGAAATTGTATGGCCTGAAGTATAATACAACGAAACAATATTACTTAAATAATTTGTTATTTTTGAGAGGCTATTTCCAGTCACCCTAAATGGAGCATTTGGCTGAATAATGACGGCGCTAGATTCATGGGCGTAGCCACTGTGGGGCAGAGTGGGGTGCTTGCCCCACCCTGACTACGACTTGATAGGTGTCTTTTAACCAAAATTAAATATTGTGGGTACTTACCTAATAAAAAACCTACTTAATATCCGTAAGAAACCTCACACTCGACAATCATCGGACGATACAAAAAAAATCTAGAATTTTGCCCCACCCTGAGCACATATTTAAAATTTTGCCCCACCCTGTGCACATGGCTGGCTACGCCCATGGCTAGATTCACAGACCGATCTTTCGAGGTTGGTCTGTGGATTCCTCCGTGCGTCGATAAGCACGTAAAGCCGTTGGTCCCAGCTGTCATTTGTAGATTTTCGACAGTCGTTAATCACAGTCAGAAGCTCGAAAGTGCGACAACCAGTCTTACTGTGGTGTATCGTATATTACCCAGTAACTGCAGGTTGTAGAGGTCCGATATGCAGTCGCTCCATGTAAAATACTGAAATCCAGCTGCATTTGGTCGACTGAAAGACGACCTTAATATAGTTGGGAAAAGGCTACGCGGATTGATAAAATAAATACCAATATTGCGGCAACGTTCAAAAGAGTTACCGCAATGCTGTGACCGTACGCCATATTATCTGGCTTTAGGGCTTTAGGCACCAGATGGCAACGCCTACCGGGGTTGCGAGACTACCTCATCAGATAATCGTGACCCTAGAATGTAAAGGGCTTATTTTAGACAGTACAAGTCTAACAGTCCATCCCGCCCCACCCTAGCAGGGAAGACTCATTCGATGATATTACCACGATAAAAAAAACATACCATAATCTAAGCAACCCACTTTTTATCGCATTCAACTCTTTCTCAAAAGTCGCTTGGCATGTCGGAATGATGAATTTAACGGAAGGGTCGACGGATAAAACAAGAGATTAACCCCGGAGTAGCCATTAGATGACGGTGCAGTATTTTTAAAAACATTTATTCAAGACTAATGTGTACCGTCAGCAGGTAATTTTTAGGGGTAATTTTGGCTGATTTAGCTGATATGAAGGATTCGTTTTTCGCACAGGTTCACACATTCACAGTAAGCCGCGCTTGCGTAAGAAAGTCGTTGCATGGGGTCATCATCATCATATCAGCCGTAAGACGTCCACTGCTGAACGTAGGCCTCCCCTTTAGATTTCCATTAGGACCGTTTGAAAGCGGCCTGCATCCAGCGTGATTCTGTGGCCTTCATAAGATCGTCTGCCCACCTAGTGGGTGGACGTCCTACGGTGCGCTTGCCAGTGCGTGGTCTCCATTCGAGAACCTTACCTGGGCATCATTCATAACATAATAGAGTCGAAGTAGCTCCGGAATTTGGAAAGCACACTCGATCGCTATTTTTTGACGACATGGTTGGCGGTGGCGCAGTGGCTGAGCGATTGGACTGCTGCGCTACGTGTCGCGAGTTCGATTCCCGTACAGGGTGTCGAGTCTGCTAATTATTAGTCATAATGGCGCCACAATGGCGTTTCAATTGTAGTGCTTATTCGAACCAGCAGTAAAAAAATGGTTTGAATAAGCACTACAATTGAAACGCCATTGTGGCGCCATTCTGACTAATAATTGGCAGACTCGACACCCTGATAAAATGTTTGTATGACATGATCAACTAGTAGTTGATTCGGGTCTGGGTGTTTAATTGTGTGTGTGTTTCCAATGATATTATAAAGAAAGATACGCCATGTTCATACTGAATGGCGCTCAGAATTGTTGCGTTGTTATTATAGTAATTTAAAACTACGACAGCGATAGATAATGCGGAACGTATTAAGATAGAAAGAGATAGGGATAGTAAAGAGCAACAATTTGTCTTACTTTGTCCTCAACAATTTTTGCGCGCTAGTGCGATATCTACCTCTTTTTATTTATAATATCATTGGTGTGTTTCTATGTTTTAATGTTTGTAAGCGCATCCGCGCCCCATTAAAATTCCTGGTGTTCTACGAGTATCACAATCTGCCAAGTTTCTTTAATAGATTTTCATAAAATTTGACAGATTTGGGTATGTTCACCTGCTTGCCTCTGTACAAGTCAAATCCATTTAAAAATCAACAACATCGTAAATTGATGGATTTAATCTAAAGCAAGATGAGTCGATAAAACAAATTTTCAATTTCCGAACGGAATATTTGTGAACTACCTACATTATATTAATCTACGTAGATTTAAACGGCGCAAATATATTGCATTTATACATTGAGGGAAATGGAATTTCCTGTAAAAATGCCAACGTGATTTTTATAAAAACGGTTTTTTACGTTTGTAAATGATGCGATTTTCGTTTGTTTGATATATTGGTTTTAAACACGGTTTTGTAAAGTATTTATTTAATCTTTGAAGGGAAATGATTGACAACGCGTTTTTTATTTAAGTATTATCGGTGTAAAACATAAAATCGGGGTTTTTTAAAGTTAAATTACTAAAAATTGGCATGAAATTATTAAAAACTTATTTGAGTACCTACTTACCACATTAAGCATAAAATATTAAAAATCCCGATTTTAGATAAATTGACAATTTTTACCAATAACACTCTTAATCGAGGCATAAATCGTGTCCTAAGTCTGGGAGTCAAAGTTGATAGGCTGAATTGCGTGATGAAAGAACAATGACCACGCTCCATACATGCGATGACCTGTCAATCAAATTTTTTATCACATGATGTATAGTGATGTGAATTATATCAAATTATAGATTTAGTCATAACTAAGCCACCGTAAAAACTTGGTTTGATTTGACAATGAGGTAAAAATGTAATAATGAAAACAATGTTTGAGGTTAGATATGTACTATACTTAACTGTCAAACGAACATTGGTACCTATTATCAGAATAGAACTATTACCTTTTATCAGTATAGAACTATTGCCTATTATCTAATACCCCTTCTACACGGGTAAGTGTGCGAGGTTTCATAGAACTTCATACAAAGAATTCGTAATGCGGAGACTGCGGTGCGGCTAGGTGTGCGTTCACCATTATTATTGTTTGGTTGTCACCACTCTACTTAGTCTGTGGTTGTCAGACTGACAGCACGAAAAACGTTTCGTTTCACAGTTACAACGACGATATAATACTAGACTCGTAATAACAGGCGACCGATGTCTGCCAACACATTAGGCAAAAAAGTCTTATAACCTTCGTGACTCGCCAAGTTCGTATTAGTTTCGACCACCCCTGTGAGCTGTAAACACGTCCGCGTGCTCTTGTAAAAACCGAGAAAATTTAAATAACAATGGCCCCGTGTACAATACGTTTTTGTGATAAAAAAAGCCAGACTTCTAGTTTCCTAAAAGACAGTATCACATTTCATCGGTAAGTTAATAGTTCCATAATCTAAATGAGATTAAATTTCTGACAAAATTTATCGGGGTTCAACTTATACTGGTCGTACTTGTATGCACGGCACATTCGCGGAGCGCGCGTTGATGTCTTTTATGATTGCGTCTCTTTCCTTTGAAAGTGATTTTTTTGCTATCTCTTTTCCTCGATTTTAAGTAAACATACTTAGTGATGTTCCAAAGCGTACAACCACTTCTGTTGTCGATAAAGCAAAAAAAAAACCCTATTAATATTATTTATTTATGCAAAAATATTTTTTTAATATGTAATTAGAAATTACAACAGATACATCTGATAAATTGTGAAACTTTAATTTATTAATTTTAGATACCCACGCGATCTCGATTTAAAAAATAAATGGATAATTAAGTGCAACCAGGCGAGATAACTGGATCCCATCTACTTATAAAAAAAAAGACAAAATCTATTTTAAAAGTTTATAGTTGTCCACGACACGGATAGGTCAGTTATTGTTTTTTATTTTTCTTTCAAATAATATAAAAATCTTGAGCGGTAACAGAAAAAATATAGATTAGCGTCACTTGAGATACAGCTTGGCTAATTAGAGTAGAAAACTGGAAGTCGCCACTGTACTCTCGCTACCAGCACTTTGAATGGTTTTTTTTTTCACTTATTCCGTTAGTTTTATGGCACAATAATAAATCTAACAAACCTGCGTTCTTTGTTTACATCAAATATCAAAGATTTTAAAACGTTGTCAGCAAACAAAAAGATTAGTTCCGTTTCAAGACGTTCTGGCCAAGCTGTAGGTAATACTAGAAATTTTGTTAAATGTTTTTTTATATGTTTTACCCAAATATGCATAAAAATAAACACAGTCTGTTCAGGGGGTGATTTTCTACGGATAATTCATTTCTAAATATTCTAATATTTTATTTCATCTTTTAACTTTCTTCTTACTTCCTTTTTACTTGTAAAAATATTATATTATCTCTCTATATGCTATGCGATGACAGTACCTCCAACACCATCGAAATTTATAAGATCTGTTAATTCATGTCAATACGAAATGTGATAAACATTTCGGCTTCCTTTTCATCAAAAATAAATAAAAAACTAAAAAATTACGTCACTCCTGAGAGTCCCGAGTTAGCTCACAACTCTAAAATATCGCGCTGCATTCAATTTGATAAGCCTCACCGATACTTACTCTATGGGCCTCACCAAAGACCTCGAACATTTAGCTTATAATAATTATGGGAACAATTTTAAAACATTGTTTTTATTCATTTTTACATTTTACCTACATGATTCAATCTTAATTAGAGTTAAGTATGTTAAGACATGTTTTATTAAAAACTATCGATACTTTCTTGTTTGAATTAACACTGTCCCATCCCTAGTGACATGCACTGACGGCGCATTGACCTTGAGTTAGCCAATCAGAACGCAGTACCCCGTCCCCCTCGCTTACGTAGTACCTCAGCGAGTTGGCAGAATAGTTTTGTTCGTTAGATCGTGCAATGAGTAGTCTAGTAGTATATAGTCGTTGCACAGTTATAACTTCACAACCTCTGATTGACAACCTAGAAATACATTTACTACTAAGTAACCTTATAAAGAATTAAATAAAATGAACTATACAAAAAAAATGAACGAAATACAAAATCAATAAATGATAATAGTGCTACAACTGCGTTCAAATGTCAAAATCAACTTAAAACGGAACGGTACTTCAATGCATTTGAAATGGCTGCGTTCCATATTAAAAAAAACGCTCTATTTGGTGGCTGTTTTAAAATTAACTTTTCTTTTTTTTCACATTACTAATTCTGTTGTAAGTTAGTACTTCGTGCGTAGCAAAAAATTACGTAAATAATACGCTAAATAACATCACTATACACGCAATCATCTGTCAAAATATTTGACAGGTCATTATTGGACATGATTCTTTTAATACCTAAGCCTATACTAGTTTTCCAAACGTTTCTATGATTGGCGCACGACGCGGCGGCGCGGCGGTGCAGTGGCTGCGCGATGGACTGCTTCCACAGTGTGTCGGGGT
Organism: Agrotis segetum; assembly: GCA_036375495.1. Taxonomy (NCBI): domain Eukaryota; kingdom Metazoa; phylum Arthropoda; class Insecta; order Lepidoptera; family Noctuidae; genus Agrotis; species Agrotis segetum. Next base: position 358,569 of record JAQSVV010000435.1, read on the forward strand.
TCGGTCCCCTCACGGAACTAATGTACCTATGATCTAAAAAATTGTTGTTCCGGATCTGGGTGTTTGTGACTTTCTATAATATGTTTGTAAACGCACCCACGACACAGGAAAAAATCCAAGTGTGGGGCAACGTTTAAAAAAATATTGTATACGTTGGAGGAGTAGTAGTATGGAAGATACAGAAGTTTATGATATGAGTAAGGCCGCTATCACACGTACTGCACAATAACAACCACACTCAGTTGCTATATTCAACTACATGCAGGTGTCTGCAGTCGGATCCATTCTATTCCATTCACAGTTCCAGGACTCTCCATGACTAACTGCATGCGGTCGGTGGTGAACACCATGCGGCGACACTACACAACTGTAGCCGAAGGCGAACAGTTGATATTGATGACTATTCTCGACTGCAGCCGACCGACTGCGTGCAGTTGGTAGGTATCATGACTGCACGAAGTCGAACGCACAACTGCATGCAGTTGAATTAGCAACTGCGTGCGGTTATTGTGGTGCAGTCCGTGTGATAGCGGCCTAAGGTGGGCAGAAAGCTTTACCATTTATTATTTTTCAAACTCTAGATTTTTGGGAATCATGACCGAATTTCAAATTCTGGACGACTTGTGTGATGATATTTCAAAACGCCTAGTTGACGGTGACGCTTCCCGTGACCCAGGGGCAGGGCCAACCCCTCGATCATGGTGATCGGGTATTAGATCAGGAGTCACTCTTGATTTTGCTTGCTAAACGTTGCCAAAAAACGTGGCACCGCTGCCAGTATCCATTACCAGCTTGAAGTGTTAAAGAGATTTTATTGATGCCATTTGGTAATTTCTTATTCGTTGGGACACTAGTTTATTTTATCATTTTTGTGGTTTTCTTCAGCATCCTATCCTATCCTACTCTACTTCCTATCCTACTTTCTACTATTCTACTAATATAAACGTGAAAGTTTGTTTGGATTGATGGATGTTTGTAACGCTTTCATGCAAAAGCAACTAAACGGTTTTGAATGAAATTTGGCAGACACTTTGTTGATAACCAGGACGGGCCTACGACACGCACAACCTTCACCACAGTTTTACCTGCTCAAGAAAAACAATACACGGTCGGCAACCACAGTTAGATATACTTAGTTAAGGCAAGTAACACGATCTATATGAAAACCAAGCCAGCCGCCAGCTAGTAAGTTTAATAAACTAAAGTCTGTTAAATCTTTTAATTTAAACCGTAACTAACAGACCTCTAAATAAATACTAACACGGAAATCAAACGAGAGAACAGTCCAACAGAAGGATAACGTATTTAGCGAAGCGTGGAACTTCCTAACACTTCTAATTGAAATGCGGTCGGTAGCTCGCGCGGTCTGAAATGTCTGAATTTTTAACAAACTCGTCCGTACCGCGACTCAGGAGCAAGCGTTTTGAATACATTTTATATTTAGCGACGTAACTTTCGCGACGGTTTTTTTCGCGTTTCGAGTTTCGGGTTTTTGTTTTTTTTTTCTGTCTCACCTTTTCCTATGTTCGGATGTTTTTCGTTTTGGGTTTGGCTGTAAAGCCAGCATCAGAGAAAACTCACCAGTTTCCTAGTGATGTCACTACCAAAGATGGTGAGTTTTTTCTGAAGTTGTGTGTAGCAAGCTGAAGTGGCAGTGGGCTGGTCATGTCTGCCGCAGAACCGACGATAGGTGGAATAGAAAGGTTCTCGTATGGAGGATGAAAAAAGCTGGAGATTGTGCGCTGTGGCGCTCCCTGGGAGAGGCCTATGTCCAGCAATGGACTGCAACTGGCTGAAATGATTATGAATGATGACTGTACAAAGATTTTTCTGTACGTGGTCAGAATAGGATGAATCCGCCTTGAAGCAAAGCTTCGGTCCATTACATCCAAAGTAACTACTTTGGATGTAATGGACCGAAGCTACCACTACTACTAACGAGTAGTAGTTTCAAGTAAAAGAAATAACACTTATTTATTTGTTACCTTATTAAAATAAGTTTATTTGTTACCTTTTCACCCCCACTCCGGGTCTGGGTGTTTGTTTATGTGTGTTTTTATGTTTGTGAACGCACCTACGAGTCACGACACCGGGGTAATTCCTAGTGTGTGGCAACTATTTTTTTATAAATTCTTTACAAGTGCCTTCCCTAGGAAACGTTAAAAAATTAAAATTCATACGGCGTAAACAAAATTAGGGCTATAGAAAAATGCAGTGTACAGCGAAACTCTTTATTTAATTTGCTAGCGACAGACCAAATTGAATTCCTCTGTCGCCATTTTGTTTTTGCATATTTTTTTCTGCTTTTCTAATTGGTTGGGTGTGTGACATTGTTCACCGGTTAAGTTGTAATGTCTGACTTCGAACTCTGCCGTCCTTTAACTAGAGTGCCGTTAAGTACAAAAATCACTTTTTGAGATACGGGGGAAAAACGGTAGAAAAAATTTAAATTGATGCTACTTCCTAACCAGGAGTCGTATTCGAAACTTTTAAATACCAAAAAATATATTTTAAAAGGCTCTTTTAGACAGTGCAGCTGGCAGTCAAAAACGTTTCCGTAAATTAGAGAAAATAAACATTTATCATTTTGTTAAAGTAATCTTTAAAATATCTAGCCCTAAAATCATAACTATAATGCCGTAATGCATACCTTAACGGCATTTTTGCTAATGGTTTTGAACTAATAATTTAGTTATTTACCACACTTAAAAAGTTATAATGATACTAACTTTAAAAGCCGTTAAATACGCTTAATGTCAATGTAGGTTAGCTAGGTTAGGTTAAACGAGTAGACTCGTACCATGCTATATTGCCGCTAAGACACCTTAACGGCAATCAAGACAAGTAAATTTCAATAAATATTTAATCTATTTTTTGCCGTAGATATTTTTTGGTTTATTACATAACTTAAGTGTCGCTAAATACAAAACATTTCATGATAACGGCATTTTAGATTTGGATTACGTTTCATAAATTGATAGAGAATCAACAAAATTGAAGTCAAACGGGACGCAAGGGACTGTCAGACTTGTACTGACTGAAATCCACGGTGATTTTTCAATAGCAATTTACGTTCCAAGGTCGCGGTTACCTGGAGAGAGAGTTCTGCGACAGGTAGCCTTGGCCCTTGGCCCTCTAAGGGCCCCGTCAGATTGCTGACAGCTCTTTGAAGCGCCCGTGAAACACGACGCGCCATCGACCCGGACATTGGTCCATGAGACACTCGCCGTCTGCGAGATACCCATTAATTATCTTACGCGTCTGCGGTGGACGGAAATCAGTCACGACGTCAGTTGCCATGGGCGTCTCCGCCTTGGTTAGTTCATAAAGTGAAGACGGTTCTTTCCCTCACGCGTCCCGCCTCTTTCTTGCTAGCGAAGCATGACTGCTTCGCAGAAGGCAACTGCTTCCCATTTCATTTCATGAGGTTGACTGATTCACCGGCGATCGTGCGGTATCCCCAGATCGTCCGGATGGCAATGACCCTCAGACCAGCCGTGCCGGTCGACAGGAGCCACGTGGAGGGCCATGAACCGCACGATACCGACATACAGTCTACGGCAGGAGGCACTTGGCTCACCGAGATCAGGCAGGAGTCACTTGGAGGCGGCCTCAGCCTGATTCCGTTTTGGAGCTAAACGAAATGCTCCTTGAAGTTCCATCGGCTGTCGAGGACGAGTCCTAGGTACTTCATCGTCAATTCAACGCCGATGTCAATCCTTTCTACCATATTTGGGATTCCGTAAAGCACCACCAAGACACCGTAAAGTGGCACGTTCAGACAGCCATAAAAGCACACGTTCTCTGTCTTGTGCAGCGCCAGCTCAAGCCCCAACTGCTGGATCCTGCATTGCCAGGTCGTCTGTCACCTGATGTGATTATCCCGGCGCTAGGACAATCATCTGGTCAACGTAGCACACGCTGAGGTCACTAGATAGGTCACTTACAGCACCCAGTCGTACCCCATGTTCCACAAGAGCGGCCCAAGGCCGATCTCTGTGGGACACCACGCGATATTTCTCGCCGGTTCCACTCTCCTCGATGACTGGAGTAGCTGACGGACCTGGTGTAACTCCATGGCAAGGTGTTGAAGGCGTTGGTGATGTTTAGTGACACCGCCAAGACGACTATGCTCAGGGATACTGTCCCCGTCGTGAGGGTTCTTACGCGTATGATGGCGTCCACAGTCGAGCGCTCCTGAAATCAAACTGGCTCTCATGCATTAGAAGCCACTCTTTCAAAGAGCTTAGCCACCTATTCGAGCAGCACTATGGGCCGAGATTAAGCAGGGCGCCCGTGCTTTTTGATGAGGACCTATTTCTCCGTCTTTCAACGACGTGGGAACGGAGTTCAGAGTGCCGCGCGTCAATCCCGCACCGGACCCCGGTCCCCGCTCCGCTGCCATGGAAGCAGAAGCACCCATACTTACTCTCGCAAGAACACTTTTTTTTTTGTTTTGGGGGAAATCTTCAAAAGGCGCCTGGTTTTTGGGGAAAAGACCGGGAAGTGTGGAATTTTTACTTCACTAAAACCCCGGTGATCACCATCAGCACAAGGAGAAAGGACCCTGGACTTCTTAAAAGACCAACTCCAAAACCCCTCTTGTGCAACGACGCAAGTATACTTAGCGGCATTTTAGATTAGTTATGTTGGATAGCGGCAATTTAGTATTTTACAATAATTCAAATATTTTGCTAGATTTTTAAATAACTGCCGCTATTATGAATTCTAACTGTACTATACAATGCTTAAAATGCAGCAAAGGGCTTTTAGCGGCATTTATGAATAGGAATCTTAAATAACGGCAATTTAGCTAGGTATCAAATCACAAATTTATTGTTAAAATCTGTAGTTATGAAGCCTTAGCTGCGTTTTAGCTTTGCAATGTCACATAACTACGTTTTAGCGTAGGTTTACTATATGATTTGTGCATTTAACGGCATTTCTTTTTTTCATATCTCGAAAACTATAAAAGCTATTGAAACCGTAATTAGACAGATCGATAGAGCTTTTTTTTCTGATAAAAATGGCATCAGAAAGTCAAAAATGCCAAAATGTCACTTAACGGCATTCTTGTTAAAGGACGGCAGAACTGTAAACTTTTGTAATTCAAATCTAATTTTTGGAATATTATATACTTACAATACAACAGATTTATTAAGAAAACATAATAGGTAGGTACTACATGTTAGTTATTTTTAATAGACTTCTAAAAGAAAGAGGATATCAAATTATCAGTTTTACAATATATCATTGTGGATTTGTGATCCAGTCTAAAAAACTCCGTTCGTGAAATTGTTTCGTTATAGATTATAATGATTTATTATAAGATACATAGTTACAATAGCATACGCAGGCAACAAGCACAAGAAAATATTTTGACAGCGATAAGTTTATGCGCTTACATTCACAATGTAAGCGCCTGATTAAAAGTGAATAGCAAACTTCAATCATGATACTAGCGCTTAGAGTTGTTGTAGGCGCCAAGATTAAAACTTTTCTTTGTCGTACTAGTTATAGTTATTGGTTGTTGTAAATGCATCTATCGTGTATTTCTGCATCTAAAAGTTATACGTATCAAAAAAGTAGAACAAAAAGCAGAATCACTAAATCTAATATTTGAAAAATGGTTTCAATTCAATTCATTTCATAACTGTACATAAACTTTTAGCTGGATGGAGCATTAGCTGCATAAATTGTCATTCTGTCTAAAAAGAGATTAAACAATAAACTTGTAGGACTAGGTATCTATCTAATTTACATTACAAAGACATTCCTGTTGTAGAGAAAAGAGATAGAGAGCCCCATAACGCGTCTATTTTATAGAACATCTAGGGAAGGCCCAGCCCACGCTATCATTACACTATCTATGTATTATGTAATAAATGGACCAACAAATGATTCCCATTTGTTTGACTGGCCTGTTGGTCTAGTGGTTAGTGATCCTGACTGCTATGCCGGAGGTCGTGGGTTCGATTCCCACCCAGGACAAATGTTTGTATGATGAGCACGATCATTTGTTCTGTGTCAATTTATCTATAATTATGTATGTATTTAGAAATATTTAAGTATGTTTATCAGTCGTCTAGTACCCATAACACAAGCTCTGCTTAGCTTGGGACTAGATGGCGTTGTGTGATAGTTGTGGAATTTTATTATTATTTTATTATGTACAACAATGTATCAAATTGCCAAAATGTGTGATTTGTCACTCTAAGTTAACGCTAACCGTCGTGGGAAAAAACTAGTATGTTATAATACAGTGGTTCTTTTGACCCTCTCCATGTAACCCATTTCAAGTAATTAGGTACTCGTAGCTAATTAAATTTCAAACTGTGGGTATACCTACTACATAGTTTCAAAAGCTATTTAGAAAGTACTCGAAACTATATAGACTTGAACAACGGACTATTAAACCTTAGACCTCAAAACTTTCAAATTGTTCTGTTATAAAAGGAGTTTTCAAAATACTGAGCCGACTTAATAAACGAAGTGGTTCGAAACGAGTAATTATATAAGATGGTTCTGAACGAAAGTGCTCTCAAACTCAAAATACTGAACTATTTCATTAAGAGTCTTTGAAATTGTAATCAAATCATCAGTGGCGGATTAAGAGTTTCCGAGGCCCTAAGCACAGAGCCTGTGTGTGTGTAGGCCCTCTATTGCTTAAATTGGGAAGGTAGAAGGTATAAAATGAAAGTTTCATCAAAATAGAAAATGTAGTAGGTATAATTTAAAACTGAAATAATTTTTTTCCTTGTCTTATTCAGAGCAAACGCTCAGGGGGCAGCCGCAGGGCCCTGCGGGGGTGTATGAAGGGTCACTCCCGGACCGCTTTCGCCTTGCGATTTCGGAAATGTAGATGAATCTCGATAAAATGCAGGTAAAAATGAAACGCCAGCAGAGGATGGAGGCCCTTGGGGAACAGGGGTCCCCAAGCACGTGCTTGTAGTGCTTATACGTTAATCCGCCACTGCTGAATTCATAGACCTAACTCATGCCAGCGAGCGGTTTCACGTAGTTTTCATTAATAGGGTATTTCACTGAAAAAATCCGTAATCCGTCAATAATTATTATCAAATAATATTTTGACCCTAATTTTTCTTTTGCTACGTAAACCGAAATTGTAGATTACGAAACTGAATTAAAAAAGTATTGATCCTGTTCTCTTAGTACTTTATGTTCAGATTCCACATTGTGTCCTCGTTTTCGATAGTTTTGTGCTGGATTTTATTTAATTGTTCTGCTATCCGTGCGAAAAGAAATGGTGCGAATTTACAATAAGTAATTATAAAAAATACAAAAACCTTTGGCTAATGAACGTACCTACTTTTTTTCGTGGGGAATTAACGTTTTGGCAAATTTACAAAGAGGGGTTCCTCTTTATAAGGATGGTCCGGGCCGTGTCCCGTCCGTGCCGTGTCCGGGCGCCCCGGACCGGGACGGTCTTGATCAATTGTCACAGCATTAGCGACTTCTGTTGCAGCAAAATCACTCATTTAATATGCAATACAAAGTGAACTCACCGTATTAAACCCAACAAAATGTTTTTTTTTTGCGTGGTGAAATCATCAAATGAGTCCCTCCCGCCCCGGGCAAGGCGGGAGGGACTGTCAGACTTGTACTGATTAGAATCCACGGTGTCCGTCAATAGCCATATATGTTCCGGGGTCACGTTAAGGAAATAAATCCCGCGACCCTTTGGCCCTCTGAGAGGGGGCCCAGTCAGTTTTTGCTGACGCTCTTTGAGGCGCGTGTGGAACACGACGCGCCGTCGAGGCATGGTTCATGGTCGGACACGAGTTGTTATTGTTGCCCTAGCTCATTTTGTTCGGAAATCATGCCGTAAATTAAGAGGGTAGGAACCAAAAAAATGGAAACACTGATCGAATCAATGAAAGCTTCTACAAAAATGCGGCCTTTTTTTTCTGTTCAGCTACTTTTGTCGGTGTGTGTATCGAACCCTTTTAAATAATTACCCTGTCATAAAAAAATACCATGTCAAAAAAAAAAATTAGGAGTGCGCCATCTACCATTTTCTTAATACACTACCTCATTACGTAGTACCTCAACTCTCCGTAAAGATGTCGCTGCATTACCAAGCGTACCTCCCGTACGTACCCGTAATAAAAATTTCAAGGTGTATAATTAAAGAAGACAAGGTTTTTTTTTGTTTTCATTATTTTCTTTTTTTTAAAAAATAACTGTGCCTCTACGCTAGGTTTGCGTGTCGTAAGGTTCGATACACACGGAACAAATATTTATAAGGCCTACAAATAATTTTTAACCGACTTCAAAAAAAAAAGTAGGTTCTCAGTTCGACCTGTATGTATGTATGTTTGTCCGCGATTATCTCGCGTTTGGCTGAACGGATTTTGATGCGGTTTTCAGGAAAGTGTTCATTACATTCTGGAGAAGGTTTTAGTATATAACACTAATAGATATCCCGTGACGTTGCCCGCGTGGACCCGTTTTTGTTTACGTAGGTTGTAGATTTTCAGAGACGATTGCATGTTTGGCCGCAATTATCTCGCGTTTGGCTCAACGGATTTTGATGCGGTTTTCAGGAAAATGTTCACTATATTCTGGAGAAGGTTTTAGTATATAACACTAATAGATATCCCGTGACGTTGCCCGCGTGGACCCATTTTTGTTTACTTATGTTGTAGATTTTCAGAGACGATTGCATGTTTGTCCGCAATTATCTCGCGTTTGGCTGAACGGATTTAGATGCAGTTTTCAGGAAAGTGTTCATTACATTCTGGAGAAGGTTTTGGTATATAACAATAATGGAAATCTCGTGAAGTTGCTCACATAGATCCGCTTTGCTTAATAGGATTGTAAATTTTCAAAGACGCCAATTTTATGAAGATTTTTTTTGATTATCTCAACTAAAAAGGGAAAATTAATTTTTTTTTTAAAAAAGAGAACCTACTTCAAAACCAATCACAAAAAAATTTATTTTATTGTATGGGGCTGGTTGTTTTTTTATGTGAAATTAAATCGTGGGTGCGCGCACGGCACAGGAGCATTAGATAATATAAGAGTGGGGCAAAGTATTTAAAAGGCAAGATTTTTTATAAATTCAACTTTCACGTTTTTGTTGACGATGATGTTGACCAAAAGCTACGCTATCGCCATTGCTGGTCATTGTCAATGGATTAAGGGAGCTTGTACACGGCGTATGTAACCCGCGCAAGTAAAGATGCGGGTTACCCGCGCGAATAACATGCGCAAACTACTTGATCAAGTTACCCGCGGGGTGCTTGTACACGGCGCTTGTAACCCGCGCAAGTAAAGATGCGGGTTACCCGCGCGAGTAACATGCGCAAGCTACTTGATCAAGCTACCCGCGGGTGTGTTTACACGTCGCATATTAGCTTGAGCATGTTGAGGCACTTGTGCGGGTTACATGCGCCGTGTATAAGCACCCTAAGTGAAATAACCTCAGTTATGACCGGAATTGAAACGTGATTACCTCCAAATAATACTCGATTCTGATTAAAATCATTTTATTTTACAATATTTCTATATTTATGTTTACAAATTTTAAATATAAAGAGAGAAAGAAAAGCAAGAAATAAACATTTTTTTATTTGGCACAGACATGCAACAAAAACAAAAAAATACATTATAAGTACAGAATAACTAATAGATTTAAATAATCTACAAACCCACGTTTTTAAATGCCCTAAAACTAAGAAATAACCCTACGGGGCTGAGAGAGGGGCCACTCGAAACGTGGGGGCGTATATTATTTAAGGGATTATTTATAGGATATAATTATTTACATGATTAGATCGTGGGTGTAATTTGTAAAGATACGCCCCCACGTTTTGAGTACTCACCACGTAGGGTTATTTTCTTATTTTTAGGGCATTTAAAAACGTGGGTTTTTAGATTTTTTTAACTCTATTAGTTATTTTATTATTTTTATCTTAGTTCATCGGGTTTAAAGCTTCCCTGAAAATTTCAGCCTGCTAGCTTATCGGGTAGTGCCTCAAAGCCTGTCCGCTATCTTGGACGTCCACTATATTGGAAGTAAATCACATGACTATTTTTTTCGTATTCCTGACAGCAAACCCTTTCATTTGATACCTACCCATATCGTGGGGGCGGATTTCAAACAGCCAGTCCGCCATCTTGGGGAAGCCACCATATTGGATTTGTTATGACGTTTCTTAGCTCGTTATGTATTGTCATCAGAACTCAGAGTGTGTGCAAAATATCAGCCTGCTAGCTTATCGAGAAGTGCCTCAAAATTGAGTTGCAAAAGTCCAACCGGAACGACAAACAAACAAGAAAAGTGAGTTTATAAAACATGGGAATTTATAAAAACGTAAAAAAAAATGTCAAACCCTTCTCCTTCTGTTCACAAATTACCTCATTTCTAGAGATGTTTGTGTTCGCGTCGACCTCTTTTTAAAATATTCAGCCCACAATGCCCGATTACTTTTACCTACAATAAAAAACACAAATAATCCTATTGTATTCAATAACGCTCCTAAATAACCTATTTTTTCAAATATTTTAGTGTTCGTTTCAAGTTCTTGAAACAAAAATGATAACGTTAAAACATTGCTGATTAAAAATATCAATGTAGCTATATAGAAACGTCGCCATTTGTCAGTCGACATACTCTGTCCAGAGGCCGGACTAGTGCGAAACAAAGAAAATAAAACTATTACATAAATAATAAACATTAATATCGCAGGAACTATCTCAAGAGCACTGACAACGGGAACTGTAAGTATATCTCTCGAATCATACAAATAAAATAACAAAGAAACAATTAAAAACATAAAAACTGTTACAAAAGGTACACCCCAGCCTAATACAGTACTCTTAAGATATCTCCTACGAATATTAGTGTTGAAAACTTTAACAAAATCAACGTAAAATATATAGCACAACACGAGTACCCAGTAATCAAAAGAAAGATTGCTGTAAATATAAACATAAACATAGGTATAAAAACACTTTATACCACCCGCGCTAGGAGGGCAAAAGAGTAAAATCAAAGCCAAAGATAATTGTAAAGAGCTACGAAGTATGTTCGTCAACATAACATTGAAAAGCACAAAATTTTTGTAATTTCGGAATTTCTTGAGGATGCACCACGATATCGCTGCATATGTGAATGCAGCGAGACTCAACATAAGTGTAACACCGGCAAATGTATCTGCTATGATTTGACTTGTATTGTATTCAATCTGCGTTGAGTCGTGTGCACTGGTATTAACACTGGTGTTGTTTGCACTGCTGTCATATGCACTGATATCAAAATCACTGGTATTGTATGCACTTTTGGATTTGTTCGCACTCGTATCATATTCCATGATGTCGTATGACCTGCTGGTAGACTCGTCTGTACTGGTTATGACATTAGTGTCTCTTGACTCTTATTCGGTATATTGTTATAAACACGTGCGCAGTTCAGTGTACGTTATTAAGCAGTGGTTTGCGTCTACAGCGATCCGGGAAAAAACAACATAATAATAAAGACGTCGATGCGGTTATTGTGTTTATAAAGTTGTAGCGTCAAGTATGCTAATCAGTTTATTATTATTTTCAAACTAATCGACCGCAATATTTATGCTCATTTCTCGTCTATCTTTTTACAAAGCATGCGAGGGAATATTACCAGTATTATAAACGTAGAAAATTACATTGTAGAAGTGCTCCTTCCATCTGGATATAATTCTGTTCAGTTTGAATAATTTCAAATTTGAAAAGTTAAATGTTTACGCCTTGGAGAACGCGAATGCGGTATTCATACCAATAAATTTTGCTAAGCGTTTGCAGGTGGCGTTCCGTGGTTTCTGCCGACCTCCATGGGCAAAAGGCTTGAGTTTATAATATGTATATGAGTTACACTACCAATACAGGTAGATCCTTATGTAAGCAGATACGGTTCATAAACTAGCAACAATTAACAAATAGAAAGCGATTGAACGTAAAAAATAGTGTTGAAACCGATCGTATCCCATTTCAGTACGAATATTTATGTAAAACAACATTGTAATTTACACAGCTGTTTTTTATACACCCGTACTACTTGAAGTTTTTACGGATTTACGAAATCGGGAACATTAAAACAATTCTTGATTGCATGCATAGCATGCAGGTTTCAGACAAAATGGTTTTAACATATTTTAGCAACTGTCTATAAAACGGGAGACCATTCACCACGTGGTGCCCAAAATAATAATCTGTTTATTATGGTGCAGTGGTTAATGTGGTAGTTTGTCCAGTGGTTTAGTGGTTAGTGGTCCAGTGGTCAATAATGTTATGGACCACAAAAAGCTATTGAAGGAACGGGGTGAATTTCAGTCAGTTTGTGTATGTCATTCATTGTCACTACCCCCAGAACAGAAGACATAATATGACTATTTCTCATCCTTCCTATATTATCTGTATTTTAACAAAAAATCTTTAAAATTAGTGCTGTGGTTAGGGCGTGAGAGCAAACAAACCAATCCAATTTATTTAGATTTACCATAATTATTACAGTAAGAATTAGGATAATAAAGTATTCATTTCGACTCCATAATTAGTCGTCTTAACGCCTTTGATCTCATCCTCTATCTGCTGAAGAGTCTTATCTTTAGTCTCTGGTACCATAGAGTATAAAAGAACCAAAGACACGGCCAAACAAACCCCGTACACAGCATAAGTACCTCCTACACCAGTATTTTCTATCAACATTGGTGTGATCTTCAATGTAACAGTATACAAAAAGGTAAATACTATCCCAGAAATACATGAGCCAATACCTTTATACTCTAGTGGAAATATTTCACCAATAAAAGCAAACGAAACTGGTATTAAACCTAAATTGACAATAAAACTCTGTAAGACTATTATCGAAGGTGTCAGCCACACATTTATCTCAATATTGTGTGACTTGAGTAACATTAGTAAACTAATTAGCAACATTATAGCAAACGTAAGGACACCAGATGAAAATAAAATGGTACGTCTTTTGTAACGGTTAATGATGAAACAGGAGGAAGCAAGAGCAAATATGATCAAAGAATCAACTCCTAAGGAACAATATACTGCTATAGATTTATCTCCAATCAATTCCACCATGATTTGAATAATGTAAACTACGAAATAATACCTTCCACAAAGGTCTAAAATTAACGTAAGAATTGAGACGATAGCTAAAGGTTTCAAGAAATCCTTCTTCAACAAGAACTTATAAGTCCTTTCTGATTTACGGTTCTTAATCCTCTCCATGTGGGTTGATATCAAATGATGAAGCTCGTCCAAGTTTGATCGACCAAACAGCCATATGAATGATTCTTCGCATTCTTTAAATCGGCCTCTCATTGCGAGATAGGATGGGCTTTCAGGCCAGAATACAGTCAAAATAATGGAAATTGTCGGCAGTATTATTGCAAATGTTGATATTTGTCTCCAATTCCTTATTAAAGACATGGCATGACAGGCAAGGGCGCCAATAGCAATACACACTTTCTTCATAATCATGAAATACCCTCTTCTCTTGGCTTCAGAATATTCGCAGATGACCATGATTTGGATGTAGATTCCGCCAATGGCGAGGCCCTGGATGACCCTCGCGAGAAACAAGACTGGAATGCTATTAGCTAGCGGGAAGATGACCCAGCCAGTAAGGAGTAAGAGATTGCAGCTGATGTGGACAACTTTTCTTCCTAACATTTGCAGGATCGGTGACAAGATGAAGAATCCGCACATGCCTGCGAAGCCATTGCTGGCAGCTGGAAGATAAAAATAAATTGTCAACCAATTGTTGCCCTCGACAAACATCTTGAAGAAACTTGAAATGATAAACGTGTTATCGTGCAATCCACACTGGGCCCGCCTGGTGGATTTAAACATAATAATAACAATCGGAATCGGAATTTTATGTTCATGAATCTGATGGCAGCAAAGCCGGTAAGACTGGTCCTGATATTAAGTATTAGCCGCCGCTTGGCCATTTTCAACTACAATGGGTACAGATGTATTGCTAGCTCATAGTCAAATCTAGAATGGTGCATCAGTGCAATTACTTGGGCCCAGTGCGGGTAATGGATGTCCAAGAAATGTCAGTTTCCTCAAAAACGTTTCTCTACCTAGCTTTTCACCAACTGTGTTGGGGGTCGGCTTCCAGTCGAATAGGATAAACCGTAACCCCTTGATAAGACTGGTTTTCAGACTTTAGACCTTCTTCTTTCTTTAGAATTTCTGATTAACAGTCGAGTACAGCGGTGATTAAATAAATTGCACAAAATAAAGTCAAGTGTAGGTCAGGGTGTTACTTCGGGCCCATCATTGCTCCTAAAAACGAATGATGCTTACCTATCCAGGAAGCTTGGTTGGAGGTGGCTCGAATGTCAGTACTGTTGAATGAAACCAAGGCTGGGGTTAACACCGATGGAAATGCTAACATGAAGCCGATGCTAATAGAGTAGAATAAACCAGTCGCCAGTATGAAGAACTGGAAAAAAACAAAAATATTTGGGCAAATGTTTTAAAAGATTTGCAGTGTGGGGTTCGTGATTGTGCCACGGGATGTTATTATAGCATCTCCGGGTTTATGAAATTTTTAACACCACTTTTCCGAATTCCTCTTATATTTTTTTTTATGAAACAGAAACCTCACAAAGTTAATGAATGTCTTGTATAAAAATTCAGGAAAAAATGATAGGTTATAGGGTGGCTAAAAAAGGCATTCACAATGACCAAGATGAAAAGAGAAAGTCCTAGGGAGAAGCAAAGTTAAAAAAAAAAACAAACCTGTTTCCAAAAATATACATCGCCACACATTTTAAGTTATTATAAAACTTTAAAATATACTCGTAGAACTATCCCATATCAACTAACAATGTTTTAAAGAACTTAATATTGACGAAAGTGCTAGTTATTTACAAAAACATTTGAACACTTTTTTTTTCACGGTAATTATAACGATGATTTTAATTTATAGCATCCGCGAGTTGTTCAATCGAGTACGCATTTGCGACTGGCATGATTTTTTTCTAGGTTAGATCTTTTAAGGTCAAACAATGACTTGTTTGACCTTAAAAGATCTAACCTCTCGATTCTCGAGGCTCGATTTCCGGTGAAATATTATGGTTTTTGACCATGCCTGCCAGTGAGTTCGAGCTCGCGACTAGCGCCGCCTTAAAGAATTGAGTAGGGGTATTCAACCTTCTTTATTTTACGGGTCGCTTTTCTTTTTTTTTTGTAAGATTAAAGTCTGGGGCCTTATCAGTCTTATCAGGAGTTTTCACGTTTTCGCGACGTAAACGGGACTTTTATGGCGGCTCCACATTAGTGCCGTGAACTGGCGCGAACGAGAATGTGGATGGTTTTCGCAGGGTTCACGCACGTTCGGTTTTGTTCGTATAGTGTGCCGAGAGTCCACGACGAGAATTCGCGCCGAAGAGTTCATGAAAAATTGTTTTGTAAATTCGTCCAGATAGAGTCGGAGAAAGCAATTTCTTTTTTCTACATCCAAATCCGGGAAAATTAGAAAATTAGTGCAAAACAATACAAACAAATAACTTTAGGCACGGACTTTGACAGTGATCTTTGTTTGTTTGATTCCTTTATTTAGTGACTGACTTTCGAAGCAAACGTTATTTTTCCACATCCAGTACAAAAATAATAAAAATATGGGTTTTATTTTAACTTGCGGCACTAGGCACACATTTTCAACGGCATTTAATGTTAATTCAAAAACTAGTTAATATAAAAACAGCTTCTATATTTGGAAATTGAATGCTTTAATCACTTTTCCGCTTAGTATTCACATTAAGGCAGTTTTAAGGTTAGCCAAGAATCAGAAACATGTTTTCCAATCCAACTAGTGTATGTATCCAAAAAAAGATATCGCTATGATGATACCAAATGTAAATAGAATACCATTTTGTTGTACACCAAAAATAACATAAAGTAAATAGCTTTCTTACAAAATCGCTTAAGGCCCTGCACTCAAGCTCTACGTATGAAAGGTAGTCGCGGGGATGAAGCAACTGCGCGCTGGGGCAAATTGTAATGAAAAGATGTAAGAAATTTTGCAGTTTTAACTTAATATTTAAAAAATTACAGACCTAAATTAAAAAAAAATAGATATGTCTTTAAATATATGAAATTTCCTCTGTTTTAGTTACAAAAAATATACTGGTTACCGCTGAAAAAATTGAGAATTTCGAAACGAAAATTTTTTTTTCGATATCCGATTGTTATTTTTTTTTTCGTAGTTCTTGACCACTTTTGTAAATTGTTTTTGTTAGAGTCTTTTAGGGCTCATGTACACGACGCCGCCGCCGCGCCGCCGCCGCGCCGCTACCGCGCCTCTAGGCTGTGTACACGGTCGCTACCGCGCCGCCGCCGCGCTGGCACCGCGAATCCAATTCGATAGTGTTTTATTTATCTGAAAAAGGAGGTTTCTCATTTCGGCCATAATGTTTTTTTTAATGTTTATTCGCGGATTACTTCTTTGTTCATGAACAGGTTTTAATGATTCTTTTTTTGTTGGAAAGCAGATATTTCATACTATTTAGCTCCACTCGATTTCTCTGATCTTCCATCATCAAACCCTAATCTCCATATCATGGAACCGCCTTTTAAATACCTTCTTTCCAACAAAAAAAGAATCATCAAAACCGATTCATAAACGAAGAAGTTATCCTTGAATTATCAAAAAAAAAAACATTATATGGCCGCAATGAGACATCTCCTTTGTTAGATAAATAAAACACTAGCGAATGGCATCGCGGCGGCGGCGCGGTGGCGGCGCGGCGGCGGCGCGGCGGCGGCGTCGTGTACATGAGCGCTTAGGGATGGCCCCCCCACCAGCGTCGCTACTCGCGACCACCATCTTGTGGGAGTCCGACGCCGAACAGTTTTTACTGTATTCTCGATGACGGCTCAACGATCCCACTGGCATCGGAGCCACTTCTCAAAGAGGTTGTCTTACCGCCGCGATTGCGACGTGTCCGAACCTCGGTAGCGACAGTTGGTCCATAGCGCCCTGATATCGCACCGGAGCTCTTCTCGCAGCGCCTCAACTTGTCGAGGCAGCGGAGATTCACTGCGGATAAGCGTCTAGAAGCCTACACGTTGCGTTAATAGTCACATTAGTCAGTCAGACAGGTCAGTTTGTTCTTTAATAATGTATTTATTAATACTGAAAAATAAATTGCTACAAAGAATTACTTAGCATAAAACATTAAAATTGAAGCTGCTAGCTTGACTCATTGGTTAACCCGTCGCTGTCTGCCAAGATTTAGATAGAATGTGGGATTTCCACGACCAACCCAAACAAGTTTATGTGATTCACGCATCGCGTAATAATACCTACAAGTAACTTGACTAGTTACACACGCAAGAGGAAGCGGGGCATTAAGCTTGAGCGCGCGTCGAACTGCGCACGCGACTTGTGCAATGGCGGACAACAGTAACAACAAAGCTGACCCCAGTACAGTCAATATTAATGCATATGGCCCCAGTGTCTACAATACCAGTTTATATGACCCCAGCGTCTATAACACCAGTGCATATGGCCCAAGTGTCTACAGCACCAGTGCATATGTCCCCAGTGTCTACAATACCAGTGCATATGTCCCCAATGTTTACAACACAAGTGCATATAAAACTATTGAACATAACAACAGTATTAGTGACACCAGAACATTCGAAGATAGTGCATACAACTCTAGTGGATATAACATCAGTAATTTCGAGGAACCTTGTGTTCCCAGTGCATTTTATCTCATCGTTTTTGCATGGATTATTATTATCCTAAGTGTTATTGGTTTCATTTATGGAGTAACTTCTTGGTGTATTATCAAGAAGTGCAGAAATTTCAGAAATTATGTGCTTCTCAACCTTATGCTGACTAATACGATACGTTACTGTTTGTTTGTATATGTGGAATCAAATTGTTTCATTCGTTATCTACATCTTGTACGTGTTCAAGTCTTCCTATATTTATTTGAGTTCTGGGCCTTAACTTTTAATTGTTGGTTACTTGTCTTATGTTACATTTTTTACGTTGATTTTGTAAAGGTTTTCAATGTTGAAATTCGTAGGAGGTATCTTAAGAGCAGTATCTTTGCTTGGGGTGTGCCTTTTACAGCAGTGCTTTTATATTTTATTACCGGTAGACTACTTTGGTTTTATTACTCTATGGAAATACTTACTACACCTATAGGAATATCATTGTTATTATTACCTGTTACTATAAGTTTTGTTGTTTATGTAATGGTTGTATATTCTCTGTTTCGCGGTAGTGAAGCTTGTAAATCAAACGACAAAAGACGTCGTTTTTACATATCAACATTAATTTTTGTAATAAGCAATGTCATGGTGCTTTATTGTTTACGAGATCTTTTTGAAATATCAGACAAGTATGTTAATGTGTTGGGAGTATTTGGGGAGTTCATGAATATAATAGGATTAGATTTGTATTTTATTGTAGGAAAAAGCAACAGAGAGTTATGGCAAGGATATTTGAGAAAAAGGTCTATTCAAACATCGCTTCAAATATAATTATGTAATATGACTTTAAGGAAAATGAAGCTGGTTAGGTTACTAATACATGCAATGCGTGCGCGCAATGATAACTAGTTGTCCTTAGGTTTAAGATACAGTATTTATTAAAATTCTTTGCAAAACATGTCGCGTTTTTATTTTGTACTCGGTTCTGTCTTCGACTTCGTTATCTTGAAGTTTTGAATGGAGATATTCACCGAAGAAACAAAGTTACTGAAATAGCAATTAAAGGATACCTATAGGAGAAGGTTTTTCAAAAAAAAACTTGAGGGGTGTCAAGGGACACCCGGATGGAACGAAGTTACTGTATACACTCAACAAAAATAATCGTCGGGACTCCACTCCACTCCACTCCGCTCCGCTCCACTCTTTGAGCTCTAGCACCCTTTCGCAACGCGCGATAAGGAACTTCGTTCCAAAAAGTGTCGTGACAACTTTTCGTAAGAATTTTTTCGGTCTAGCTCCCAAACGAAGATGAAGCATGTTCAATACCAAACCCAAAGCCCACGTCCCCGTATCGGCCCCGATTTACGAGTTGCTTGTCGTGGGTTTGAACCCACTCCAGCGCATTTATTTTGTGCAATTTATTTCATTGCCACTGTTCTCAAAACGGTGAAGGAAAACATCGTGAGGAAACATGTCCTAGATGAAAAAATTCGAAGACCTGTATCTACCAACCTGCACGGCGCACTGGGCCCGCGTGGTGGATTATGGCCCATTCCCTCTCACACAGATGGGGCCTCGGTCCCAGCAGTGGGAATATGGCTGATCTTGAATAAGTTTTCAGCGTGCCTTATGCAATTTCGCAAGAATTTAACAAGCTCTCCTATCATATTGACATCTTATTCATTAAAATCGGTTCAGTAGTTCAGGCGCTACGGCGGACCATACATACATATTTACATAGATTTCCAAAATCATTACCCTTCCTTTTGGCTTTGCCGTAGTCGGATAATAATGATGATAAGTGTAGTTGAACTTTGTTGATAGTTGAATTTAGTTTTAAAATTCATCAACCGCGTCTCTTTTTAAATGGGACAATACTAAAAAGTCTCAAACACTGATACCTAAACAATGTTGTTGTTATATTTCAAAGCATCTTTGAGGAAAATGAAAACCAGTTTGGATTTTGATGATCTTGTTCAAAACATTCAAACGTTTTGTGTGCGTGTGTGTGTACGTAAATGTGACTTAAGTATTTGTTCTTTTTGCCGTGGAATATGATGTGTGTCGTATTATTACGAGTATGTTATTAATTATTTTTTGACTAACTTGTTCTTAGTAAAAATCTTGAGATGTATTGATGTATTATGAGTAATTATCTATCTAATATCTTTAAACGAGCAATTCTTGTATATTTATTTATATATTATCAGGATCTCGGAAACGGCTCCAAGGATTTTCATGAAAGTTACAGATTAGGGGTTTTTCGGCTCAAGGAATCGATTTATCAAGGTCCCAGGTTCGAGAAAAGCTCGGTACCCAAGATATAGACATTTTAAAAATCGAGCGAAGCTCGGTCAACCAGATATTATGACTTATTTGTAATATTGTTATGATGTATAAATTGTTGTTCATCATCATCCGAAACACGTCTACTGCTGAAAATAGGCCGCTTGCGACTCTCAGGCTGCTTTTCCACCAGAGATGTATTGTTCTACGTTGCTATGGATGCATTTGATATCCACCAATCATATTCATTGGTGCACGCGAACTATGCATCAGTTGAGTTGTCAGCATAACTGCAGATGACCAGATGACAGGGAGCCAATGTCTGTCAGTGATGCAGGATTGTTTTAGAGTGGCCCCGGGACAAGAACGCAAAGGCCAATTTAATAATAATATTCCACAACTATCACACAACGCTATCTAGTCCCAAACTAAGCAGAGCTTGTGTTATGGGTACTAGACAACTGATAAACATACCTACTTATATATTTCTAAATACATAAACATTAAACATTAATTACACCCAGACACAGAACAAATGATCGTGCTCATCACACAAACATTTGTCCTGGGTGGGGATCGAATCCACGATCTCCGGCGTAGCAGTCAGGGTCACTAACCACTGGACCAACAGGCCTGTCAAATGAATAATTAACATTCGTAGCAAATGCGCTACGTCGTAGCTTGACGCGTAGACATCGCGTAGCAAACCGCTACGTATCACGTAGACGCATGTGACGTAGCAAATATTTTTATGTACCTACTTTTTCAGAACCACATAAAATGAAATTTTACATTTAACACATAACCTGTTTCTATTTGATCCTACTTCGTGCTTGGAGTATGCAATGCACGACGTCAAATTGTATGGGCGTGCGGTAATCTGTGGTGCGGCGCCCGGCGGTGTCCCAAGCGCGCGCAGAGGGTGCTCAATGATGGGGCGCATAAAATTTTCGTTTAGTTTAGTTCTATAGATTTCATTTTATGAGCATTTTTTAGCTTAATGTGTACATTAGCCATGTAATTACCGGTGATACGGATTACAAAATCTTAGAGCACATGTAAGAAAATTATATATCTATCTAATATCTTTAAAGTAAACGAGCAATTCTTGTATATTTATTTCTATATAATCAGGATCTCGGAAACGGCTCCAAGGATTTTCACGAATGTTACAGATTAGGGGTTTTTCGGCTCAAGGAATCGATTTATTAAGGTCCCAGCTTCGATAAAAGCTCGGTTCCCAAGATATAGACATTTTAAAAACCGAGCGAAGCTCGGTCATCCAGATATTTTAAGAATAATTTGGGTTGAAAATTAAAATTAAAAGGATAAAATAAAACAACTTTTAATAACTTAATATAATAATAATAATAATAATAATAATAATATTCCACAACTATCACACAGCGCCATTTAGTCCCAAGCTAAGCAGAGCTTGTGTTATGGGTACTAGACAACTGATAAACATACTTATATATTTGTAAATACATACATATTATAGATAAATTACACCCAGACACAGAACAAATGATCGTGCTCATCACACAAACATTTGTCCTGGGTGGGAATCGAACCCACGACCTCCGGCATAGCAGTCAGGGTCACTAACCACTACACCAACAGGCCAGTCGAATGATCTTTACTACAAGATAATTACATTCTTGGGAAAGGCTTAGGTAAATAGTATTTACAGTTTTATTTAAATTGACTAAAATATAACGGTTACAGTGAAGATTTCGCGCGGTGGTAAGAAAATTTAGCTATAAACAATCCACAGAATCAGTGTTTTGGCTTTTTACCCAACATTCAAAGTCGGATGTAAAACTTTTAGTTTCTCCACCGTTGCATAGATGGCGCTAGAGTAGATTTTGCTGACAAGTATATTTGCTAAAACACTCCCCTCCGGAAACCAGAGGTTGATAGTAGTAAAGTCCAAGCCAATTGTAGTTGCCACAATGTTTACGGTGAGTTGAAACAGTCCGCTGCGGTGTAGCGAGTTCCCAGTTAGCCCAAATTTGACGCTGAATAGCATTCAGTGGGTAGGATGAGGAAGCACCGCCATGGAAATGAAAGCTGTTACAGTCAGGGGGTTAAGCACTTGATTGGCTGTGATGTGTCTTTTCCGGATGCATGGTCCCTTGAAGAGGTTGAGGGTGCTGACCTGGTATACGTCTTCTGCTGCACATGCTGATCATCAGGGTTGCCAGTATGAAGCTGGCTGGCTCGCTATGACACTCGTTGCTCGAAAGCTTGAGGAAGTGATGCAGGTGATGATGATGTCTAGTTGCTTGAAGACTGCTCTGACGTCCACTTCGGGGTCACCAGCTTAGGAGTATGAAGAACAGAGTGGAAAGATCCTCTATACCGTAGTGATAGGAAGGTACTTTCCCACCAGACGGGTGTTGTGTCTGGTGGGCTTTCTGCCCAACATTCAATGTCGGAAAATTCGATATCTTCAAAATTTGCGGATAACTTTGATTGCGCGATGTAGAACTCTTAGGCCCGACGCTGCGTTAAACGGGTCCCCGCGACGGGCAACCGTCGCGGTTCCACGTCCGTGGTCCCGCGCGTGGCCCCGTCCGTGGCCCCGTCCGTGGCCCCGCGCGTGGTCCCGTCCGGGTTGCCGCGCGTGGACCCGCGCGGGGCCCCGCACGTGGCCACGCGCGTCTACACGCGACCGATTTACGCAGTGTCGCTAGTTCATTTGAACGGTGTGCTTGTATAGTCTTTGTTGACTGATTTGACATCAAATAATGTTGTATAAAAAGGAAAAAGTTTCTGATTACGTAACAAACCTATGTGTTTAAGGATAAGAAATCACATAAAAAAAAATCGGCAGAGCAATTTTTCACTAGATTCTCACTAGAAGATAAAGCGCGATATGTAAAAAGTTGATTTGGAGTGACACTGAAGTCGAGTTGGATGTTTATAATTACCTATTCTAACTTTTTTTCTTCCTATTATTTCATTTAAACCTACAAAACCTTTAACTACAAAAAAATTTGAGACTGAGGGATTTTTCGCAGAGAGTTAAATAAATAAGCAATTTTCATGTTTTGGTAAAAAAACCGAACTTCTCGGCTAAAAAAAATTGCATTATTGTGCATGTATAATCTGTATCACCTACTCTCACCATATTCCAAATTTCAGCACCGGAGGAATTTATCGAAAGTCTTCATAAAAAAAAATTTGCTCTCTGTTTGCTCCAGTTACATGCACCGTGTATAAGCACCCTTATTGACTGAACCGCGCGTAGCCACGCGCGTGGCTCCGCACGTGGCCCCGCGCGTGGCCCCGTGCGTGGCACCGCGCGTGCCCCCGCGACGGACGTCCGCGCGGGTCTCCGCACGTGGCTCCGCGCGGGTCCCCGCACGGGTCCCCGCGACGGAGCACTTTTGTATAGAACCGCGCGTGCATCCGCGTAACGCAGCGTCGGGCCTTAGGCCCGACGCTGCGTTAAACGGGTCCCCGCGACGGGGCCCGTCGCGGGTCCACGTCCGTGGTCCCGCGCGTGGCCCCGTCCGGGGCCCCGTCCGTGGCCACGCGCGTGGCGCCGCGCGGGGACACGCGCGTGGATACGCGGCTGGTTTCCGTGGGTATGCCACGGTCCCCGTCGCGAAGACCGATTTACGCAGTGTCGCTAGTTCAATTTGAAGATTTTTATTTCAATTTCAAGTTAAAGCGCGATATGTAAAAAGTTGATTTGGAGTGACACTGAAATCGAACATTTGTTGGATGTTTATACTTCCTATTCTAACTTATACTTTTTTTTCCTATTATTTCATTTAAACAAATACTTACAAAAAGAATTTGAGACTGAGGAATTTTTCGCAGAGATACATTATGCAATTTTCATGTTTTGGTAAAAAAACAGAACTTCTCGGCTAAAAAAATTTTGGATTATTGTGCACCTATAATCTGTATCACCTACTCTCACCATATTCCAAATTTCAGCATCGGAGGAATTTTTCGAAAGCCTTCATACAAAAAAAAAATTGCTCTCTGTTTGCTCCAGTAAGGGTCGATTTATACTAGCGCAGAGTCGAAGCGCATCGAAGCGTATTTCTAAAACTGAACATAACAATTTCAACCTTAACTCCACAGCGTAACGCACATATTACTTCTAAGATTTTCACGATTCACGATCAGCGTTCTTCACTTTTTAAAATCTTAGAAGTAATATGTGCTTTACGCTGTGGAGTTAAGGTTGAAATTGTTATGTTCAGTTTTAGAAATACGCTTCGATGCGCTTCGACTCTGCGCTAGTATAAATCGACCCTTACATGCACCGTGTATAAGCACCCTTATTGACTGAACAAGCCCGTGCGTGTTACCGCTGGCAGGCACCGCGCGTAGACCCGCGCGTGGCTCCGCGCGGGTCCCCGCGACGGAGCACTTTTGTATAGAACCGCGCGTGCATCCGCGTAACGCAGCGTCGGGCCTTAGTTTCTCCGTCGTTGCATAGATGACGCTAGTGTAGTTTTTGCTGACGAGTACGTTCGCTACAAATTCTCCCGCCCTGTGTGGAGCGGAGGAGACTATGAGATTCTTACTGACTAAAATCAACACTGTTCCTTCAATAGCCCTTTACGTTCCAGGGTCCCCAGTTCAGACAGTCCCGCGTTCTCTGCAGGAGTTTGGCCCTCTATGCCCCGTCAGATATAACACTTTTACATAGACTTAAACTAACTAAACTTTTACAATAGTAACAATATAAATTATCAACAACTGTGTTAGTAACAATATAACTTAATCTATGTTGGTAATAATATAGCTTTGTCTATGTTAGTAAAATGTAGCTCAGTCTATGTTATTCACAAAAAAGCTTAGTCTATGTTAGTAAAAAAAAATTGCCTAGTCTATGTGAGTAACAATATAGCATAAGTTAAATATTATAATTTTTGATAACATCGCGACTTTCCACGCGCCCTGTAGAATGTTTTTGTTTTTAGCTCTGAGCCGTCAAAACTGGACCAGCTGACAAACGAACAGAAATACAGAAATTAAAAGATTTAAAACAAGGTTTTTTTATAAGTACATACCGTTTTAATTAGTTGTGGCTATGAAGATGATGTTTGTAAATAAATTGTTGTTTTAGTTTTCTTTTTGTTGTACATAATTATGTATAATATATAAAAGAATACATTATTTAATTATGGACCCTTCGTGGAACAGTGGTGATATTATATTCAGATGTATTTTCTCGAGCTTGGGAGAATGAATAATATCAAATATTGCGTAATTATGATTTTATTAAACAGTACATATTGTACAGTTTATTGTATATAATGTGCTAAATTATGTAAATAAAGCATTAATATACATTCATGAAGTATATTTTATTATTTATTTTTTCTGAGGGGAAAAAAACCCATTTAACAAATGTAATACGAGTAGCTTAAGGTATTTTTGACCGTTCTTGTTCTGCGCTGGAACCACCGTGCAGCGAAACGTACCCTTATAGTGTATCGTTTTGGCAGGGCGCGCCAAAGTTCACCTAAAATTTTAACTCCGATCATTGGAAACCCGAAAATTGTATTCCTAACATTTTTAATCCTAATGATCACAACTCCTATTTTCTCTGTCACTAATGTTCATACTTCCGAATCGAAACCGAATCGAAGTCGAATGACTTCATAATGTCAGTAGCAATAAACATCTGTTCTACTATTATTTGTTTTCCTATATTTTCTCAACATAACCTTCTTTTACACTATTATTCAAAGTCATAATTATCTTTTTTGTTTAGATTTCTTTTTATTTTGTTGACATATTAGCACGTATACTTGAGGAAGTGCTTGCATCGCACTCACTAATTATATGAATTGTTTTTTTTTTTGTTTTTATTAATTCAAGCGTCTTCTTTAATTTTATTAATAGTGGTGTGTACCTGAAAAGATATCCATAGGTTAGGTTAGGTTAGAACTGTGACCACCTACGCGCGAGCCGAGCGAGCGAAGCGAGCGGTGCCGCGGCAGCGGCCGGCGAGCGCTACCTCGAAATTTGTCGCGAAAATTTTCGAAGTAGTGCCCCTAAGATGACACTCTGACCAAGCGACTGGGGGCACCCCGACTCGGACAGGTTAGGTTAGAAGGGGATGGCGGGGTCTGAAAGACCCCGCCATCCCCTTCGTGGTTATTTTTTTGTAAACCTCCCAAAAGTAGGAGCACCGCAAAGCGGTGCTCCGTCGACCTTTCTGACATTTTACTGGATTTAATTTGACTACTAAACTCAGTAATAATGTTTAGGTATAAAAACTTTATGATAAAAACAGTAGGAGTTAGAATATATTTACAATACGATATAATTGATAACAATTTTCGGAAACATGAGTGTTATGAACATCGCCGGTAGCACTCCAAAAAGTATGAATGAAAACTTTAGAATGAAAAATTTTAGGAAGAGTGATCATTCGGATTACAAATCGTTAAGAAGAACAGTTTCGGGTAAACAACTTTAGGTGAGCCAATATGGACCCGTTTTGGCAACATACCCAATATTATTTCATTAAAAATAAAATAAATTAAATATATGTTATTTTATTATAAATTTATTAATTATACAATATAAGGTATTTACTGTCAATAAGCATTCATTTATTTTTTCCATTTTTTTTATTTTACAACATGGACAGTGATATTTTGGCTAAGGCCCTTCGTACATTAGGCGACTCGGGTATCCGATACTCCAGTCGAATACCCAAGTCGCGCGACTCTAGTAGCGCACGATCCGTACACAACGGCGACTCGAGTCGTAAGACTCAAATCGTCTATTCGGCCACCATTCTATATTCAACCTTAATAATACATTGTACAAAACACAAAATGTACATCTCATAACATAAATTAAAATGCTTCTATTTTAAAAATGACGAGCGCATTCCTATTTAAAAGTTTTGGAATTAAAAATTGGCGCGTATAGAGGAAAAAATCAATCTAGAAAGAATATGGTTCATAATTTCGCCACGCCAACCGGCTACAAGGTAGCTCGATTTGTTCAAGCTTTGACTTTCAAGGTGGTGACTATGGATCCGATCCCCAGGTAAACATAGAATTTTTCTTTTTTCGTGTTTCAGTTGTTTTTTAGAGGTTTATTCAATTTTTTTCTAGGTTTTTTTTTATAGTTTTCTTTTATTTGCACCGGAACGCTGACGCCTGTACTGCTATGATGATGACCGTGGTTTCAAATTTCAGATTTGAATAGGTTTTTTTGTAATGTTTTCTTTTTCTTAATTACTTTATTTTTGTCGTATGTGCAAGTACATGACGAAGCTGGGTTAAAGTAGTAATGTTTGTAACGAAACCATAATAATTTATAAAAGTGCAAAAAGTTTGACACCATGCTCGATAGATGGCGCTGTCATCGAGTTAGATCGCGCTGTCGTTTTGTTAGGTTCTATTGAAGGACACCGTGGATTTTAGTTAGTACGAGTCTGACAGTCCCTCCCGCCCTGTCCGGGGTGGGAGGACTCATTTAATATGATGATTTTACCACTTAAAAAAAAGCTTATTCCATGCTAATTATCTATTAGAATATTCTTTTGAATTTGACAAGCCTGTTGGTCTGGTCGTTAGTGACCCTGACTGCTATGCCGAAGGACGTGGGTTCGATTCCCACCCAGGACAAATGTTTGTTTGATGAGCACGATCATTTGTTCTGTGTCTGGGTGTAATTTGTCTATTATATTTATGTATTTAGAAATATATAAGTATGTTTATCAGTTCTTTAGTACCCATAACACAAGCTCTGCTTAGCTTGGGACGAGATGGCGTTGTGTGATAGTTGTGGAATATTATTATTATTAATTGTAATGATACAAACAAGGATATTTTTCTACCTCAGATACTTTAATAATAAATTTTAAAATAATAGATACAAATTTTTCGTCGGTTAAAAATCGCGAAGACTTGGGTATCGGCGATCTTGATAGATGAGTAGCGAGCGACTAGAGTCGGCGACGCATGTCGGCGACGCGACCTGTGTACGAGCCTCTATGGATTTGTATTGCGATAGTCGCCTGGAAACCAAAATCGTAAGGTATCGGAAACTTGCGTCGCCTCGTGTACGAACCTTCGTAAACGAGGCGACGCAAGTTTCCGATACTAGAGTTTCGCCACTACTCATGACCTGCGGAAATTTCGAGGTACTAAATTTTTATAATGCAATTTGATGTAACGACATAGACACTAGCGCTGCGTCAAAAGGTCATGATGGGTGGTCAAGAATATGAATTTATAAAATGGCTGACACATGACTGTGACGATCAAAGTATATTTTTTAGGGTTCCGAAGGTTCCAAAAAAACGGAATCTTTATAAGATCAGTCGTGTGACAGTCCGTCCTTCACAGTTAATTTCCTGGGAACCTTACATTAATCCAAATCCAAATACTATAACATAATTTAAAATTTTTATTCAATAAAATAGAAAAAAAAACTATCTCTCCCAACTTTTTAATAAAACTGCATGCAAAATTATGATTTGATAGAGAATTGTAAATATTTTTCTATCGTTTTAAAATAATTACTTTCCAAAAATGATTCAAGAATATGCTACGGAACCCTTTATTCTGTGAATAAAATTAAAAATGGTAAATAAATTGTTCCGCCATCTTGAAAGTCGCGGAAACTCAAGTCGCCGCGATGTCAGCAGATGGGTAGCGCGCGATTGGCGTCGCGCGTCGCGTTCATGTGTACGAACGTACTAATATGCATTTCTATTGCGAGAGTCGCTTGGATACTGAAGTCGTAAGGTATCGGAAACTTGAGTCGTAAAGTGGACGAAGGGCCTTAGACCTCTTTGGTTTTGGGAACACAACTTTTTTTTGGAAAATTAATAAAAAATAGTTTTAATCGCAATTATGTAATTCCAAAATATGAAACAGAATTGTTATACAATACAATATCATAAACCGAAAAAATATTTTTAATATAGGTATATAAAAATAAATAGAAAATATTGGAGGGGGTAATTTTTAAATTTTTTTGCTTATTTACTCATTTTTAAGAGAAAGTGAGCAAAAAAATTTTTATAATATTTTGTTCATCAATGTTGGAATCATGTTTAATTATTTGAATAACTTTTGAATAAAATACAAAACATTATGCATTTAAGGGTTAAACTTTCATGTACATTTACTAAAAAACTGTTAGTTTGTTGTTACAGTCTCCTCATCTCAAGCGATGCTCGTCTAAGCGTCGATCTGTTTTTAAAATATTCAATCCACAGTGACCGATTGCTTTTTCCTATAATAAAAAACACAACTATTGCTATTGTCCTCAATAACGTTGCTAAAATATTTATCGCTTCACAAACTTTACCACACTTTTTAAACACTCTAAGTGTAAGTATTGAGTAAATCTTTGATGTTTAGAAGTATCAACGTAGCTAGGTAGAGATGTCGCCATCTGTTATACGACGCACTCCCGTCAGGTGCCCTAATACGAAATAAAGAAAACATAACTATAACACCAAAAAATACGGTCACTGTTTCAGGTATTATTTGAATTCCCACGGTCAAAAAAATTGCTATAAACAGATCTATCGAAGTATTCAAATAATATACATAATTACTAAATAAAATTATTAACATTGATATAAAAGGTACACCCCATCCTAATAGTGTACTCTTAAGATACCTGTTACGAATATCTCTGTTGAAGACTTTTACAAAATCAATATAATTATGTTTGAAGACTTTTACAAAATCAATATTTATATGTTTTTTTATATATCAAATATATATAAAACATATAGGTCAAAGTGAGTACCCAGTACTCACAAGAAATATAACTGTACATATGAACTATTAAAAAACTGTAAATACACACGGTTCCTTCACTGGTGGTAATGCAAAAGCGTAAAATAGAATCAGAATAAAGGTAAACACACAAATACAGGATATTGGATAACATGACGTTAATAATCACATAATTCTTTATATGGCGAAACTTCTTCAAGATTCCCCAGGAAATCACTCCGTAAACGACCGCAACAAAACTTAACCCAGTGTTATAAATTGGGTTGTTAAAAAATTTTGATCGTTTTCTCGCTGACCTCGATGAAACCCTCGCTTTTTTGAGTCGTATCGTTTGCACTGTTATTATTCGCACTGTCAAAATACACATAAACACTGGTATTGTCCATTTCTTGGCGAACATGGTACTTGTGCGCACTCTCATTATATCCAAAGAAGTAGATCGGGATGTGATCGGTAGTGTTGCTATCGTTTGTGGTGTTAGCCATGTTGAGGACGCGTGCGCAGCTCAGTGCAGGCTAATAAACACTAATAGATGTCCACACCCATCCGGGGAAAATAGCATTGTTACATTGGTGAAGTTATTAATATTTTTAAAGTTGAATTTCAAGTTATTATGCTTATCGTCTCTGCTATTCGTTCCATTCGCATTCGACCTTAACATTAATGTTCTATTCTTATTTTCGTTTTTTACTTCTTATAGAGCTAACAAGCATTTTTTTCTAGCTTCAGCTTTGTATTTTCCAATATTGTACTGCTTCCTTGCTCGGTTCAATAATTAGACTTGAAATTGCTCCGTTCGCGTTCGTGTGAAACTCGTTACACTTAGGTGAGAGTACAGCAGCTATCGCGGTTATATTTTGTACTAAAGTGCATGCTACGCCGTAACCGGGTGTGCAGCTGCGTGTATAGCCAGATGCGTAGCTGGTTTCGTAACCAGGTGCCTAGTAGAGTGCGTAGCCAGGTGCCTAGTCGTATGTCATCGGGTAGCACCAAGTATACGTTGGAGACACCACATGGTCCTAAAAGTTTAAATCGAGATGTATGTAGCTCAAGAATTTGTAAATTTCTTTACTGATATACCATTAAAGACCACGGAGGCTCTTAGCTCCTCTCCCTATATCGCAATTGCTTTATTCAAGGCAAACGTGTCTGGCTGCTCGGCTGAATTTGTATTGAAGCACATAAGCCCCATGACGGCTATTAAAACTTTTCGGCAAATCAAAATTAAGACAACTAGAGAGAATGTGGTAGAAGGGTGTATATATAGAAAAACATGTAGTTGTTATTGGACACACAATTAAAATTACAATAAGATATTTTTTTAGCTTGTCCACACACAACTCAGCATAATTATGCTGGGCGGAAGACATCTAGCCCTGGGGCTAACCTTGTTTGATTTTCCTTGCTCGGGTCAATATTTAGAGTTGAAAATTCCCCGTTCGTGTGAAACTCGGTTTATTTCGGTGAGAGATTACAATAGCTATCACGGTCATATTAAATTAAAATTATCAAATCAGCTTACGAGGAGATAGTTAGATTCTTGAGAAAGGCTTAAATTAATAGCATATTACAGTTTTGTCTAAACTGACTGAAATATACCGTTATATTTCAGTCTTACTACTAAACTCGCCAGCTGGGAGCTTTACTCACGTGCTCTGCGTTAAGGCTCGATGCGATGTCGCGTCGCCCAAAATTAGTGATGGGCCGGAGGGAAGAAAAAAATGGGAGGGAAAAAAAAGATTGGGAAAATATGGGAAAATAAAATAAATTCCCGGAATTTTCCCAAACGACGGGAAAATAAATATTGATCCAATAACAATGTTAAAAATATGTAAATATTTATTGTATTTGGTGGTAGTAAGGCCTGCAACGGCTGGGTCATGCCAGTATTGATGTAGGTACTCTTTTGACATACTCATGGACTCAAACAAAACTTAATTGTACAGACTCTCGTATCCAAGGCGATAGGAGGGTCCGTACATTGCTTACTGCATATCGAATGGATCACTCACGGTCTTCGGTTATGAGATTGTATATTCGAGGTTGAGATTTTCTAAACGTTAAGACTTTCCACAATCGTGAGATATGCAATCTCAATGAATATTTCCTAAAAGCCGACGTGGGAATGCATCGAGATGTAGTAGCGGTGGACAAGGGCCTTACCCCACTCTCCTGGGCTAAAGAGAACTGGCGCAAACCTGCAGTGCTTGACACTAATGGTCGCATGGAAATATGACAGAACAAGGAGCTTCACGGACGTTACCGGCCCGTACATAGGCCTGATGCAGATGTAGACATATCTACGTCGGTAGCCTGGCTACGATCCGGAGATTCCTTTGGAGAAACCAAAGGTTTTGTCAGAGCAATAATGGATGGAGTTATGATGACATATAACTACCGGAGATTTATTGTGAACGATAGCAGGGCTGACATATGACGGGCATGCCACCGTGTCAGGGCGAATCAATCTATCACATTTCTCCGGGTGTTCTCGTCTCGCTAACGGAGAATATTTCCATAGACACAACCCTGTAGCCAGAATAATCCATCAACTTGCTCTAAAAGACAACCTTGTGGAATCAGAAGTGCCGTACTACAGGTATGTGCTCGACCCAGTTCTTGAAAGTGGCAATATGACACTGCGATATGCACGCGCTACGGGAAGAGCTCCGTCGCGATCTCAGGGCAGTATGGAGGGAGCCACGGTCGCAACAGAGGTCCGGGTACGCTACAATCGCGGCGGTAACACCCTCTCTTAGAGGAGTGTCTGGATAGGCGGCTCCGCGTCCTGACCTACCGCATGACACAGGTCCTCGCCGGACACGGAAGTTTCATGAAGTACATGTGTCGGACGGGGAAGCAGGAAACACCTGGGTGTCACCACTGCGAGGACCGCCCGGAGGACACGGTGGAGCATACGGTGCAGGACTGCCCCGCTTGAGCAGAGCACCGCCGTGTCCTCACGGCAATAGGCAGAGACTTCTCGCGCCCGGCTTTGGTCGAAGCTATGCTTCGGGGCGAGACGGTGTGGGATGCGGTGGACTCCTTTAGCGAAGCAGTCATGCATGGGCAGTAAGGGAGAGGACAACGTCAGCGTCCGTCCACCCCAGCCGCACTTCGGCAGACGGATCTCCAGCCACCGTAGGCGCGGGCAAGCGGGCGGCGAGTAATGGGCGACTCGCTGTTCGACCATAGACTATGCCCGGGTCAACGGCGTGTTGTGTTCCACGCGCGCCTTTTCAAGCATTTATTTTTGACCGTATTAGGTAATGAATTTGATTTCTGTTTGAGTTCGTTCACCCGTGTGTAGCGTTCACAGCTGATTCCAATGTTTCCATCACATTTAGCAGACTTTGAACTGGCATTTCATCGAAATGCTTACAAATAACTTATTTTATTGACCATATTAATAGGTCAAGAGAAAAATACTTGAAAAAAAAAATTTTTTTTTTAAATGATTGACGATCTTTGAAAAAAAATTGCAAAAAAATTGTTTTTTGGAATGTACTTGGATATTGATACGAGTAAGCACACTAAATTCATGCAGTTACTTTTTTAAGACCATATATTACGTTGAAAATCTGTTAGAGACTCGAGAAATTCTCAAAAAACGAGAGACTCGAAAAAACTCGGTCGCAAGAAATTGTTAGATTAGAGCTATGAATAATTGAATATGTGGCTGTTTATACGTACAATACCCACTTTTCAACGCACCAAGTAATAAATCTATCTTCAAAGTCAACTGATTACTACTATAGGTATAAAACCGCATTTATAGCAAAACTAATATTCAAAAAACAACCTAATAATCAGAAAAAGATCGGTGTGATACTTTTGATTTTAAGTCTTTTTAAATAAATACGTATCAACAAACATTTCCATACATAAAATCCCTTACTTTTATGCTGTTACCGTACTTTTACAATGAATGTCTTTTTTTTAACCACGACATGCATGCACAGACTCACACAAATGCAAAACTTTGTAAAAAATAAATTAAATTGCATAATTTTATACGAAAAATATTTTCCCGTCGTTTGGGAATATTCCCGGGAAGAAATGGGAAAGTATCGGGAATTTTCCCTACTCGGGAAAATTCCCGGGCAAAAACCCATCACTACCCAAAATACATCGTGAGCGGTCGGGCGACCGACGCGACGTGGTGATATGCTAGTGTTCAAATAAAATTCACTTGGATATTTAAGATTTATACTCGTATTTTTCTTGAGAAACCTATGCACTTATAATAACAACGATACTCTGCCTATCATTATGTTCTAATAAATCATACACTAGGATTTTCACTTGTTTCGTGGGTGTGATTACAAACCCTGGTACAACTATTTTTAGTTACTAAAAGTATTTTTGTTTCACGTGGAAATCGAACTAGCTACATGCAGGGCAACAGTCGATTGTTTAGCCACTCTGCTCTTTTTTTACATGGAAATAATAATTCATACAAATGAGTCCTCCCGCTCTGGGTGGAACGGAAGAGACTGTCAGATTCGTAGTGAGTAAAATCAAAGCTGTTCCTTCAATAGACTTTTACGTTCCAGGGTTTCCCGTTTAGTAAGTCCTGTGTTCTTTGCAGGAGTTTGGCCATCTATGCCCCGTCAGATATAACACTTATACATAGATTTTTAACTCTTACAATAGTTACAATATAATTATGAACTACTGTACTAGTTACAATAAAGCTTAGTCTGTACTC
Source organism: Agrotis segetum (assembly GCA_036375495.1). Lineage (NCBI taxonomy): Eukaryota > Metazoa > Arthropoda > Insecta > Lepidoptera > Noctuidae > Agrotis > Agrotis segetum. Next base: position 393,024 of record JAQSVV010000435.1, read on the forward strand.
CGTGTTATTAACAATGTAGTTTAGTCTATGTTAGTAACAATATAGCTAAGTCTATGTTAGTAACAATATAGCAAAGTCTATGTTAGTAACAATATAGCTAAGTCTATGTTAGTAACAATAAAGCTAAGTCTATGTTAGTAACAATATAGCTTAATCTGTGTTAGTAACAATGTAGCTTAGTCTATTTGGCAAATAAACTTGATATTATGATGATAGAGTGCCGAGCGCCTTGCAATGATTGTTGATTTCACTATCTCACAAGAATAGAATTTCGTCAAAGCTGAAAACAATAAAAAAATCAAGTATCATTGTACCGAAAGTCGTTATGGAATAATTGCAAAGACCGTACAAACACCTTGAGAGACTCTAATTGCGCGGCTGGCTCAAGGGTTTGATGCAGAAAGCGGATCTCTTTTGAACACGGCGCTCCTAGTGGGAAGGAGCACATTTTCCTCTCTCTGAAGCCCTAACCACCGGCTGATTTTACCCTGTTCCCCATGCTGGTGTACAGTCACAAAAATATTATCATTCTTTGTAACATCGCGACTTCACACGCGCCCAATAGAAGGTATTTGTTTATCATAGCTCTGAGCTGTCTAAACTAGACCAGTTGTAATAACCTCTAACAGACTGACAAACGAAATTACAACAATTTTTTTATAAATACCGTTTCTACTTTCATGTGCGCTTTATTTTAAACTGTTAGTTCGATGTTACAGTCTCCTCATCTCTAGTGATGCTCGTCTAAGCGTCCACCTCTTTTTAAAATATTCTATCCACAATAACCGATTGCTTTTACCTATAATAAAAAACAAAATTATTGCTATTGTCCTCAATAATGTTGCTGGAGTATCTATCACATCACAAATGTCTAATGCTAGAATTATTGTGCACACGAATAAATCTTTGATGAGTAGAAATATCAACGTAGCTAGATAGAGATATCGCCATCTGTTATGTGACGCACTTCCGCCGGGAGCCTTAATACGAATTAAAGAAAATATAACTATGACACCAAAAAAAAAGGTAACTGTATTAGGTATTATTTCAAATCCTACAGATATGTGATAAAACATATAGAGATCATCCGAATTTATCAAGTATTATACAAAATAAAAATATAATATTATTACCATTGATATAAAAGGTACACCCCATCCTAATAGTGTACTTTTAAGATACCTGTTACGAATATCTCTGTTGAAGACTTGTACAAAATCTCTCGCTCTGGTGATATCGAATTGTTGGCAATAGTGTACAAGCCAATCGGAAAAAATGACGAAGACAGCAGAAGTCGAATACAAATTGAACGAATGACAAAGGCGATTAGCATAATATCTTGAAATTCGACTTTATAAATATCAATAACGTCACCATAGCCTATAATGCTATTTTCCCCAATTTGGACGTTTGTTATTCTTTTATAATCTGCACTGAACTGCACACGTATCCTCCATGGATAATACCACAAGTGATACTACCAACGTCATCTTTGAGGCCATAGTTGGATATAATGAGAGTGCGAACGAGTACTATTTTTACGAAAAAATCAACGATACCATTTTGGTTGGGTTTTTTAACAACACTGCAAACGACACGACTGAAGTAAGTGAATATAACATCGTTGCAAAGAAAATTATTTTTATAGTCAAATACATAGAACTAGTGTTAAGTCTTGTGTCGGTTATATACGGAGTGATTTCCTGGGGAATCTTGAAGAAGTTTCGCCATATAAAGAATTATGTGATTATCAACGTCATGTTATCTAATATCCTGTATTTGTCTTCTGCTGTTTTCCTCCTTTCTTCCGATCGGATTGAATACTATTGCCAACAATACGATACCATCAGAGCGACCAACACTTGTTTTTTCAGTTTAATTACAGTTCTCATTTACAGTGACATTACTCGTGAGTACTGGGTACTCACTTTGTCCTATATGATATATATTGATTTTGTACAAGTCTTCAACAGAGATATTCGTAACAGGTATCTTAAGAGTACACTATTAGGATGGGGTGTACCTTTTATATCAATGGTAATAATGGAATATATTTATTTTTTATATTATTTGATAAAATCGGATGATCTCCATATGTATTATCGGATTTCTATAGGATTTGAAATAATACCTAATACAGTTACCTTTTTTTTTGGTGTCATAGTTATATTTTCTTTATTTCGTATTAGGGCACCCGGCGGAAGTGCGTCACATAACAGATGGCGACACCTCTACCTAGCTACGCTGATAGTTCTACTCATCAAAGATTTTCTCATGAGTACAATTGCAATATTTGACAAGAGCAGTTATGTTTGTGATGTGATAAATACTCTAGCAACTTTTTTGAGGACAATAGCAATTATTTTGTTTTTTATTATAGGTAAAAGAAATCGGTCATTGTGGATTGAATATTTTAAAAAGAGGTCGACGCTTAGACGAACATCTCTAGAGATGAGGGGACTGTAACATCGAACTAACAGTTTTTTTAATAAACGCACATTAAAGTAGAAACGGTACTTATAAAAAACTTGTTTGATTTGTTTTAATTTCTATATCTCTGTTCGACTGTGAAACTTTTAACGGCTCAGAGCTAAAAACAAATACATTCTACAGAGCGCGTGCGAAGCCGCGATGTTATCAAAAATGATAATATTTAAGATAAGCTATATTGTTACTCACATAGACTAAGCTTTATTGTTACTCACATAGACTAAGCTACTCGTATATTGTTACTCACATAGACTAAGCCATATTGTTACTCACATAGACTAAGCTATATTGTTAGTCACATAGACTAAGCTATATTGTTACTCAGATAGACTAAGCTATATTGTTACTCACATAGACTAAGCTATTTTGTTTACTAACATAGACTACTAAGCTATTTTGTTTACTAACATAGACTAAGCTATTTTGTTTACTGACATAGACTAAGCAACACTGTTACTCACATAGACTAAGCCATATTGTTACTCACATAGACTAAGCTATATTGTTACATAGACGAAGCTATTTTGTTTACTGACATAGACTAAACTATATTGTTACTCACATAGACTAAGCTATATTGTTAATAACATAGACTAAGCTATTTTGTTTACTAACATAGACTAAGCTATATTGTTACTCACATAGACTAAGCGATTACTAAGCTATATTGTTACTCACATAGACTAAGCTATATTGTTACATAGACTAAGCTATTTTGTTTACTAACATAGACTTAGCTTCATTGTTACTCACATAGACTAAGCTACATTGTTACTCACATAGACTCAGCTATATTGTTACTCACATAGACTAATCTATATTGTTACTCAGATAGACTAAGCTATATTGTTACTCTCATAGGCTAAGCTATTTTGTTTACTAACATAGACTAAGCTACATTGTTACTTACATAGTCTAAGCTATATTGTTACTCACATAGACTAATCTATATTGTTACTCACATATATAGAGTTAGCTATATCGTTAATAACATAGACTAAACTATATTGTTACTCACATAGACTAAGTTATATCGTTACTAACACAGTAGTTGATATAATATTGTCACTATTGTAAGAGTTTAGTAAGTTTAAATCTATGTATAGGTAAGTGTTATATCTGAAGGGACATAGAGGGCCAAACTCCTGCAGAGAACGCGGGACTGTCTAAACAGTAGACCCTGGAACGTAAAGGGCTATTGAAGGAACATTTTTGAATTTAGTCAGTACGAATCGACGCTCCACCTAAGGCGGTCCCAGGATTTGTAGCCAACATACTCGCCAGCACAAACAACACTAGCGTCATCTATGCAACGACGGAGAAACTAAAAGGTCTACATCGCGCAATCAAAGTCATCCGCAAAGGAACATCATATTATATCGAATATTTCGACATTAAATGTTGGGCAGAAAGCTCGACAGACACAATACCCGTCTGGTCGGAAAGTACCTTCCTATCACTTCGGTATAGAGGATCTTTCCACTCTGTTCCTCATACTCCTAAGCCGGTAGCCCCGAAGTGACGTCAGCGCAGTCTTCAAGCAACTAGACATCATCATCACCTGCATTACTTCCTCAAGCTTCCGAGCAGTGAGTGTCACAGCCAGCCAGTTTCAAACTGGCAACCCTGATCATCAGCATGTGCAGTAGCAGACGCATACCAGGTCAGCACCCTCAATCTCTTCAAGGGACCATGCTACCGGAATAGACACATCTCAGCCAGTCAAGTGCTTAACAACCTCCTGACTGTTTCAGCTTTCATTTCCATGGCGGTGCTTCCTCATCCTACCCACTGAATGCTATTCAGCGTCAGATTTGGACTAACTGGGATCTCGATACACTGCAGCGGACTGCTACAACTCGCCGTAAACATTGTGGCAACTACAACTGGCTTGGACTTCACTACTATCAACCTCTGGTTTCCGGAGGGGAGTATTTTAGCGAACATACTTGTCATCAAAAACTACTCTAGCGCCATCTATGCAACGACGGAGAAACTTAAAGTTACTACATCCGACTTTGAATGTTGCGCAGAAAGCCCACCAGATATAACACTGTTTCTGTGGATTGTTTATAGCTGAATTTTCTAACCACCGCGCGAACTCTTCACTGTAACCGTTATATTTCAGTCAATTTGAATAAAACTGTAAATACTCGTACTATTTACCTAAGCCTTTCCCAAGAATGTAATTATCTTTTAGTAACGATTATTTATTATGTTATAAAAATTGTTTTTTTTATCCTTTTAATTTAAATTTTCAACCCAAATTATAGTTAAATATATAATTTTCTTACATGTGCTCTATAATTTTGTAATCCTTACGAATCACCGGTAATAACATGGCTAATGTACACAATAAGCTAAAAAATGCTCATAAATTAAAAGCTACGGAACTAAACGAAACGAAAATTTTATGCGCCCCATCATTGGGCCCTCTCTGCGCGCTTGGAACACAACGCACCGCCGACCCGGGCACGTCGCACGTCCGTCACCGTGAGTGTCTAGTGTCTACCACTGCGGCTGGATTGTGAGATGGACGACGTCCTCTTCCTCACGCGTCCCGCCTCCTTCTTCGCAAGCATAACTGCTTCGCAGAAGGGGGCAACCGCTTCTCACTCCTTCTTGCCCCGCAGCATGGCCTCCTTCCTTCCCAATCCGACACTGTACCTCCCGAAACTTCCCGAACCTGCGTCTTAAGGTGGATTAGGATGCCTTGAAGCCTACTCCACTCCTCAAAGAGGGGTCTTACCGCCGCGATTGCGTCGTGCCCGGACCCGAAACCTTGAAGTAATCGGTGTAGACAATATCAGTATGTTCTATTCTTATTTTCGTTTTTTACTTATAGAGCTAACAAGCATTCTTTTTTAGCTTCAGCTTTGTATTTTCCAATATTGTACTGCTTTGTGCATTTAAGTGCGTTTTTAAAGCGTTCGGGCTCACCTTGTTTGATTTTCCTTGCTCGGTTCAATAATTAGACTTGAAAATTCTCCGTTCGTGTGAAACTCGTTACACTTAGGTGAGAGTACAGCAGCTATCGCGGTTATATTTTGTAGTAAAGTGCATGCTACGCCGTAGCCGGGTGCGTAGCTGCGTGCGTAGCCAGATGCGTAGCCGTACGTATGTCATCGGATACAGACATACCTACGGCTACGCACCTGGATAATGATCATGATCATGCAGAAAGCAATAAATGGGGATAGCAACTGAGGAATTAATGGAGCTTGTTCCAAGCATCGTCATTGGTTCAAATCAGTCCAAATCTTAAAGGTGCTTCAAAATAGTAGTCATTGGTCGGATTTGGACTTAGGTATGGTGGCGCCATCTACGATTAGCTTTGACCGGCCTTCCCCATTTGTCAATTTGAAAATGTCAAAGTTCCAGTTTACTTTACGTGAGAATAACTGAAAAGTCATGATAAGGCAATTAATTCAATTATTTGACCTTCTAATAAAAATCGATTAATATATTTATTAAATAAAAGTCTTGTGGGGTATCCCATAATACAGACTTTGTCAAATACATTTTTTTCGTTTTTGACATAGCTGTACCGATTATCTTTATCAAAGGAAGAGAAATAAACTTTGGATCGTGTTGTTTGTAAAAAAAACTTCAAACTTTTTAGTCAAACGTCAGTAAACGTGTATGTTTCCAAATTAACGTGTCTGTTTTTTGTGATATTTCGAAATAATAAACTAGTAGATAACACCATAATAATTTAATTATATACAAAGATAATACATTATGCTAAAAACTTGAATATCACAGGCCGCACCTTTACATACCAGTTTATTTAAAAAATAATGTAGGTCAGATAGACATTCCTTGCCTTCGCCAAGCTGCAAGCAACTTTTGCAAAATCATAGTACTTATGAATTGTGATACTTAAAATGAAATGGAATAATTATCTTATACAACATGTAACGTAATTAACGCACACCCTCAGACACCCCAATTAGAATGTTATGTTATAATCATAACACATATATTGAATTTTTAATTTAACATGACAAATGCATTGTTATTAACTAAATTACTTATTTTGCAGTAAGGTTTATTTTTCTTTATTTTGTATTGAATGACGGAATTTGTATTAATACAAATAAAAAGGCACTTTAAAGTCTATAATTAAAAGCAATGTGACTATAATTTCCGGAGTTTTAATTATTTTTGATAAAAAATTACCTACATTAAAAATGATAGAAATCGATTCAGTAAACGATTCTGAACAAACTAATTTCAGGCTGTGCGTTAATTATGTTACATGTTGTATAAAAGATAAGTATAATTCATCTCTTTTCATATTATGATTCTAATTTCTCATTATATTGGTTTTCATTTCAGACCCCTTCCGCCTTACCACAAAATATAAACATCTGTTGAACGCTTGCCTAAAAAAGTGTAACTGCAAAACGACTCTTATCAACGTGAAATGTCGATTTGACGTTGACAGTGTATTTAGACCACTGTTCAACACGATAAACATGTGTTGAACAGTTTCTTGTGGTAAGAGAGTGTTCCCATCATACTTAGTTGGAATAAGGCTAAGCAGATGTTGATGTTGTCGTTGAATTTGTGGTGTTGCTATTATGTTTCTGAAGATTTTGAGTTGGTTTAATTCCTTGTGACTTTTGTTTCGATCTCTTATTCAAGAATTCTCCCCACAATGCCCGGTTACTCTTCAAAACCACTATATACAAATCCAATGCTAATGTATTTAAGTATTCTAGTATCTCTCCTAATATATCAATTGCTAATAACTTTATTTGCAACAGTTCGAACACATAAGTTAAAACTATAATATTACTAAGTACAAAAATCATAGTAGAAATATAGAAACGCCGCCATATATTAGTAGACGAGCCGGTTTTACTGCTCCGGAACAGGGAAAATAACACTAATATGTAAATAATAAAGTTCATAGTAACAGGTATTAATAACAAAGCTTTGGCTATAGGAATTGTTATTATTTCTCTTGAGTAATACAAGTGTAGTAACCAACCACTGAGATAATATAAAGACATTGAGATAAGAGGAACACCCCACGCGAAGAGGCTGCTTTTCAGATACCTTCTATGAATGTCAAGGCGGAAAACTTGAACGAAATCCACATAGAAAATATAACACAACACTAGCAGCCAGCCATGGTGAGATAACGCACAGTACAACAGCAAAGATGAAGGTATCAATCGCACTTTCGGATTCCGTATCACAATTTTCTTAGTTTTCAAAGTTATAAACATTGCAAACACAAACAGACGCATTGTATTTGCAAATACTGCACTGAGCATCACATAATTTCTAAAATGTCTGAACTTTTTGATGAGGCACCACGATGTTACGCCATAAACTAGTGCTAAGAAAGTGGGCACAAATAAACTCCAGGCAATGTAGCTTAGAACTTTGAAGCCAACGAGACCTATGAAGCTTTCTGGTGCCTTAACACTGGTACTGTTAGTCATGACGGCGACGCGTGCGCAGGTCGGTGTAATTCGATGAGCAGTATCACGCGTCCACACCGATTCGCGACGCTTAGCGGTTTAATTCAACTGTAGTAAGTGGTTTTTCCTAGTATATAGATAATCATTTACCTCCCCTCCATTTACGTCGTTGATAGTCTTGTGTGTGCATTTTTAATGAATAGTAGACTTTATAAAGTGCTATGTGTGAGTGAACGGGTGTTATTCATCATCATCATCATCATCAGCCGGTGGACGTCCACTGCTGAACATAGGCCTGCCCCTTAGACCGCCACGCCGAACGACAATTCGCCACTTGCATCCATCGGTTGCCCGCGACGCTCACGATGTCGTCGGTCCACCAAGTGTGAGGCCTGCCTACGCTGCGTTTTCCGGTCCGTGGTCGCCACTCGAGAACTTTTCTTCCCCATCGGTTGTCAGTTCTACGAGAGATGTGGCCTGCCCATTGCCACTTCAACTTGCAAATTTTATGAGCTATGTCCGTGACTCTGGTTCTTCGCCGAACATCCATGTTCCGGATCTTATCCCACAAAGAAACTCCGAGCATAGCTCTTTCCATTGCGTGTTATTAGTGTGTAATTATACATTTATAAATGTTGTTATTATTAACTTGTTTATTCTCATGCTCGATAATTATTCCATGTGACACTTAGCAGTAGATACTAACGGGAAAAAGGACGTGTATAGGTTGTTAAGTTGTAAATTGTAATACCCAACAAAGTACTGTGTATGTACACTCGACAAAGTGGAATCATGACCCATTTTGACAACAAATCGTTTGAATCCGTCAAATTGACAAAGATCAAAGTCGTTACCATGGATATGTATGTTTACGCGAATGTGGACCTAATTGTATTTGAAAGTCTGTAAGCTTATGGTGGGTCATAATTCCACTTTGTTGAGTGTACAATTAGTTGTTCCGGGTCTAGGTGTTTGTGGATGTGAGTTTCTATGTTTGTAAACGCATCCACAACACAGTAGAAATTTCTAGTATGGAGCTAAGTTTTTTTTTTTTTTTTTTAGCGTGGTAAAATCATCAGATGAGTCCTCCAACCCCGGGCAAGGCGGGAGGGACTGTCAGACTTCTACTGACTAAAATCCCGGTGTCCTTCATAGCCTGTTATGTTCCGGGGTCACGGTAAGGGAATAATCCCGCAACCCCGGCAGGCTTTGGCCCTCTGAGATGGAGCTTAGTTTTTAAAAAAAATTGTTTACAAACCATGTGTATTTTACCAAAATCTGTTCAGTACTTTTAAGTCAAAAAGTAACAAATATCAATCTCCATCCATTGATCAGTATTTTTTGTTGTAATTATACGTTTTTCTTAAATTTGCAAGTTTATCGTATATGATTTCTTTCCAGAATTTGATCCTTATTAGCAACACTATCGAATGGTGTAATAATACAGGATGTGATTTTCTTTACAAAATCGGCGGGTTCGATTCCTGGCCAGGATGATTGATTTTTCTAAAATCCAATGTTGCAGTTTTAGTTTTCATCAAAATCGGCCTCCAAACTCCTTTCAAAGTTTTTCGATATTCCTCATAGTTTCGAAAAGAGCCATCCACGTCTAGTTGAAAAATTCACCTTGTATAATTTATGTACTTAGTTGATTTATTTTAACATCTTTTATAAGTTGTAATCGATTATTTTCCAAACATACCTGAACGCCACTGTAGAAGCGAGGCAGTCGCAACCCAACCCTGAAAGAACAAAAACAGATAAAATAATGTTCATTTTGTATTTTTGTATGAAACACCTATTTTTATCTCTTAGGTTTCATAGTAAAAATTGTTTATAACCACAAGTACTCTCAGCCCATTTACTCTGTTCCTCTCAGTTTCACACCCGCTGCTCGCTCCCTTAGAAATGGACTATACAACACAAAAACTATTTTAGAAATCGTACCATTCGTTCCTGAGATTAGTGTGTTCATACAAACTTTGAAGCCAGAGCTTACCAAACGTTCACGGGAAAATAGACCTAACCACTTTTTACACTTACCTATTGTGATTTAGCATACTCTTTCAATGTATACATAAATATTCGTACCCGCGACCGACATACGTCTTTAGGTACTATTATATATTCTGTGCATACGTTCCCGAAATCAGAGTAACAAGAATTCAAACTAACCTACTACTCCATGTTAATTGGAAAGACGCTCGGCGGCGCCAATTTAGATTTTTATATTGGTCAAGTTCACGTTCGTTCAATATTTTCAATCTTAATTTGAAATGAAATGAAATAATATTTATTTTTGCAAATAGGTTTACTCAAAACTTTTACACGTCGTCTTTGTACAAACTAGATGAAGCCGGTGTTTCGTACCTGACTACTCTGAGAAGAAACAGCCGAAACAAACTCAAAGGTCACCGTCTCTTTTAAAGTCCAGACATTAAATTGGTAGTCATAAGAGGGCCCTGTAGGTTAACGTCTGAGATGGTCTTTTGAGGAAAGAACCTCACAGATTTGAGTGGATCTGACAAGTCAGTGCAAGCATTTGTCAATTATCGTGTAGCTCGACTCATAATATTCAATAGTTGTGCTAAAATAAAACTGGCGTGGTTGGGTGTGTCGACTTTAACGCGTGTTTAGCACGCATCGAGGCACGAGGCATCGACATTTCAAACCCGCGCGCTGCGGACGCCGCTCGCGTCTCTCAAAATGACGCAATACGAATTTGAATATGGCGAAATTTCTACTCCATCAAAAGTAATGGGACTTATTGGTGAAGTTGTAACCAATGCAATAGCCTGGTTTTTTTTCGTGGCATCAGTGCTTGCGGTGTTATTCGGAATTATATCATGGAGTGCCCTCAACAAATTCAGGACATTCAGAAACTTCGTGTTACTCAGTGCCATAATAACGTATATGCTGCTTGCGTTAGTTGATCAGTTGTCTAACCGTTTCATTTCTGATGATGACGTGATAAATAATACAGCGGTTCAAGTGATACCATTGGCATTTTTTGTGTTCTTCCAAATGGTGTACCAGTTTTGGTTAATAGTGTTGTGCTACGTTTTCTCTGTTGATTTTGTGAGAGTTTTCCATTACGATAATCGTTTAAAATATCTCTGGAGTAACCTCTTTGCTTGGGGTGTGCCTTTCATAATAGTGCTCTTGTATGTGATTGTAGGTTCTGTGTTGATTAACAGGCCTGGTGATGATGCCAAAGATATATTTGACTTATCTATCGTTCTGTCTCTTCTGTACATACCTGTTGCGCTAAGTTTTATTACGTACATAGCAGTTGTGAGCCGTCTATTCTGTGGTGCGTCGACCAACAACAAATATAAAGGCTTTGCTATTGCCACGTTAATATTTACATTCAGTAATGTGTTTTTGTTTCAACTGGTTCCTTTAACATTAGAGAAAAATATTGTAGCTCTTGATATTGTTGGTGAAATATTAGAATATCTACTGATCATAGCATTATTTGTGCTTATAGTTATATTGAAGAGCAACTGGAAATTATGGCGAGAATTTATCAGTAAGAAAATGGCTCGTGAATCTGGTTTCATGTTGAGAGACCAAAGAATCTAGTCGGACTATTTTAAAGTACAGTCAAAATTCGCGTAACCAGTTTCGATAGACTTTGTTTTAAGATTAAGCCCACCGAATTATAATGTAATGAACTAATATAAGTAAAAATTAAAAATACTCTTCCATAGATGATGATAATAAACGTGTTTCGTTAATGTTATCAGTTGTATGTAAATAAATAAGGACAATGTGGTTTAAATGTTTTTTTATTTGATAATCTTTCTAATTACAAAAAAATACTGAAGAGCCGTATCTTTGTTGTAATTAGAAAGGTTATCATTATCTTTATCTAGTTATACATGTTAGGTTCGAACGTAACATTTAAAAAACAACTTTTTGAAAAACACACACCAATTCTTTATATAAAATTTCTATGATCCAGGACCAACATCAAAATATCAAACTCATCGTTGTTATTAATTAAGACAGATTTTAAAAAAGTAGGGCCTCTAATCCTACTACTATTATAAAGGCGAAAGTTTGTAAGTATGGATGTATGGATGTTTGTTACTCTTTCACGCAAAAACCACCGAACGGATTTGGCTAAAATTTGGTACACAGATAGTTTATAACCTGGAATAACATATAGGATAGTTTTTATCCCGATTTTATGTTTCCGTGGGATAATTTTCGAGTTGTAGCGGGTGAAGCCGCTGGCAACAGCTAGTCTATGCATATACCTACTTACATATAGTTAGAAGCACAGACTAGATAGGTTGTTAGAAGGTTCTGTAGAGAAACAATAAATTCATTTGCATTAATGTCACAGGCCGGCTCGCCTCTATGAGTCATCGGATCATTTAGACGAGGAGAAATTCTCGACTCAAATAAACGACTAACGAATACGATAGGTAATAAAAAAAAAACATAAAAATTAAAGTGAAAGGGTGCAATGCCTCGCAACTGAATATTGATTGTCTCCGTGTAAACAGAATCTGAAATCACTGACTTGAATGGCAAATATCGCACTCAAAGCGATTTGTTTGATAGTCTTACTATATCTTTGAACTTGAAACCAACGAGTTCTCTCAGCAATATGCTAAAATAGGCCTATTTGGCGCAGCTGTGAGACACACAGCATACCTAATTATAGTTTAGTTTTTAAGTTTTTTTTTTCATTTTTTTTGTCTAACAATATATAATGTGCACTTGTGGTGTGCGATAATGAACGTTTTTTTCTTTCTTTCTTTAGTTGAGAACTCGTAAGTAGGTAATGTTTTTCTTACATAAGTCACTTGAAAATCTCATCCTACTAATATTATAAATGAGATAGTTTGTGAGGATGTAGATATGTATGTGTATGTAGGTATGTTTGTTACTCTTTCACGCAAAAACCACTGAACGGATTTGGCTAAAATTTGGTACACAGATAGTTTATAACATGGATTAATACATAGGATAGTTTTTATCTCGATTTTATGTTCCCGTGGGATAATTTTCGAGTTGTAGCGGGTGAAGCCGCTGGCAACAGCTAGTGTTACATAATCGTAAGCCATAATTTAGCTCTCACCTGCATGTGAAAATTCTGCTACGATAATAATTATAGTGAGAATTGTTTGTGTTGTGACCCAAGCGTCCTGGGTGTCACCACTGCGAAGATCGCCCGGAGGACACGGTGGAGCATACGGTGCAAGACTGCAGCTTGGGCGGAGCACCGACGACGTGTCCTCACGGCTGCGATAGGCGGAGACCTCTCGCGCCCGGCATTGGTTGCGGCCATGCTGCGGGGCGAGACGGAGTGGGAAGCGGTCTGCTCCTTCTGCGAGGCAGTAATGCTCGCGAAGGAGGAGGCGGGCCGCGAGCGAGAGAGGACAGAGTCCTCCCTCCGCCCCACCCGCAGTGGTAGGACGCCCACGGCGACGGACGTCGCTTGATGATCTCCGGCCACCGTAGGCGCGGGCATGCGGGCAGCGAGTAAAGGGCAACTCGCTGCCCGACCAAGGACCATGCCCGGGTCGACGGCGCGTTGTGTTCCACGCGCGCCTCAAAGAGCGTCAGCATAATGATGGAGCCCCCCTCTCACAGGGCCAAAGCCTGCCGGGGTCGCGGGATTATTCCCTTACCGTGACCCCGGAACATAACAGGCTATGAAGGACACCGTGGATTTTAGTGACCCAAGCGTGCGATTTCTCGCCACGAAACGTGCGACGAAATCTCTCCATCTAAATGGTGCTTTTTACGATGATTCTGTCTCGTTTCCGCATAAACAAACGACGTGATAGTGACTGAGATAGTAGCTGGCGCCAGTAACTTATTCATTTTCGGAATGTTTGTGCGAATTTCAAGGATGGGAGGCCGGAGCGGGAGAGAAAAAGATCGAGCGAGTGGATGGCTAATATTTATGTATTTAGTTAGTATTTTATGTTTATCAGTTGTCTAGTACCCATAGCACAAGCTCTGCTTAGCTTGGGTTTAGATGGCGTTGTGTGATAGTTGTGGAATATTATATTATCCTACTAACCCTACTAATATTAAAAATGCGAAAGTTTGTGAGGATGTAGTGTGTATGTAGGTATGTTTGTTACTCTTTCACGCAAAAACCATTAAACGGATTTGGCTAAAATTTGGTCCAAAGATAGTTTATAACCTGGATTAACAAGAATAGTTCTTATCCCGATGTTATGTTCCCGTGGGATGATTTTCGAGTTGTAACAGGTGAAACTGGCAACAGCTAGTATTAATATAGTTAGAACCCCTTATCCGTTCTAATATTATCCATGCTAATACACCAAATACTTAAGTAGGTACTAATATTTTAAAGTTAAATCGTTTGTTTGGTTTATGCGTTAAAAGCCAAATTCGCAAAATGGCAACCGAGTCTCAAAAGGACAAGTTCTCAAAATGCCAAATTTTTTAAAAACCTAATTCTCAAAATGGCAAATTCGCGTAAAGCCTAATACGCAAAAAGACAAATGATCACAATACAATGGATTTTATTGCAATTTGGAGTACCTACTCGTACGTCGTACAGCTATAATTATTCTTGGAAATTTGAGATTTTTCCGCATGACATGCAACAATTTTGTTAAATTGAGTAGGTACCCTACCTACTACCTAGTAAGTAGATTTTTTTATTTGTAACAGTTGTTGGAAATTAGGTAAGGCTTTTTGCGCCGAAACCGTTTGTTTGTCTGGTTGAACGCGCTAACAAATTGTGGACTTCCATTGCACACTGTCCGAAATGTAACCAATAAAAAATTTGAATTAAGCCAAATATTTGAATATTTAAGTCTCTTGACCTCTTTATCAGCGATAGCTGTGTTCTCTCGTACCCTACACTCAATTATCGTGAATAAATTTATAGTAGAGCGTCCCGTTGCTAACATAAAAATAACAGGCGTTTTATTTTTTATACATATTAAAACCAACAGCAATAAATACAAAAGCTGGAGGTACCTAACTTATTGAAAAAAAAAGTATATAAATTATTTTTGACTAAAATTGTAATCAATCCGTCAGATAAATTATAAATTATCAAAAGACATTTGACTCGCATTTTTAACACGCTTTTATATTAGCTTCACCTGTAACTATATAATAGTAAGAAAATCTTGGAATCTTAATTTGACCCACTTCCCGGTCTTGCACACGCTCTGAGTTCTGGTGACAATGCATGACTAGCTAAGAAACGTCATTACACCACCTACACATAAACTACAAATCCAATGTGGCGGCCTCCCCAAAATAAAAAGTAGGCATGATGCGATCAAGCGCAGCGTAGGACGTCCACCAGCTAGGTGGGCAGACGATCTTATGAAGGCCACAGGATCACGCTGGATGCAGGCCGCTTATAACCGGTCCTACTGGAAGTCTAAAGGGGAGGCCTATATTCAGCAGTGGACTTCTTACGGCTGATGTGATGATGATGCGATCTAATGTATGGTGATTTCAAAATGTTGGCACTGTGCTACCGATTACTTGAAAGCTACAGAAAGTAGTCATAGTGCGAAGTAGGCATAACGAAACCGCTGGACTGCCCCGCTTAGGCAGAGCAACGCCGTGTCCTCACGACGGCTATAGGTGGAGACCTCTCGCGCCCGGCATTGGTCGTGCTGCGGGGCGAGACTGAGTGGGAAGCGGTCGCCTCCTTCTGCGAAGCAGTAATGCTCGCGCCGGAGGCGCGCCGCGTGAGGGAGAGGACAGCGTCCTCCCTCCACCCCAGCCGCAGTGGTAGACGCCCACGGCGACGCACGTCGCAAGACGATCTCCGGCCACCGTAGGCGCAGGCAAGCGGGCGGCGAGTAATGGGCGACTCGCTGTCCGACCATGGACCATGCCCGGGTCGACGGCGCGTTGTGTTCCACGCGCGCCTCAAAGAGTGTCAGCATGATGACGGGGCCGGGCTCTCAGGGCCGAAGCCTGCCGGGGTCGCGGGTCTTATCTCATTACCGTGACCCCGGAACATAAAGGGCTACAGAAGGACATCGTGGATTCTAGTCATTATAAGTCTGACAGTCCCTCCCGCCCTGCCCTAGATGGGTGAAAAAATAAAAAAAAATGCTTTCTTGCATGCTAAAAGCGTGTTTTGTTAGTTTTCTAAACTATATTTTTTTAAGTTTTGGGTCTCGTGAGCCAAAAAAATTGACTATTCTGATTAATTTGTTACTACAACTGACGGAGACGACGCTTAGGCGCGACTTGCGTAACCCAGTGCGGAGCACGCGGCTATTGCGGCGGTATAAGGCCCGTCACGACATGGAGGCGTGGATAGGTAGGAGGCACGGCGCTCACACCTTCCGACTGACGCAGATACTTTCTGGACACGGTTGCTTCGGAAAGTATCCACATCGCATAGGTCGAGAGTAGACGCCCGTGTGTCACCACTGCGACGGTTGCCCGGAAGAGACGGCGCAACACACGCTCGAGGAACGCTCAGCGTGGTCATCACAGCGTCGTGATCTGATCGCGGCGATCGGCGGGAGCGATCTCTCGCTTCCGACTATCGTTACGGCCATGGTCGGAAGCGAGAGAGAGTGCGTGAGCGGCCGTCGCCTTCTGCGAGGAAGTTATGCTCGCGAAGGAGACGGCGGAGAGGGGGAGGGAGAGATTTATCTATCCCTCTCAGCTCCCGTAGCAGACGCACCGGGCGCCGACGGGCGCAAACCGATCTGCGTCCTCCATGAGAGGTAGCCTGCAGCGGCTGACTTGGGACAGTCAACCGCTCGACCAGATACAGGCCCGAGGTGGAGGCCCGAGATGGTGGTGACGTGTCCTGCGTTGCCACTCGAAGAGAGGTGCGGGACCCGGCGATGTAGTCGGGTCAAGGCCTGCCTGGGAGCGGTGATTGTGCAAGTGGACAATCACCGCTTGAGGCAGTAGAGGTCACCGTATGGTTTTAGTCAGTCGAGTCTGACATGGTCTTCCTCCAAGGCTCCCCAGGACTTCCTCCAAGTCCATGAGGATTTCCACACGTTGAAAAAAAGTTGCGACTTTTAAAATTGGCATTACGTCACAACTTAGTCTTATTTTCTAGGGTTACGTACCCAAAGAATGAAATGGGACCCTATTGTTAAGACTCCGCTGCGCGCTGTCCGTCTGTCACCAGGATGTATCTAATGAACTGTGATAGTTTGTATGTCTGTTTTTACACGCGTTCCTTTACGCCTTGTGGAAGGGACATATTGTATTATTTCTAGGCCATCCTCATTTTTTAGCACGCATCATTAATTGTTTTCTATCCCACTCCGGCCTCTTAATAGTCAACATGACCTTCACCGCCCCAGAAACTGGTACTCTGTCACTGACATGGCTGTTTATTTATGCGGAAAAGAGACAGAATCATCGTTAAATAATTTTGATAACTCGGAAGAGTCAGTCTTTACATTAATGTTAATTTATTTGTGGTTGATTTACTTATTAAAATAGGCCCATGTTGTTAAGCAGGGATTTAAGGGGCCTTTGTTTTTTTTTTTGTTTGTTTGTGGTCTATATAAACATAATGCTAAGATTGTCACATGGTGTCCTTCAATACGACGAATACGAGACTGACAGTCCCTCCCGCTCTGCCCGGGCGGGGTTCCGAGGACACATTTGACGATTTTACCACCATAAAAAAAAACACAAATGTTGAAAACATTGTTTAAAAACAGTTTTAATTTAGACTGTGTTTTTTATCACACGTTTTAACTATTTTTCATTGCGAATGAATGGATATAAAATGAAAATACTCGTAAATTAATATTTACCAGTCTTAATAGCTTGACATAAACCCATATTTTTGAGTATATGCTTCTGCTTTGTTATCTTTTCCAACTTTATTGGCATTGTAATTAAATGACACTTAAGAGTAACATTAAATGTTTATTTTCCATTCGTTCGATCGTTATTTGTTAATATTCTAGAAATAAAATAATTAACTTATTTAAAAGTTTACACCTCGACATCGTGAGGGTCGCGGGTATCCGATGGATGCAAGTGGCGAATTGTCGTTCGGCGTGGCGGTTTAAGGGGGAGGCCTATGTTCAGCAGTGGTCCACGTCTTCCGGCTGATGATGATGATGATGACCTCGACCTACAGGTCGAATTAATTTGAAATAGGTAATGCACTAAGCTAAAAAGACCAAAAAAACACTTGTGGATGATTCACGCTACACTGGCCCAGTCACGGCCCGGTGTACCATAAATCATCCATAAATAATAATAATATAATAATAATAATATTCCACAACTATCACACAGCGCCATCTAGTCCCAAGCTAAGCAGAGCTTGTGTTATGGGTACTAGACAACTGATAAACATACTTATATATTTCTAAATACATACCTACATATTATAGATAAATTACACCCAGACACAGAACAAATGATCGTGCTCATTACACAAACATTTGCCCTGGGTGGGAATCGAACCCACGACCTCCGGCATAGCAGTCAGGGTCACTAACCACTAGACCAACAGGCCAGTCAAAATCAATTTAAACTGATTTTATAGATGGTACTACAATACTCGTATTTTCTCTCTTTCTAGACAGCATAGTAATTTTAAGCAGCTATGGTCAGAGTCTCGCTGTCATGCGGGTGGTAAGTAATCAGTGACTCGCCGTCCGATCATGGATTATGCCCGTCTCGATATTTCCGAAATAAGTCAGTTAGGACCTCATGTTGTCGGGGTTAAAATTGTTTCAAAAATTAAATAGGTCTAGTATCATCTATTTCAAGGAATGCACCCACTTACAAATCACCCTGTGTAATAAGCTTTACTCGTCATAAATAGTGTTTTTTTTTTGTTTTTACAATATTATTACTGTTGTTTTCTGCAAATCCCTGGTACAAAGTATACAGAGATGCGCAGAACGGTTTTAATATTGTAACCCACTGGTTGCAAAATAACTCCCTGACCCTTAACCCGGATAAAACCAGTATTTATGCTATTTTCGATGCGTAGTCAAAAAAATCAGCTACCATATGCCACTTCCATTACAGCACATAATTGTTGTAAAAGCTTAGTGTGCTCTTGCAAAGACAGCATCAGTTAAATAGTCATTTTAAACTGTAACCTATCCTTTTTAGAGAACATAATCACCTGCTCACTTCAAGGATAAGGAAACATGATCTACGTGTTCAAGAATTTCAGACATGTTGCGCCATCAAAATTAGTGAAACAAGTATACTTAGCCCTCGTGCAGTCCATTCTCCAATACTGTATCACTGTTTAGGGAGGTGCACATAAAACTATATTAAAACCCTTAGAAATTGCTCAGAGGGCTGTTTTAAATGTTAGTACCTAGTTTTCGTCCATATTTGTACCCAACCCATCTCCTTTATGAATCATGTGGGGTCCTTACAGTGCGACAACTACGATGCACCTTTTCTATGTGAGAGCTGATAGAGCGAATGTTTTGATAATTTTTGTATTTAAAATTATACTTGTTATTACCGCAATTCATATTTTGAAAAAGTTACAACATGTCACTGGCCTGCAAATTGCAAAAAAAATGATTTCGCGGGCTACATCGACGCAATCACCATAAGGTGTTGATCGAGGCTCTTCGCAATAAGGCCATTGACCGTAACGACTATCGGTACAATACTACTGAGTCCACGTCCCACATGTCGACAATCTCGTGTGCTAAATCAAGATATTTGATTTTTTTATCATTTTCAGCTTTCACGAGATTCTCGTCATGAGGGACGGTGATATCAACAATCATTGCACAGCGCTCTCGGCGATCTACCACCACTATATCAGGCTTATTGGCTACTATAGTCCTGTCAGTGATGATAGATTGATCCCAATACAATAAGGCATGACCGTTTTCAAGAACTACTGGGTCGGGCACATACCTGTAGTATGGTACTTCAGAATTCACAAGGTTGTACTGCAGGGCAAGTTGCTGGTGGATAATCCTAGCTACTAGATTGTGTCTGTGCAAGTACTCGCCGTTAGCAAGACGAGAACAACCTTTTTATTATTATTATTAAGTTTTTGACAAAATGGCTTTTTTTTGTCGTGGTAAAGCGTTCAACCAAATCCATAAATTATTTTAATTTATCAATTGGTTTGTGTGTAAATACGATAATTATGTAAGTATAGGTTTGTTGTAATTAACCAACTTATCAAATAAAAACATAAATTAACATGTAATTTTTTATTTTCATACAGAACAACAGATCGATCCACAGATTTTTGTTTCACAAATATTTCAAATATAAGTATTTGGTGCTTGTATTTGTTTTAGAATATATTAATTGTTTCACAGACTATTCAATTCAATGAAATTCAAAAACCCGGATTTATTTATTTTTTGTTTGTTTGTTTGTCTATTGTTTGTTCAGTATATTTTTTCATTGTCGAAAAATGCACAGAGAACGTACGATGCAAAAGTGCACAAAGCGAGCTCGGGACTTCGGGCACCCCGATTTGTCTCGATTCGAGGTTTTTTTTTAAACCACCCAAAAGTAGGAGCCCCGTAAATGGGGTCTCCGTTGACCGGGCAAGCATGACGTCATTTTATACATATTCGTAGAAATTAAATATGAAGTATGGCAAAATACACGGAACAAAAAAATATTATTCAAAACTCAAAAGTTGTATTATGAGAAACGAAATTTTACTAAACTAGTAAAACAACTCACAACTCAACAGATCATTAGGCTTAACGATACACATTTTATCAACATTATCTATTTCTACATTAGAGAAAAATAAAGACATTTGTATTGTACTATTATAACATCATTAAATTATTTGGTGGGCTCAACTTTATCTTGAAACTCAAAGGTCATTAGTCTTTCGAAATAGGTTACGCACGTATAACAAAATTTGTGCGTCTGACTGTATTTTTAAAGTACTCTGATTAGATTCTCTGATCTCCTAACATGACACCAGATTCAGGTACCGGTCTCTTATTGAAAAAATCTGTCCACAATTTCCAATTACTTTTCAATATAACCATAAAAACAATCAATGTTATAATCAGTAGATATTCTGATAATGCTCCAATAACATCAACAGCTAAACCGTTGTTCTGAAATAGTGAAGCCAGCGCGATACCTATAAAAACATTACTGGGTGAAAATATTAATGTGGCAATAGTGAGCCCTTTACATTTATTGTTATTGTTAGTGGACGCACCACAGAACAGGCGGCACACAACCGCTATGTAAGTAATAAAACTCAGCGCAAGAGGTATGAAGAACAAAAGCATACCTGTCACACCTATAAATATATTTTTGGCATGACCAGGCCAGTTAATTAATACAGAACCTACAATCACATACAAAAGCACTGTTGTGAAAGGCACACCCCAAGCAAAGAGGGTACTCAATACATATTTTAAACGACTATCGTAATTGAAAACTTTCACAAAATCAACAGACAAAACGTAGCACAACACGAGTAACCACAACAGGTACACCATTTGGAAGAACACAAAAAAAGCCAATGGTATCACTTGAAGGGCCGGATTATTCAACACGGTTTCTCCAGTAATAAAATGGTTAATTATCTTCATAACTAACGCTAGCAGCATGTTCGCTATAAGGGCACTGATTAACACATAGTTTCTGAATGTACGGAATTTCTTGAGGACGATCCATGATATAATTCCGAATAGCACCGCAATCAATTCTGCCACGAAGAGAATCCAGGTGGTTAGGTTTATTGCAGCTTCGCCGAGAACTTCTCTTAAATTAGTCGGTGTTTCATTATCGACGCCCGCCATTTTGAGAGACGCGTGCGCCTACGGATGCGCGCGTGTGTGAACTGTTTTTGTGGGTAGGTACCTCGATGGCTGCTAATCAAGCGCCAGTCGACGCGCCCCACCACGTTTACTTATGTTTAAACAACTTATGTAGATTAGCGGCCGAGTTCAATAACGTACTGAAGTTTAAACTCGGGTAGCTACCAGAGCTTAACTCTTACTTCTGATCTATATGTTACTGGCGTCTCAATAAAAAAATTTAGTTAACCACGATCGGTCCATACCTGCAGTTTGGACACAAAAAAAGAAGGGTTTCTTTTTTTAATGTCGTTCGACTCTGTTTCAGGTAAGGATCTTTGAATAGAAAGAAAAAACGGGATCTCGGAACTTTGGTCAGCAAAAAATTAAAATAGAAACATTATGAGGCTGTTTCGAACTTTCGATAAGTTCATCACGTGAAGATGATTTTATTGCAGGTGAAGGAAAAAATCTGGACAGTAGAAATTGGCCAAAAAGTACTCGTAATTTTTTTTTATCATAAGGTCTAAAGTTTACTGCAGTACCTAGTCAATGTTTTAAAATAAGATTTGAACCACTTCTGCTCTCCAGAAATTATCCTTTCCACACAACGAAATTATCATTAGGTACATAAAATTAAGTCAAACAGTATCTTATAAAATTGGTAGGTAATTTTTTTGTTCATTGTATGAAACAATGCATTGTAGGTACCGCCAAATAAAATACACCGGCCTCATACATCTCATTATTACGGAAAAAGCCATTATTTTAATGAGTTGTAAATAGGTACTATTGCTACCAGCAGTTAATCGCCCGATAACTGACCGTTAACCTAAACAGACTAAAGTTAAAAACAAAAGTGGTACCTATTGAAACGGGGTGCCCTCTATCTGGCAGAAACTTGTTGCTCCGAACCTTATTTGGCAGAACTCATTTGGCAGAAACTTTTTTAAACGAACATTGTTATGGTATAAAAAATGTTTAGTATAATTGTTTTTTGGCCTAATGTTTTTATGCCCGAATTTAAATTGGGATACTTTTAAGATGGCAGAATTCTATTGGGCATAATTACCTTTGTCAGAGTTATAATTTTGCATATTTTCATTAAGCATAATGTTATTTAGAGCGCCGATTATTTGGAATAATTTGACTTAGTATACGTTGAAGATCACAGAATTTCAGAATAGAAATAATTTAAGGGGCAGGTCTTGTAAAATTCACGCTCGCCGAATTATTTGCGTAACTTTGTTTGTGATTTTTGAACAAAATAGTGCAATAGCTTGAAATATTATTATTGCACATAAATAACCATAATATAAGTAACAGCTAGTTATTTTTTTAAAGTTGATTTAAGTAGATTATATTTGGTAAATCAAGCGTTCCAAACAGCTCTTTCCTGCCCAACGTCATTTCGAGTTACGTTGGTGCACTCAATCTGAGACAATGAAGAATTCATTTAAAAATCTGATCAGCGCATAATGACCGCAATATCCTCGTCTTCAAACTGCGCTGATTAGTTTTTTATATTTATCTTCCATTTTCTTAATTAAGATGGCAGAATATCATCAAAATTCTCGGATTTCATCTCTTAATAAATGGTTTTTTTTTCATAGGAACTATGCATCGTAGGTATGTAATATTACATTATCTTGATGTCAACAGATCAATAAAGCAAATTCAAAAAAAAAATTGTACCTAAAGCGCTTTTTTTTAACAAAAAAAAAATATCTCAAATAACCTCTCAAAAAGTGTTTATAAACGAGAATTGCAAGAGAAATTCCTTAGTGGCCGGTGGACGGCCGGAGCGATTGGACGTGAGGTCCACGACGAATTTTTGTTGGTCCCTCTCGCTCGCACCTTCTCTCGCTCTAACGGTGATGACGCGCAGTTACGCATCTCAGGTTGCTCTACTTTATTATGTTAAAATATATTTTTTAACCGACGGAAAAAAAGGAGGAGGTTCTCAATTCGACATGTATATATTTTTTATATTTTTTTATTAATGACCATTTTTTACTTTCTCTAAGGTGGTCCAATATCAAAAAATCTTTTTTTTTGTCGGACAGAGTTTATCAGAAAGTTGGTCCCATTTAAATATCAAAATTAAACTCAGCCTATAGGGGTAGAAAAAGAGGAATTAATTGTCAAATTTCCTACAGAATTTTCAGTTGTGAACCGATTATTATTGTTAAAAGATATGGAGAAGTAACTAAACAAGTTGGAGCGAATTCCGACCTTATTGACATTTAAAATTTAGTTTGTTTTTTCTCACTTTCACGATCGCTAACATTGCTCCTTCATTAAAATCCGGTTTTTGCATAAATGTCAGTAAGGTCGAAAATAGTTTGAACATGTTTTTTAAATTGCTTAACGATAGCAAGTTAAAAAACAGCTTCAAGCGATTTTCGCCCTTATTGACATTTAAAATTTAGTTTGTTTTTTCTCACTTTCACGTTCGCTAACATTGCTCCTTCATTAAAATCCGGTTTTCGCATAAATGTCAATAAGGTCGAAAATCGCTTGAAGCTGTTTTTTTAACTTGCTATCGTTAAGCAATTTAAAAAAACATGTTCAAACTATTTTCGACCTTATTGACATTTAAAATTTAGTTGGTTTTTCTCACTTTCACGTTCGCTAACATTGCTCCTTCATTAAAATCCGGTTTTTGCATAAATGTCAATAAGGTCGAAAATCGCTTGAAGCTGTTTTTTTAACTTGCTATCGTTAAGCAATTTAAAAAACATGTTCAAACTATTTTCGACCTTATTGACATTTCAAATTTAGTTTGTTTTTTCTCACTTTCACGTTCGCTAACATTGCTCCTTCATTAAAATCCAGCAAGTAACAAAACCGTTGGTTTCTCTGTCTCCCGGTGGTAATGGACTGTGCCTATGACAAGGAGTGCAGTCCTTGGATGGGACTGTCAGATTTGTACTGACTAAAATCCACGGTGTCCTTCAAATAGCCCTTAATGTTCCGGGGTCACGGTAATGAGTACCGCGACGACAGCAGGCTTTAGCCCTCTAGAGGGGGACCCCGTCATCATGCTGACGCTATTTGAGGCGCTCGTAGGACACAACGCGCTGTCGACCCGGGCATGGCCCATGACTTTTTTTTCATGATAAAATCATCAAATGAGTCCTCCCTAGGCCAAGCGGGAGATACTGTCAGACTTGTACTGACTTAAATTCACGGCGTTCTTTAATAGCCTTTTATTTTCTGGGTTTACCACTGCGGCTGGGATGTAAGGTTTACGCCAACGACGATATAATACTAGACTCGTAATAACAGGCGACCGATGTCTGCCAACACATTAGGCAAAAAAGTCTTATATTCGTCTCATTTCGACCAATCCTGTGAGCCGTAAACATACGTTGAGACAGAACAGACCTTCAGTTAGCCAATCACAACGCAGTACCCCGTCCCCCTCGCTTACGTAGTACCTCAGCGAGTTGGCAGAATATTTTTCGTTCCTTAGATCGTGCATGCGTAGTCTAGTATTATATCGTCGTTGGTTTACGCTGTCCTCTCTCTCACGCGTCCCGCCTCTTCCTTTGCCAACATGACTGCTGCACTGACCTTTTTTTAGGTTTAATTAGTTAAACACGATTGTGTTTAACAAATTATACCTAACAGAATTTAACCTATGAGAATATTTAAATAGTATTAAAACACTTGTGTGATACTCGTATTATTACAAACCAAACAGGGTTGGCATGATGAAAACAAGTTGTTTTAAAACACCTGTTTAAAACAGTTTGAAATTAAACAGTGTTTTTTATTACCCGTTTCAACTACTTTTTAAGGCAGATGAATGCATATAAAATGAAAACAAATTAATATTCAGGAGTCTAAATAGTTTGACATAAAACCTTTTGAGTTTAATGCCATTGTTATGTCATATTTTTAACTTTTATTGACACTGTAATGAAATAATGCTTAAATTTTTTAGGAAAAAAACATCACATGTTTTTATTCCATTGATCATTTTTCGTAAAAAATTCATTACAAAGGGTGAATTTGAAAAGATGTAGTCTAGAAATGAAACATAATTGATATAATAATATATACGTTTCGACATCAACAAACAAGGTGGAATTAATTTAAAAAAAGAACCAGAAACTAAAAAAAAACACTTTTTTAAAACATTTTGAATTGTTACAGTTTGTTTTATATCTTAAAAAAAAACTGTTTTTTTTTCCAACCCTGAAACCAAGTCATATTAAAACTCCTTATTAAGCAAAAATTCTATAACTCCTTTTAAATAATCCTTAGTAGAGCAATGTTCATACCGCATCAAAATTGTTTTATAATAATTCAGTGGGCAGGATGTATGCGGGGGATTGCGGGAAGGGAGCCCGAAATTTGACGTACGATCGACTGGCCGAACGCGATTCAATTTTGTGCAAAAGAAGACGGCAGCCTTAATAGTCATAATAAAAAATTAAAAAATTGTTTTATAAAATCAATATGGTGTGCTACAAAAGTTAGTGACAGAAATGAATCGCTGCAAAACCGACTTCACGTAGTCTTGTCTGTCCTACCCCTAGAGTGTAATTTATAATCGCGTAGGCGCGGAGGGGCGAGGCGGCCTGCAAGCTGAGGAGCAGGTGGTTTTACCGCACACCGCCGCGGCTGAGGCTGGCCGGCTTGCCGGCCAGCAAGCTGAAGCTGCGGTGGTGAGCGTAAAATCATCTGCGACGATTAGCTCGCGTGGGACCGCCGGAGACCCGCAGCGCCGGAGCCGTGACAGAAGCCATGCCTGCTGCCATGCCTGCTGTGAATTTTCTGCGATATGATGGTTATACTTTTGATTATTATGGATATAAAATATATGCCAAAAGATGATTCTGGTTGTGAACTTTCTACGATATGATGGTTATACTTATTGATTATTATGGAAATGAAATTTATGCCTAAAGATGATTCTGACTTACAAAATTATGGGTTTCGGTGTTATGGTAAATGAGTGTATGCCAAACGATTTTCTGCGAAAAGAGGTTTATGCTATCCGTTGCTATGCAAAATAAAATTATGACGTAAAAAGTTCTGCTATAAAGGGTGGACCCATTGAAACGCTCTACGTTTTTTTACTATAGCTTTACTTAACTGCTTTTCAAAGACAGATCAATGTTAAAGGTAGATATTCTTAATCTATCTTGAGTTTATTGAAACGCACAAATGCGGTTACAGCTACCAAAGATAGGTAATTTAGCAGATGGTTTAAGCAAGGGCGGATCCAGCTTTTACATCAGGGGGGGGGGGGGTCACCATGTCGCAGACAGCTTGTCTCTGATTTGAAAGAAAGACATCCCGAATACCGTGACCCTGGAACGTAAAGGGCTATTGAAGGACACCGTGGAATTTAGTCAGTACGAGTCTGACAGTCCCGCCTTGCCCTGGGTGGGAAGACTCATTTGATGATCTTACCACGATTAAAAATAGTCTCTCTCTCTCTCTTATTCTTTATTGTACACACATATAATTAAAATAACACTTCACATAAGGGTAAGTTATGTACAAAGGCGAGCTTAACCCAGAATTGGATTGAAATATAAATTGGATTGAATTGAATTGTCTCTCCAAGTACAATTGCACCAATTTCACAAAGAATAAAATAGTTACATAATAGAAGTTATTATTACAATTTATTTTTCGCGAGCATTACTGCTTCGCAGAAGGAGGCGACCGCTTCCCACTCCGTCTCGCCCCGCAGCATGGCCGAAACCAATGCCGGGCGCGAGAGGTTTCCGCCTATCGCAGCCGTGAGGACACGTCGGTGCACTGCCCAAGCTGGGCAGTCCTTCACCGTATGCTCCACCGTGTCCTCCGGGCGATCTTCGCAGTGGTGACACCCAGACGTTTCCTCCTTCCGCATTAGACACAGGTACCTCCCGAAGCACCCGTGCCCGGTGAGGACCTGCGTCAGGCGGAAGGTAAGGACGCCATGACTTCTCTCCAGCCACTCCTCAAAGAGGGGTCTTACCGCCGCAATTGCGGCGTGCCCGGCCGTCGGTCGCGACAGTCGTTCCTTCCATACTGCCCTGAGATCGCGCCGGAGGTCTTCCCGCCGCGCCTCGACTTCTCGAGGCAGCGGGGTCACGCCCCGGCGCTGCGCCTCCACGCGCCACTCATAGACGCGCTGGAGGGCAGTCGCCTCCAGTAGAAACATTCACATAGTTCCGTACCTTAGCTATTACATTCTCGCAGCAGAACTGCATAGCTCATATCTCTGGTGGAAAGGTACCATTTTTTTTAGGTAAAATCATCAAATGATTCCTCCCACTCCGGACAGACTTGTACCGACTAAAGTCCACGGTGTCCTTCAATAGCCCTTTATGTTCCGGGGCCACGGTAAGGAAATAAGTCCCGCGACACCGGTGGAATGACCAATGAGCTGCACCGCGCGTAACAGTTTCAAAACCCGTCTTACTTCTGGACAAGTTGTTTTTGTTAAATTTCAGATATTTTTTTTCATTTTGTTTTTGTGCTGTTGCTTTTTTTTATTTGTTCTAACACAAAATTAGTAGCACGTATTGAAAAAGTGAAGTCAAATAATATTTTTTTTCAAAAGTTATGTTTTCGTTTTGAAGAACCATCACTTTCTCACAGCCCAACTTCTTGTAGGCCGCCTGCCTACGAGAAGTTGGGCTGTGAGAAAGTGACAGAGCTATACAAGTCGTCTAGCGCCATCTCGTTCACTCACTGGAACAAGCCTGGTTTTAAAACGTTGTTATACACCCCCTGGAGCTAAAATAGACCGAATGGCGACCATTCAAAGCAATCATGCGCACAGGATGCTACGTCGTAGCTAACACCTGGCTACGCCGTAGCCTGACATCTTACTACGCCGTAGCTTTCACCAAATTACCGGCGGGTGTAGCATTTCGCAATTTCTGTGCTCTTTCGAAATACATTTTTCATTACTTTTTACATACATTTTTTGTTTACGTCAAACTCGATACACCTGTCTATGTATAAAAATCAATGTACAAAAATTCAAAACTGTATTATGAATAACCGTGTTATGATACCTGGTTGTCCGTTAAAAAAATGCTCATTTCTAGGCGTATTAGGTGGAGCGGAGCAGAGCGGAGAGCGATTAACCAGTCACATGGCTTGAAATCCACATCTCTTCTCCACTCAAGCCATGTGATTGGTGAATCGTCTCAGATTCGCTCCGCTTCAGTGGAAACGCAGCCTTACACTAGTTTGGCAATAGGTAGGCAATAGGTACCGAACCGTACGGTGCAGTATAAACGAGTTCATAAAAAGTATGTTTAGAAATAAATAATCAGCATACTAATATTTCAACTACATGACTAACTTTAAAAAAAAAACACCACAACGCCCTGGGCCTCAGATCTGCGTGGACGCCCGTCACTGCTCGTAAGCGCTCTCCGAACGACGCACGCGCATCATGACCGAAAACGGTACTAGTGATTATGTTACCAGTGAATATGATACTAGTGAATATAACAATGTTGCCAGCCCATATAAATTTGTATCCCTCGTCGGTGAAACTACGCTTCATGTCTTTGCCTGGGTTATCTTCTCCGTCTCACTTGCAGCGTCCATTTACGGATTGACGTCGTGGTGTATCGTCAGAAAGTTTCGTCTTTTTAAAAATTTCGTCTTCTTAAGTGCGGTTATAGCAAATACTTTACGGTATTTAGTGTTTATCCTATATTTTACTGTTTTAACTGAAGATGAAGATTTGATTCAAAATGTGGCAGTGCGTGTATTATCTTTTGGTTTATTTTTATTCCTTTCACTATCTTTTCATTGTTGGTTGCTTGTGCTGTGTTATATTTTTTACGTGGATTTTGTAAAAGTTTTTCGACTCGATGTTCATAGAAGGTATCTGAAAAGTAGCCTGTTTGCTTGGGGTCTACCTTTTATAATAGTATTTGGTTATTTTCTAATCGGATGGTTAATTTTTCTGTATTATTCTACTGAAATTATTTCAGTACCTATCGGTATATTCTTGCTGTTAATTCCTGTAGCGATTAGTTTATTTATTTATATAGCTGTTTTATATTCTCTGTTTTTTAGAAATGCAACTTCTAATGTATTATCTACTCATAAATGGCGTCGCTTCTACATAGCTACGTTGATTTTCGTATTCAGTAATATTATAGTTCTAACTGCTGTTCTAGAATTATTAAATGTACAAATCTTGATTATTGACGTTATAGGGGAATTAGGCGAGTACTTGAATGATATAGCATTGGCTGTGTATTTAGTCGTAGTGAAAAGTAATCGGGTATTATGGCTAGAATTTCTTAACAAGAGATTCAAACGAAAGTCGCTAGAAATGAGGTGAAATGATATTTGAAAACAGGACCGTAGCTAGGATAGAATTCAAGGCACGGCAGTGATGGGTAAAGGAAATTCATTCTTTATCATCATCAGCCTGTAACGTTCTCTGTACTGGAACACAGGCCTCTTCTTTGAGACAGGTGGTTTATAATCCACCACATGGGCCTAGCGCGATTGGATTGGTAGATGTCAAAATTCTTCGAATTTTTAGGTGTAATGACATGTCAATTTCCTCACGATGTTTTCCTTCGATGTTAAGTTTCAAAAAGCTAATGTATTAAAAAAGAAAGCAACCGACTCCTGAAAGCAATGTTCTTAATTTTTTTTGTGGAGGTTTTTAAAATCGGTATTTTTATTTTTATTTTGAAGTTGTTTAATTTTAGTTAGATTTCCGATACGGAAGAGTCTCTCAATACTTGTTTAAAACGATGTTCCAATTACTAATATGTGTAGCGATTAAGGAAATAAATGTTTTTTTTTAATGTTTTTTTTTTTTTCGTGTTTGTAGGGGTAAGGCCCCACGGTGCCCACCCTAGCTACGGCCCTGTAAACATCATTGAGGATAAAGTAGTCAGTGCGTCTAGGAATCCAGTTATTAAAAACGTGAACAGGTTATACTGCTTGCCAGCAGCAGATGATTGACCTCGATCTACGATTTTAACTATCAAGTTACGAGAGATAAACTATTCAAAAAACCCAGTGGGTTTTTAATTTACAAGACTTTTTTTATATCCAAGTAACTGTTAAATTCTTGACCTATTCTTTTACAATTACAATTCACGCAATTATAATTGTAGGAGAATAGGCAAGATGACTGAACACAACCGTCAGTTAGAATAGTAAAGTCAGTTTATTTTTTTAATAGCCTGCTCTGTCCCACTCCTGGGTAAAAGCCTCCCTCCACTCCTTCCACTTCTCGCGAGCTCGTGCGTCCTCCTTCCAATTTGGACAGAACCTGTCCAGTTCGTCCCGCCATCTCCTTCGCGGCCTGCCGCGACCCCGTCTCACTGTATCAGGCAAAACTCAGAATATAGCTCTCAATTAAAAATCGAGTCGTAGTTATTATAAGGTTATAATTTTATTCTGTTAGAAGGGTTAATTATTAAACTAAACACCGACTTCATGTTACGCAGCGTGCTATGGAAAAGTCTATGCTTGGGGTCTCACTAAGGGACAAAATCCGGAATGAGGTCTTACGGCATAAGAACAAAGTTACAGATATTGTCCAAATACTCGTAATATGTAGCAAAGCTGAAGTGGCAATGGCGGTCATGTCTGCCGTAGAACCGACGATAGGTGGAGTAGGAGGGTTCTCAAATGGAGGTAAGCGTTGGGTGGGACGCCCCCCGGCAAGATGGACCGATGAACTGAAGAAGGTGGCTGGCAGTGGCTGGATGAAAAAAGCTGGAGATCGTGCTCGCTCGTACTATGTCCAACTGACTGCAATAGGCTGGAATGATGATGAAGAAACTAAATTATTATAAGTAGAGTATCGTAAAAAATATTTTTTAATTATCCTAAACACCGTCAGTTGGTAATGCGGTCAAGAGTCTTAACATAAATCAGTCGATAATCGAAACAAATACAATAATATATGATAATAATTCATATAATTTATGATATTATGATTTCCATAAAGTATACATCATCACTGTACTGTCAAACCGACTTCCTCTTACCAACCTGTTTTTAAAACTTGTACGCATATTTACGATTACATAATATACCCATATACTTCTCACACATCACCTATGACTTAGTTAGAAAACAAGTTTTGATATAATTTAAAACACTGTATCGGTACGAACGCGTGCCACTGCTTAGAAGCGCGCGCCAACCAGCGCACGCGACGCTCATCATGGCCAACAACAACAGAAGTGATCACAACAACACTATCAATGATACCAGTGGATATAACAGTGATAACAACATAACAAGTGTTGACGGTCCATACAAATTTGATGAACTAGTCGGTGATGATGCAATGGTCATCATAGCCTGGATTCTGTTCATCCTGACTCTCGTTGCGACCATTTACGGAGTGATTTCTTGGTATTTTTTAAAGAAGTTCCGGCTTTTTAAAAACTATGTGATTCTCAGTGCAATTATAGCGAGAATGTTAGTGTTTCTGTGTTACATTTTAAATATATATCTGTTAAATGAAGAGTTGATGCAATTTCCAGTAGTCCAATTTTGTGGTCTAATTTTGCTTTTGTATTGTGCACTTTCCTTTCATTGTTGGTTACTAGTGTTGTGCTACATTTTTTATGTAGATTTTGTAAAAGTATTTCGTCTTGACATTCATAGAAGATACCTCAAGAGTAACCTATTTGCTTGGGGCTTACCTTTTATATCCAACTTAGTTATCATTGCTCCTACATTGTTTTTCTACGTTTATGACCAAGAGAAAATGTTAAAATATGAAGTGTTGATAATCCTCCTAATTTTAATGTTATTAATTCCCGTGATTATTAGTTTTATTATTTATGTAATAGTTTTATATCGTTTATTCCACGTGAATAAAGTAAAAAAATGGCGTCGCTTCTACATAGCGACTTTAATTTTTATACTGAGTAATGTTATTGTATTAACTGCTTCACTTGAATTAATAGATATCAGGATCTTGGCCATTGATGTTATTGGTGAATTAGGAGAATACTTGAACACAATAGCATTGGTTATTTATTTGATTGCTTTAAAAAGTAATCGAGCAGTATGGCGAGAGTTCTTATACAATAGGTTTTATAAAAAGTCGTTTGAAATTAAATGAGTGTGAGCAAGATCCTTTACTATCAATTTTGAGAACGGTACCTATAATAAGTTGTTCATAATAATGAACAACTTCATAATAAAATGTGAGAAAAACAAAAATATTGGTTTGATGCAACTTCATTCTGTTTTTATAGGACTGTGGAAGTTGGTCAAAGCAAAATAGTTTTTATACGTGTCCCACTATGGGTCATTTTAAAAGAATCGCTTTGTATATTATTTTACAGAAATAAACAAACTTCAACACCGTCCCGATTTGTTTCCTTTTTTTACAGTACCTAGATGCAGAATATGATTTAATTAAATATTTACTAGCACTTAAGGTAATGGCAAACACAAGGTAAATAAAAAACAATATCGATATATTTAATAATTATTTATTTCCTACAAGTAAAAGATTTATCTACCACAAATTCCCATACATTATTTAGATTTACAATATATCAACGAAAATTATCCGTTTCTGTTATAATATATAACACACTTGTCTAAAAAACCTGTCAACGTCAAAACGACATTCGACATTGATATAAAGGTCATTTTGCAGTTACACTTTTTTATGAAAAGCGTTCAACAGATGTTTATTTTTTAAGCGTTCAACAAATGTTAATGCCTGAAATTAATAATTAGTCTCAATCTAAATCCCGTTGCTTTTTTTTTGTTGGCTGCTTTTTATTGGACATCTTACCTATTGGTTCAGCACTTTGGATTCAACTCAAGAACAACACTCAAGAACAAGGTTAGCAACCGAGTTAATGATAGATTATTATTATAACTTATTTATCAGCGTTTGACGGCACCGCGGCACAATTGGCTTAAGCCGGGTCCAGACATGATCATTTGACCGATCCTATCACCGTATCCGATCACAGCATCCGTATCTGCGTATTGTATCAAGCCCCGTATCAAGTTGTGGACGCCTCCGATTTGCTCCGTATCCGTCTTCTTCACATTCTGTGTCTACATCTTCACAATTCTGATGATCGGACAAAAACCGACACGACATGGGACGGGCCGTATCACAACGGCGTATCGAGATCCCGTATCGTGATACGTATATCGTTACCCGTCCACATTTATGCGATCATGATACGCGTCGACGATCGGATCGGGCAAATGATACATGTCTAGAGCCGCCTATACTCGTAGCGTTGCGAGTCATATGCTGAAATCCCGCACGGAACGTGTACAAATGTGTATGTTCTATTATGTAAGTAGTTGTTCCGGGTCTGAGTGTTTTTGTGAGTTTAAAATGTTTATAAACGCACTGACAATACAGAAACTATTCCTAAAGTGGGGCTGTATTCAAAAAAACATTACACACTCCTTGTTGCTCGATTCTTATAAAACTCGTACCATAATGTTCGGTTACTTTTTACTAAGGGAACAAAGAAGGTAAAAACTAGGATTTGTAGGCTCAATAAAATACTCCGTACAAAGATTGAAAGATCAAACACGTCCCAAAGTATAAATGTAAACATAAAAACATTGCTTAAAATAAACATTGCAATAGCTGCAGACGCTCGCCGCACTTTTTCTTGCTTAGAAACCACACTCGTGTTTATATCTTTACAAAAAAGAGAATGCACTAATTTTACAAAAATAATCAAATTAAAAAACGAAGGTACTATGTTACTTGTAACATACGTACATATAGTCACAAAATTAAGATAAAATACCTCATTATGACCTTTATTTACTATTTCAATTACCACAAAAATAAATCCACACACGATTATTATTAACAGAGGCACTCCCCACGCAAAGAGTGAACTTTTAAGATACTTCCTTTGAATATTTTTATTAAAAACTTTAACAATATCGATATAAAATATAAAGCACATCACTATCAACCAATAGTTGAACACAGTTGTTAGATAAATAAAAGAGGTTCTGCCATAAAAACCAATGCAGAGTCTAAAGTCGATGACATTATCTTCACAATGAATAAAAGTAAGTGATAGAATAATTAAACGTAGTATATTCACAAGGATTACACTGAGATACACGTAGTTGTTGAAATTACGAAACTTTCTAATGAGATACCACGATATCACTCCGTATATGAACGTGGCTATACAGAATGCCACAAAACAGTAATGTACAATCATAATTACGGGAACTAGAGTTGGCTCCAAGTTTCTATACATCGTGGTACACCAAGGATCCGTGCATTAAGTCACCAAAACTTTCACGAAAGTTGTAGGCGATAAATATTTCCAAGTGTGACTTAAATTGGACTTAACAGTAACAGGAATAGATACAAACTAATATGATTGAACGGTTTTAGGTCACTTATCGCTCCTATAGTCATGTTAACCTTGTCTTATCTGTATGGATCACTATAACGATGGTAGTTAATAAAAGCATATGATAACAGGTTCTAAATGCAATGTTTAACCTAATCAGAAAGTTTTGGGGTGGGTGGAGTCCACTTAGGGCAACGCAAACATCACAGCTACGGTAGTAAAGTAAGTGTTGGCTGAGAGAAAATATACAGACAAACATTATTTCAAAGTTTAAATCATATTTATTTCACCATTCTTCGTACAATATGCATTATTACAACAGTACCCTTAGCACGAATTTTCACTCTTTTACTTTACAGCGTCTTTCCAGTATTTACAGCGTTTTTTGTATGGAAAACTCAAGGAAAACTGGAACACCGCCTCTGGTGTGCGAAGAAGGAACTGATTTTTTCCTTGTTTGCCAATTTCAAAATGTCAACGTTCCAGTTTACTTTACGTCAGAAAAAGTGAAAACTCATGATAAGGCCTCTGCATTAACAAAATAAACTAAATGGAGTAACTAAATAGTAAACTAACAATAAAGTACTAAATGGTATCAAAATGTCATCAAAATCGTCCGCCATAACGCTGGCAACTGGCGATGGGCCCAAGCGACTGGCCAATGTTTTATGGCAACACTTTGCCAAGGAAAAGTCAGCTCATGAGTGACAATGCATTAGGCTGGTGAGAAACTAACTTAAACATTTCCCCATGACTCGAGCGTAACAATTATAAGCAGTTACATACAATTCAACATAAAAAGTTTTATCATAAATTAATCATCATCACCTTCTTGATTTTATCCCACACTTGGAGTCGGAGCAACACGTTTCCTTCTTTCATCACTGTCTATTATGATTATTTCTAAGTCAAAGCTGCATTATTTTAACTCTAACAATTTCGATCATTCCTCTCGATTCCTCCATCCATCTACATTTACACTCATCACTTTCTTGATTCCATGAGTGTCATCCCTCCTTATCACATTTCCATAAATTATATACCTAAATAAAATAAAATGTTTGTTTCACAACTTATAATCGTTCACATTACAAACTTTAGTAAATTATATACAAAATAAGTTAGTGATTATATTCACATAAATTAAAATTAAGTGATGTCAAAGTATTTAAATTAAATGATCATTATTATTACTTATACAACTATAACAAGATTATTAACAAATTATTTAAAAAAATACTTATATTTACATACTATATATTATGTAATTAATAAATACAAAACATAATTAATAAATAATCACAAAATGGTCCTATTCTTTCCTTTCATATAATACTCGTACCACAATAAGCGATTACTTTTAACTAAAATAACAAATAACGAAAGGAATGCTATTTGACAGCTAAATAAAATAGTAATCAATAAAACTTGAGAATTAAAGCAATAACATACTAAGTATATCACAATGGTGATGTTAGTCAACATGAACATCGCTACCGCGGTAGAAAGACGACGCCATTTTTCTTTCTTACTTTCTACTCTAGGAACCGCAAATGCCGTCTTATCTTTACAGAAAAACAGAGAAACAACGAGTTTTGTAAAAACCACTGCGTTTATAATCAAAGGCACTAATTCACCCGTCAAAATTGTAAGAATGGTGACACCTAAAATAGTTATTTTATCTCTATCACATTCAATTCCTCGTCCAATAACAAGAAATATTATAATAGAAATTATTAATCCTAACACGGGCACGCCCCAAGCCAAGAGAAAACTTTTAAGAAACTTCCTCCTGATATCTCCGTCAAAAACTTTGATGACGTCAACGTAAAACATGTAGCACATCACTAATAGCCAATAGTTATAAACAGTTGAAAAAAACATGCAGATTAGGAAGTCAGTAATTGAACTAAAGTTTCCGCCAAACTGCAATCCAGTTACTGTTATAAAAATCAAACGCAATATGTTCACTAAGATCGTATTGAGGTAAACGTAGTTGTTGAAATTTCGGAACTTTCTGATGAGGCACCATGATGTCACTCCGTATGTGAATGCAGCCAGAGAAAAGGCAAATGGAATAACGTGAAAGAATAAGAAAAACACGAAGGATGTTGAGTTTTTGCCGCCACTTCCAGTCATTGTAGAATTTGATACACTGATGACATAATTTATGAACATGAACTCACAATCAGATTCCACAGTCATGTTTATTCGATAAATGGAGGACTACTATTTCACCTAAGTAAAATTTGCTATGTTCGACGTGAACATCACTATAACAGGGTCAGAACTACACTAAATGTGATTAAACCAGACTTAGAGTAATATCTAAAATCGATTT
The DNA here is from genome assembly GCA_036375495.1 of Agrotis segetum. Lineage (NCBI taxonomy): Eukaryota > Metazoa > Arthropoda > Insecta > Lepidoptera > Noctuidae > Agrotis > Agrotis segetum. The sequence continues at coordinate 430,378 of JAQSVV010000435.1, forward strand.
TTGATTCACTTCTTATCTTGTTCAGTCTGTTAATGGCACTATAGTAGCTAGCGCATACAATACAGCTTAATCATTGCAAAAATATTAACCAGAATTTTATTTGTCCTTCATCATGCCAGTCATACTTCATCATGTTTTTTACATAGTAGCCCCACACTAGGGATTCTTGGGTGTGTTGTAAAAATCCAAACTCCCTGTAACACAAACACCCATACCCGGAACAACTGATGAAGGCCAAGGGAAACATTTTGTCAAATAAAATTACTTTAAGCTCTTCAATTATTTATTTTAAACAACAGCTGCAAACCACATGAATATAAATAAATATCACTTTTAAGAAATGTCTATTCAGATGACACAATGATCAAAAACTAATTACAACTATCACGTCATTTGTTTATTTTAGTAAATTATTTAAACATTAAGTAGCACTGTTCATTAGCTTACGGTTACAGAGGACTTATCATGAGTTTTCAGTTATTCTGACGTAAAGTAAACTGGAACATTGTCATTTTGAAATTGACAAATAAGGAAAAATCCGTTCCTTCTTCGCACACCAGAGGCGCTGTTCAATTTTCCATACAAGAAACGCTGTAAATACTGGATAAAAAACTCGTGATAAGAGTTCAGGTCTTGAAAGGACTCAGTGGCTCTGGTACCCAACGGAAGTAACAAGCTGGATTTTTAGTCAGTAAGAGTTTGCAGTCCCTTCCAATCTACCCAGGGTGGGAGGACTCATTTATTGAGTCAAAAAGTATTTGACAGTTTAATCAAAACCACAATAACCACTACACAGTTTTTTTATTCGATTCCTGTAAAATTCCCCCCATAACATTCGGTTACTTCTCAAGAAAGGGACAAATAATGCCAACGCTATAATTTGTAAGTACAACGTAATACCTCGCAACAGAAATGAAACTTTCAATACCTCCCACAAAGCTAATGTCAAAACGTTGACATTTGTCAAAATAAACATAGCCGTCGCTGTACACAAACGACGCAAGTTATCTTTCATTCTATCATTTTTCGGAACAACACTAGCGCTTATGTTTTTACAGGAAAACAAAGAATGCACAAGTTTTAGGAAAATTACGAAGTTTATAATAAAAGGTATGATGTTACAGGAGATGATAGTAAAAGCGGTTATAGCTAGAAGTATTCTTTTTTCTGTATCTCCTTCTAGTAAAAGTTCGATGATAAGTAAAATCAGTCTGCAAATCATTACCACTGCTAGAGGCAAGCCCCAGGCAAAGAGAGTGCTTTTTAGAATCTTCCATTTCACATCTTTACGAAACACTTTAACAATATCAACGTAAAACATATAACACATTACCAACAACCAGTAATTGTACACAGTTGTTAAATATACAAAGACAAAGAAATGTGTCCGTGTATGAAAGTGTTGGTGGCAAGCAACGTCAGTAACTGACACTAGTGTTAAACGCAATATATTCACGAACGCTGTACTAAAATACACGTAGTTGTTGAAATTGCGAAACTTCTTTATGAGAATCCACGATGTCACTCCGTAGGTGAAGGAAATCATTGTAATGGCGAAATGGACATAGTGTCCGATCAGGTATCCTTTGCACGATGAATTCACTCCACTTTCACTCATTGTCAAGTCTTGGACACCGTTGTCAGAATCAACCAGTCGATTTCCAAACTCGTTGCTGACAATTATGTCTTTGTTCAAATTGTTAATTTTATACGAAATTAGGAACAAGAGATACAGATTTGACTCCTTCCCGTGACGTGGTTAGTCACTAACTAATGTTTTTAATGGAGTCGATTATGTTTATCTTGTGTCATTGATAACGTCAGGTTAACTGGAAAACATGAATCAAATAGATACCTAATGAGTAAAAAAATACGAGATTTATGATTTAGGACAGGCTTATGTTTATCTAGAGGGAAAATCTTACTACTATTCTCTCACTATCTATTTTATAAATGTGTGTGAGCATGAAAATGTATAGAAGAGATGTCTATGACAAAGAAAATAAAGTTAACAACACAAGCGTAATTCAAACTAATTAATCGAAAAAACTTCATAACGTCCCTTGCCTAAAGTGATTACAACTTGCTAGTAGAAATCACCCGTAGATGTCTGTTCATTAGCATCTAACTTGGTAGTAGTGATTTTTGTCTGTCATTTTACTATGATTTGCAGTTTTCCCATAATAATTATCTAGATTCTCCAATGACGTGTTGCATCACGTGGTTTAATTCTACAATTCATGGGGGTCACTTCCATCTGTCAGCCATTGGCAGTAAACGGAAGGCAACAATGCGAGTAGTAAGTTGTCACAAAGTGGATCACTCGCCATCCACGAGTAGATAGCTTGCGAGCGAGGCGACCCGATGAAGCTACGAATTTGATAATAGTGAGGGTTTATCCATAAAAATCCAAAAAAAGGAAAGTAACAGGACAAGGCGAGACGATAAGAACGAGAGCGGGGTTATAAAGATCTCAAAATTCAAATCATATTCATTTTAATCATATTCAACATGACATAATGTATTAGCACCATTCAGCTCAACCATTTTGAAGAGAACTAAATGAATCGACACACGCGCCACCATCAGCGAGACAATCTGATCATAATATTATTTTCGTGATTTGAGTGAGCATGACATGGTCTCACCCGCTAGGGTTCTTCAAGTCAATAAAAGACGTAAATGTCTAGTCAATGATGACTCTGAAGTATATGTTACTCACGCAATCTTTAATGTCATTCAATATTTTCATACAGACCAACAGACGAAACAAATGATTTTTTATGCAATGCTCAAAGGCTTTAATTAACTACTTCTATTAATCAGTATACGTTGTACTGATAAAGCAAGGTAAACAGACTAGATTAGTGCGCAAAGTGCACAAAATTTCATAAAACATAATTAGTTTGTTTCTGACCACATCATTGTAAAGATTCAGTCTGAATCTTTCTTTGAACCGGTTGTGTTGCGTGTCACTCACATTTTGAATTTCAAGACACAACAATTTTTAAAAGTCTACATTGTCGGCTACTCATCTAATGATAACTATGGCTGATAGTGTCATCATCATACCCTCTTTCATTGCTGTTGGAGATCCGTATCCGGCAGTTGCTACTTATGTAATAATCGGACACTATGTACAGTTTGCTGTGACCTTGGCTTCATTCATATACGGAGTAAAATCTTGGTGCCTCATCAGGAAATTTCGCAATTTCAACAACTACATGTATCTCAATGTGATCTTAGTGAATTTCATCCGTTTATCTGCTTTATCATTAACTGTGGTTCACGACGAATATAGTTATTCTACTGTAACGCTAATTTTAATCTCTATATATTTAATGACTGTGTACCACTACTGGTTGTTAGTGATGAACTACATATTTTACGTTGATGTAGTTAAAGTTTTTAGCAAAGATATCGAAAGAATCTTTTTTAAATGTACACTATTTGCGTGGGGCGTGCCTGTTATTATATTGTTAGGTTGCAGATTAGCTACGCTTATTATCGAGGTGCTTTCACAAGGCATTGAAGAAAAAAGACTTCTTGTTTTTATAACTTTTAGCACTTTCCTCACGTGCAACATTTTACCTTTGATTATCAACATGATTATGTTTGTGTATCTTATACATTCAATATTTTGCAAAGATACTGAGAGTGAAATTTCAAAAAAAGAAAGAAGGAAGAAAAATCTGCGTCGTTTATTCATGGCGACGATTATGTTTATTTTAACTAACGTCATTGTGATGGCCATGACTTTATGGGATTTGTTTGAACTTTCATTTTCAATACGAGCTATAACATTGGGCTTGCAAATTATAGCAATTGCATTATTTGTTCCTCTGCTAAAGAGTAATCGAGTTTTATGGAGCGAATATTATAAGAATCAATCGGAATGAAGATGTATAAAATCATGTAAAACTGTAAATGTAAATTTTGAATATTTCTTCTTGCTTATTGTATGAACTAAATCGTGTTTCTTGAAAATAAAAAAGTTTTTTATTTCCGTATTCTGCAGATATCCCCATGACATTGTAGTATTGCGTGGCACGATCATATCTACTACTCTGAGTAACTTTCACGTATATTCTTCGTAGCTGCCATGTATATTACGATTACTCTTCATATCTCTCACGTTTATTATGACTACTCTTAGTAGCTGTCACATTCTCACGATGAAATACCAACTACTCTCCAATTTAAGAAACGAAAGAGAAATTATTAAATGAAAATCACTGCGTTCTTCGTTGCTATCACGCACTTATATAATTTCATCTGTATTTTCAATTGCATTAACTAAATAAAGGTTCATGTAAAGGAAGGCACTGAACTGAAAAACTTTTTTTTCTCGTGTTCATTGTTGAAATTATAAGATTTGTATAAAAGACAGTTTTCGCATAATCCAGCGGATAGGTCTATTGAACCAGTACGAAGGCAGGGCGGCCGATTAGTGTTCTATAAAAATGTTTTTTAGCAGGTTTCTCGTGTCTAAGCTACACCGGGCCACGATTTCGAAGAGGGTGATTTAAAAATAGTGAGAGGTAAGGGAAGCGGCAATGGGCAGGCCAGAACGCTCATAGAACTGATAACCGATGGGGAAGAAAAGTTCTCGAGTGGCTACCACGGACCGGAAGACGCAGCGTAAGCAGACCTCCAACTAGGACCGACGACATCGTGAGGGTCGCAGGCAACCGATTGATGCAAGTGGTGAAATATGTCGTTCGACGTGGCGGTCTAAGGGGAGGCCTATGTTCAGTAGTGCACGCCTTCCGGCTGATGATGATAGTGAGGGTGAGGGAAAACATCATATATTGGAATCACATTTTCAAAATAAGTATTCAAAAACATTAAAATTATGCATATTATTGGTCATTATTGACTACTAAAGCCGTAACAAATTGCAAAGATAAGATAGACACAGTAATATCTCACCCACGTTAGTATTGTTCAGTCTCTGTAATGTTTCACACGTTCTGGCTAGTCAGACTCAAAGGCTTTGTTACTAGGACAAACTATTAGCACCTCATTTAATGATCATCATGGCTGATACAAATGAACTTAATACTACTACAAGTGATAGTGATAACCAGAGTCAAACAACTATTATTTATTTTACTATCAGTTATTATGTGCAATTTGCCCTGACTTTGTCTACATTCATATACGGAGTGACATCGTGGTGCCTCATCAAGAAATTTCGTAATTTCAACAACTACGTGTATCTCAATATCATCTCAGTGAACATAATTCGTTTAATTATAATATCAATAACTAAATTACATTCAGTCACATCTTCAACGTCGATCGAAGTTTTTGTAATATTTATGTTTTTGTCAACAGTATAAACTATTGGTTGTTGGTAATATGTTACATGTTTTACGTTGATGTTGTTAAAGTTTTTGATGGTGATATCAAAAGGAAGTTTCTTAAAAGCTTCCTCTTGGCTTGGGGCGTACCTGTGACAGGATTGATCATTTCTATATTGATTTTAGTAATTATCCATGTAGCAATTGAAGATGAAAACGGTAAAATTATTATTTTTTTCATTTTCTTTTGCATGCTGTTCACGTGTGACTGTCTACCTTTAATAATAAACGTGGTAGTTTTTATAAAACTTGTTCGTTCTCTATTTTTCTGCGAAGACAATAGTGTGGTTCCCAAAAAAGAACGTGAGAGGGAAAATTGGCGTCGTCTCTACACCGCGATGGCTATGTTCATGTTAACTAATGTAAACGTTGTAATATTTTTACTATGGGTTCTATGTCTTACAACATTTTCGTTACGAGCTGTTACATTTACCATGCAAACAGTTATTGTTGCGTTATTTATTCCTTTAGTAAAGACAAATCAGAAATTGTGGTACGAGTATTATGTGAATCGTAAGAATAGGACAATGTCGTGATTAAATTAATGGTGTATTGTAGCAATTTTGCTTTTCTCCCTAGATATTTTATATTTGTGTTCCATATCACTGAATTTTGTAATTGTGAAATAAATATCTAATTTATAAAATTATTTCAATTTATTTCATTTCAAACATGCTGACAAAATTGGCATATTCCCCTTCACAATAATTATGAATTCAAAAAAAACATCGTATTTCTGGTAGTCAATGGCGTGACAGCTACGAAATGTAACAGTAGCACACGTAACGGTTACGCAGTGTAATAGTGACGCATATGACAGACACGCAGTGTCATAGTAACGCACGCGATAGCTACCCAGAGTAATAACGCAGGTGACAGTTACTCAGTGTAACGCACGTGTGTACATGTAATAGTGACATACGTAACAGTCACGCAGTGTAATAATAGCGCTCGTGACCGTCACGCAGTGCAATAGTAGCTTCGCTTCAAATAATCCGGGGCCAAAATTTTCTACTCATCATGCAAAGTTGTGTTTATTTAATGTATAATTGCATATGTCTGTAGGTACCCAATAACACTGACGTTATCATAAACACAAGATAAACATAATCGATTACATCAAAGGTCGATATTTGGTTCAATCATATTAGTTTACGTCCAACCATGTAACAGAAGAGAGTAAAATCTATATTCACTGATTTTATCCATGAAAAAAAAAATGAAATAACAGCAACAAATTCGTAAACCAACATGGTTGGTACTGGCAACGGTGTACAAAACTCGACAGTGAGTGAGAGTGAAGTGAACTCATATTGCCAAGCGTATACGATCGTACACTATGTCCATTTCGCCATAACAATGGTTTCGTTCATTTATGGGGTGACATCGTGGGCACTAATGAAGAAGTTTCGCAAATTCAACAACTACGTCTACTCTAGTGCGGTGCTTGTAAATATATTTCGTTTGACACTAGTGACAGTTACTGACGTTATTTGCTATGAACAGTTCCGTTCTCAGACTCATTTCTTTTTCTTTGTTTATTTCGCGACTGTATACAATTTTTGGTTGTTGGTCATCTGTTACATGTTTTACGTTGATATTGTAAAAGTTTTTCATAAAGATATCAATAGGAAGTTTCTGAAATCTGCCCTCTTTGCTTGGGGCATGCCTTTTATAGTTGTTGTTTTATTGAGATTTATTTTCCTTATTATTGAATTAACACTTGAAGGAGATGAAGAACAAAAACTTTATCACGTGTTCAGAATGTTCACTTTCGTCTCGTGTAATATTGTACCTTTGATTATAAATTTCAGTACTTTCATGACACTTGTGTATTCGTTATTTTATTCTGAAAGCAATAATGCTATTGTTCTTCCAAATAATGAAAGAGTGAAAGAAAAGTTGCGTCGTTTGTGTACAGCGACGGCTATGTTTATGTTAATTAACGTCAATGTTTTAACATTAGTTATATTCCAGTCTTCTGCATATGCGTTTCGTGCCTTTACAATGTACTTACAAATCCTAGCATTAGCCTTGTTTTTCCCTTTGTTGAAGACTAATCGAGAAATATGGGGTGAATATTTAAATAATTTATTAAAAGGAACTTGATCATTATTTATCATTCTGAAATGATACTCACGCTGCGTCTGGCTTGACTGGAAGCCGAGCACAACATGGCTAGGAAATGGCTAGGCAGATGAGAATCATTGATGTATTATTAACTGCCGATAAAAGAGATTTCGTGGGCTACACCAAAGTATTGCACCTGCGTACCAAAGTTAGGGCCATCACTATTGGGCCATCACTGCTCATAAAGGATGAAGGTAATGCTGGGATTACGAGTAATAGACAGGTGATGATGAAGAATACTGAAGAGTTGCGACAAGGTTAAAAAAAATAAAGAAACTGCTATAAAAGATAAAACTTGATTATTAATGTACCCCATTCTGATACAGACAATTTGTACTAGTAGGATTATAAGTTACTTGTGATTTCCTTTATCATTACCAACTAAGTTGTAAACTATTGAAATAAACTACGAAGTTTTATATGATTTGCTACACCTGTTTGTTTAAAATAAATATTGTTTCAACCTCAAAGTGGTTTTCTTAGACAACATTTTACTTTCAGCTTGATAAACCATGTGATTGCTGTCCTAATATTATTGACTTGAAGCTTCCCTTTGTTATCAAAGGCTTTTACTGGCTACTAGTCGCATTGCTGTGTACAAGATAAGTTAAGGAAAGCAAAAATCGATTTTTGATAACAACCAAAATCTGGTGTAATCACATTAGTTTACTCCTGCCTCGCTTATCGTAATGTTCGATGTGAAAATTTGTTTTTATCGAGTGTCCAGATCTGATTTGAATCTGGACTTTAGTTTTGTTTGCAAAAAAATGACCACACAGCTGAGTGTAAGCAGTATATTCGTTACTAACTGTGACAAGGATGCTAGTGAATCTAACTCATTAGTCAGTGAGAGTGATAATCAAAAATCGGCAATCATTGTTTTCTTTACGATTGGACACTATATTCAGTGTGCGATGACCCTGGCGACGTTCACATACGGAGTGACATCGTGGTGCCTCATCAGAAGATTTCGCATTTTCAACAACTACGTCTATCTCAACGCAATCCTAGTGAATATTATTCGTTTAACTTTAGTGTTTGTTATTAAAGAATATTCCCTTGAAACTGTTAATACGATAAAACAATTTTTAACTTTTATATTTTTTTCGACAGTATTCAACTATTGGTTGCTAGTGATGAGTTACATGTTTTACGTTGATGTTGTAAAAGTATTCAAGGGCAATATAAAAAGGAAGTTTCTTAAAAGTTTTCTTTTAGCATGGGGCGTACCCATGGCAGTATCGATCACTGCTATATTGATTATACTCATTATAAATGTAGCTGTAGAATATGATAAAGTTTACTTTATTGTTTTAATCGTTGTCATTGGCACGGTAGTGATGTGTGATGCTGTGCCTTTGATAATAAACCTAGTATTTTTTATAAAACTAATTATTTCCCTGTTCTTTTGTAACAATGAGGATGCATGTGAAATTCCTGAACGAGAAAGAAGAAAAGAAAAATGGCGTCGTTTAGGTACAGCGATAGTTATGTTTATGTTGTCAAACGCCAATCTTTTAGTCATATTATTTTATGGCGTTTTTTATGAAATTCTGCCATTACGGGCGGTAACATTTAGCGTTCAGACGATCATTCTTTCGTTATTTGTTCCTTTAGTAAAAAGTAACCGTACATTATGGCACGAGTATTATTTGAATCGAAAGAATAGCGTTATGTCATGATATTTATGTTAATCGACAGTTGCTTCTTTCTATCATCGTTAGCTGACTGTTGAGAAAGTAATAGCATGTAATTCTGTGATTGGAACTCTAATAAATAATGTTTGAACTCAAAATTGTTTCCTATTTTTTTTTTTTGAGTCCTCCCACCCCGGGCAACGGGAGGGACTGTCAGACTCGTACTGACTAAAATCCACGGTATCCCTTGGCAGCCCCTCATGTGCCGGAGTCGCTGTATACGTATGTCCCGCAACCCCGGCAGGACTGTCGCACTCTATAGGGGGGCCCCGTCATTATGCTGACGCTCCTCTTGCCTGCCCGGCGGCAGGGTTAGTGCACGCCGGGCCCGCTCTTACTCCAACCACTGTGCCCTCTGCTAAACAGAGGGACACGTGGTGGAGCGGTGTGACGGGACATTGGCATACGGGCAAGGAAACCCGTTACGGGGAGTTCTTGCCCGTACTCCGGGGCGCACCGTCCCGAGAAACTGGGCTTCCCCCCGGATGTATCCGGAAAGGAACTTCCAGTCCTAGGGCACTCGTGGAGGTTTCCCGTCCTTAGCTCCCCAAAAAAATTGTTTCCTATAGCCAGTATATCTATTAATTTCTTTAGCTAGTATACTTACTAATTTCTTCACCTAATCATTTTAGCTGAATAGATAGCGGATACGAAGACGCTGAACTTACTGTCATGTCGAACATGTTTAGGGTAAAACTGGGTAATACGCACCAGCAGGTGACCGCTTCCCACTCCGCATCGCTTCGCAGCATGGAATCCTCCTGGCGATGCTCGTAGTGGTGACACCAAGGCGTTTCTTCCTTCCTCATCCAACACAGGTACCTCACGAGTGTCACCGGACACGGATGTTTCGGGAGGACCTGCGTCAGGCGGTAGGTCAGGTCGCTGCGCCGTGAGCCATGTTGTACCTACGCTAACGTGGTGTCCTGCGTGAGCGACGTATGCGACGCGACACGAAGTAAATTATAAAATAATGTTACAAAAGTAGTTGAATTTGTTTGAATCGCATCGCGACGCGTCGCATTTGTCGCTCACGCAGGACACCGCCTTACAGTGGCCACCTTCGCGTGAACCGATCAGTATTACGTTCGGGTGCTAGACGTTTTGTCAACTAGGACGTATTACCTAGTTTTCTCCTAATTATGAAGATTAGGTACCTCATGTACACATTGTACACTGTCTTGAACAAGAGTTATAAGTACTTGCAATGTTTATCACAAGCCTATGCGGAAATTCAATTACATTAATACCGGTTCTATCCTGTTTTATATAATGTAGTTTTAATGAAACAAATAAGTTTCTCTTTTTATCGTATTGTTGACTGATATTTTATGCGACCTTGTTAAATAGATCTGAGAGCCTGGACAAAGTGATGACATCAGTCGCTACAAATGTGTGTTATCCTAATACAACTGTAACTATATTTATTGGCAATAGTTCTAAGATTGGAACAAAAGATATCACTGACAGTGTAGCAGAGTTGTTAAAATTAGATTATAAGAAAATTATTTTGTGTGCATTTCCCTATTTTGAGAGGCTATCAAACAGACAAAACAATCATATACATAGGCTGAATAAGCATGTACAGTTCTTAACAACTCATTATAGTGACAAACTTTTATACTTAGACATCAACACTGTTGTTGATAAACTTAGGTCGACTCAGGATTCAGCGTATCTGCCTATTAGATATAGACATATAATAGCTAGTCTATTAAGTTTTAATATTCACACAAACATAAGTAGTATGTCTTCGTCTTGTTGTGTACATATTTATCCTAGTATTAGTTTTAGTAATAGTATTAGTTGTACGAAGGAGGATCCATGTGTCACCATGGAAGATTCCCAATCTCAAGGTGGGACTACTAGTGGTAGGATATTTTTGCCTGGTGATGGCATGGGAGTCCCGGGGCTCCCTCCATATAGTATTTATTTTCCTTTAAACTTTTAAGTCGGACAACAGAAGGTACCATTAGCACTATAGCATCTCCCACAGACAATTTATCTTCTTGCAACCAACCATTTAGTTTTAAAAAAGGGCCTCAGCAGAAGACCTTGAAATTGTTCCATCAGAACATTCAAGGTATCTCTTCGAAATTATTAGAAGTTGAAATGTTTTTAGAAAAAACCATGTTTGATACTATTTGTTTTACTGAACATTGGTTAAGGGACTATCAAATGCTATTTAATTATGAAAACTATACTGTGGGTAGTTGTTTTAATCGTAAAAATTTGCTGCGTGGTGGTTCCCTAATATTAGTTAGAAACTCTTTAAAATTTCACCAACGTAATGACATAGTAGGTCTCTCAGTTGAACATTGTATCGAACTGTCCTGTGTTGAGCTAGATAAGCATGTAATAGTGTGTGTGTACAGACCCCCTAGTTATCAAAATTTTTCCTTATTTGAATCTATAATGGAAGATGTTCTGGCAAAGCTTGCAGTCAGGAATAAATGTATAATAATTTGTGGTGATTTTAATATAAATATTTTGGAAGAAAATTCAAATAGCAGTAGGTTATTAAATCTTTTTAAGTCGTTTGACTTGAATAACATTTTTACAGAACCAACTAGAGTTACTCCATCTTCTGCTACTTGTATTGATAATGTTTTCTGCAATTGTGATTATATGGATAAGGCCATAGTTAATTGTCTGCCGTCTGATCATAGTGGGCAGACGGTAACTTTAAGATGTAATACAATAAAGCAACAACTCGAGATTAAATTTAGACCAGTAACTTCTGCCAAATTAAGTAGCTTTAATAATTCCCTACAGAACAAGCTAAGTGTAATGAATATGGACGACATTAATGTTAATAAATTTTATGGTAATTTCTTTTCTATAGTTCATACTGAATTCAATAAAACTTTTGAAAAGAAAACAAAAATCATTGAACCAAAATTTGTATTTAGTGACTGGGCGACTAGAGGTATTAGGAAAAGTAGGAAAAGACTATTTGAACTGTATGGCCTTAAGCCAATCATTAACACTGAAACTTTCAATAAGTATGTTGCTGCCTATTCAAAATGTTTTAAAAATACTTGCAAGGCTGCTAAAGCCATCCATCTTAGCAATAAGATTAAATCAGAAAATAAAATAAAGACAGTGTGGAAAATTATAAATAACGAGACCGGCAGAAAAAAAAAGCTCAATAGTGAATATACATTGCAGACATCTTGTGGTCCTGTAAGCTCAAATCTGAAAGTAGCTGAGGAATTTGTTAAATTCTTTACTGATATACCGGTTAGGACTACAGAGGCTCTAAATTCCTCACCTGATATTTCAATAGCTTTGTTAAAGGCGAACGTTTCGGGCAGCCCGGCTGATTTTAAGTTTAAACATGTAAACCCTTTGACAATTATTAAAGCTTTCCGGGAAATCAAAATTAAAGCGACTGAAGATTTATGGGGATTGTCTATCAAAGTTTGTACAGGCATTGTGGAAACTGTAGCGCCATATTTGGCATTAATTTTTAATCTGTGTGTGGATCAAGGAGTTTTTCCTGATTTGATGAAGTTTAGTAAAGTCGTGCCTCTTTTTAAATCTGGGGACTCTAAAGATACAAACAATTATAGACCAGTATCCGTGTTGCCAGTCTTTAGCAAGATATTTGAAAAAGTAATGCTAAATCAGATGCTTAATCACTTCAACACCAACAAAATCTTACACGATCAGCAGTATGGTTTCACCAAGGGACGTTGTACAACAGACGCCGGTGTCACCCTATTGAAGCACATATTTACTGCATGGGAAGAGGCTCAAGACACCATAGGAACATTCTGTGACCTCTCCAAAGCATTTGATTGCGTTAATCACGATACATTACTTTTGAAACTTGAACATTACGGACTAGGTAAACTTGCGCTTAGTCTGGTAAAATCTTATTTATGTGATAGGCAACAGCATGTTCAAATAAATGGTGTAAATTCACAGGGTTTAACAGTTAAAATGGGAGTTCCACAAGGCTCAATATTGGGTCCTTTCCTCTTTCTTGTATATATAAATGATCTACCCTATATACTTAAAAATCAACTTCACAATATGGTGTTATTTGCTGATGACACATCCCTAATTTTTAAAATTAATAGGCGAGCTCAGAATCTAGATGACGTCAATAATGCCTTGCGTCAGATCCATAACTGGTTTCCAGCAAACAATTTGGTATTAAATGGAAACATAACTAAATGCATTAGATTTGCCTTACCAAATGTTAAAAATAGTAATTATGACATAGTGTTGAATGAGGAATAATAATATATTTATTATAATAATATTTCACAACTATCACACAACGCCATCTAGTCCCAAGCTAAGCAGAGCTTGTGTTATGGGTACTAGACAACTGATAAACATACTTATATATTTCTAAATACATACATATTATAGATAAATTACACCCAGACACAGAACAAATGATCGTGCTCATTACACAAACATTTGTCCTGGGTGTGAACCGAACCCACGACCTCCGGCATAGCAGTCAGGGTCACTAACCACTAGACCAACAGGCCAAAAGGAGGAGATACTAGAATTCGTCGATAAAACGGTTTTCCTGGGATTAACACTCGATTCAAGGCTACAATGGGGCCCTCATATAACAACACTTGCAGGGCGATTAAGTTCAGCAGCATATGCTGTCAGGAAAATTCGCCAATTCACTGACGTTGATACCGCGAGAATTGTATATTTTAGCTACTTCCACAGTGTAATGTCGTATGGTATTTTATTGTGGGGACGGGCGGCTGAAATCGAGTCCATCTTTATTCTCCAAAAGAGAGCGATCCGAGCTATATATAATCTCCGTAGACGCGATTCTCTAAGGGAACTGTTTAAGGAAATTAACATCTTGACGGTTCCTTGTCAATATATCTATGAAAACATAATGTACGTTAGAAAAAATCTGCATCTTTTCGATAAAAGAGGTGACAGACATAATTATCATACTAGAAATAGGGACCAATTAGTTCAGCCGGGCTTCAGACTCGCCAAAGTAGACTCTTCCTTCATGGGGTACTGTTTAAAATGCTATAATAAACTACCACAGAACGTTCTTGAACTGAATGAAACTAAATTCAAAACATGCATTAAACGCACACTTTGTAAGCAGGCATATTACAAACTAGCTTTTGCCCGCGGCTTCGCTCGCGTTAAGAAGTGTTTATTAATTAAGGTATAGTTTTTGCGGTTTTACTTTTGTTTAGCGTGTGCAATAAATTAGGGCTTACAAAACTTCTTTGTACATAGGGTTGCCAACTATACTGTTTTAAACAGTATTCTACTGTTTTTCACTAAATTATACTTTTTACTGTTTAACAAAAAAAAAGTATACAAAATACTGTTTTCAGCATCAAAATGCAGACACATTATTATGTGTTACATTTAGACGCTCACAAATTTTTTTTATTTAGTCAGAGGGCGCACACAGTGTGCGCCCTCTGACTAAATAAAGAAAATTAAATAAATACTATTTGTTTTGCTAAAATACTGTTTAATAATCTTCATAGACCTGAATATACTTTATTTCTTGTAAAAAAAGTTGGCAACCCTATTTGTACACAATATTCATAACTAATCTGTCATTAGGCGCTAAAACTATCAAGCTATTGGGTGAACTTACTCGTGAGCAAGCAACATAAAACTGTCCATGAGAGAAGCAATGTTCTCTCAAGTCACTACCCGCAAATTTAAGAGTTTGCCCCTGAGACTTGTTTATTGTCATGGCAAAGCAGACTTTTAGGGGAAACTGTAATAGTTTAAATTCAAACAGGATATCATTAGGTAATTGATCTCAAATAAAAAGCACCATCTATCGACAATCAATGAACTATTTTATTGCAATGTTATGATTTTATTGCTGTGCGGTTTAACATTCGTCTTAATTGATTCGTTCCATTAGGTACTGATAGGTTCTAACTAATACATTTACCTACATCCTCCATCATCCCTTATTATATCGCCATGGGGGTTGAAATTATCAAAATCCTATTTAAGCGGACGTCTTCCAATCTTTGATTTCAGGTCAATCAGTCGAAAATCAAAGAAGACTTACAAACTTTTATTCCCTTAGGGGTGGAATTTATCAAAATCCTTTCGTAAGGGGCGTCTACGTCATAGTAGCTTTATGCATGCAAAGTTTCATCTCGATCGGTTTAAAATTGACGAAGTTTTATATAAACTTTCATCCCCTATTTCATCCCCTTAGGGATGAAATTTATCAAAATCCTTTCTTAAGGGATGCCTACGTCATAGTAGCTTTATGCATGCAAAGTTTCAGCCCGATCGGTTTAAAATTGACGAAGTTTGATACAAACTTTCTTCCCCTATTTTATCCCGTTGGGAGTAGAATTGATCAAAATCCTTTCTTAGCAGATGCCTACGTCATAACATCTACCCACATGCCAAATTTCAGCCCGATCCGTCCAGTAGTTTGGGCTGTGCGTTGATAGATCACTATGTCAGTCTCAGACTATCATTTTTGGGTCGATTTACAGTATCGCTGCAAATTGAACGTACGATAGCATTGCTCTTCTCCCTTTAGCATACCGCGTGATACCTAAAAAATAACTAATTATCTGACTCGATGAGTACAACTTGTCGTCGTTTAAAACAGAATCTATGCACTGGTTTGAGCACCAATTCAAAACATAAATAAACACAAATTATAGAAACCCTGATTTTTTTCTAATCTTTGGGAATCGGTGGGAGGTGAGGAGGTGAGAGGTGAGATGTCTTTGTACCACCCATCAATTTTAACAGCTTTGTAAAACCATCTCTAGCGAATAAATGATTCTATTCTATTCTATTCTATTCTATTCTTTAAAATTCCACACCTCGAAACAATTACAATTAAAAAAAATATCCAACTTACTACCTACAATTTAAATCGGAGTAGATTTATATCCTAGAGAAGTATTGAAAAAAATAGTAATTATTTAAAATCGCGAATAATGTTGAAACAAAAGTATGCACATTTTTTTTTAAATTATTTAAAACTCTCAGGACAAATAAAAAAAACTCAAAAAGAGAAAAAAAAAAACTGCGAGATTTGATCCACAGACCCCTTGCACGAAAGGCAAGCAGGTTACCGACCGGACTGGCTAGTACGTTGACAGTGATTTTCAAATAGCGGTTCTTGTACAAATGTCAACAATGACTGAAAATCAACATATTATAAAATTGCTAATCCCCCAAGGGGAATAGCGTAATTATACATATCCTATTAATAGAACAGCAGTTTAAGGAATATTTGAGGAAAAATTGACTAAATAATATCCAGTGGTTTAGCTTCCAACTATCAACAAACATCTAAAAACAACAAAATTCAAAATTACTTATCTCCCAGGAAAAATGGCGTAATAATACATAGCATATTAACAGAAGCATATTATTAGGAATATTTGAGGAAAATTTGATCGACAACTTTACAGTAGTTTCGGAGATAGATCAAATCAAAAAAGCATAAAAAATTTCGAAAAAAAAAAAAAGTTGATCTGGCATCAGAATCGATCCCTTAACTCGAAAAAAATACAAAAAGAAAAAAATATTCAATGTACAGGAATGACATCTCTACGATTTTATTATATGTAAAGATAAAGATTGAGCGACTATATCGCTGATAAAAATGCTTGGCTCCATGCTTGTCCTGCTCCATGAGACTGAATGTATAAATAAATTGATAGTGGAAGAAAGTATTAGTAGTATTACCATTGTTGGAGCTGCTGAAGATTTGTACAATTGTAATATTTGCATTGTATAGATTCAATCTTACTTGTATTATATAGCTTCATAGCCGACATTGTGTGAGTACTATGTACTTCAGAGCTGTCATTCACTGAGTACCTACGTCTCTTGTTGACTTGAATGACCCTGGCGGTTGAGTGTGTCATGCTCACTCAAATGTCTCGCTGATGGTGGCGCGTGTGTTGGATCATTTAGCTCCCTTCAAAATGGTTGAGCTGAATGGTGCTGATGCATGTGTCATGTTCGTGAACGGGCGCTGTCAGTTGGGACTGGTCATCTCTTAGCTGCCACGGTTTATTTTAATAATTATTGATCACTTTGTTTTTTGAATTACGTCTTTGTTTAATTGTTACTATGGACACTTTAATTAAAAACTTGCTACATCGTTCTCACATAGTGTACCACCTCAAAATGAATGATGTAACAAAGGTTCTGTAATAATTTCTGGCGATCTAAAAAGAGTGTCCATGGAGTTTCTTGCACGTTCTTCTCCATAGAGATCTACTTTTTGGAACGTGCATCTACGGTACTTTCACAGTTTTTATGTCTTGTGTCTGGGTCCGTAGCACCATAACTATTTTTATCTACTCTCATATCGTAAACTTCGAAATACAAAACTCAAAACGAGTTTATAATGACATACTTTATACCATAGAGTATCGTAATGAAATTAAAAAATTAAATTATAACACTGTTTCTCTAACAAAACAATGTTATAATTTAATTTTTTTTCATTATGATACAGATTACTGATCATAGATACATCTATTTACTTTTTTATCTGTGGCTGCGCGCGCTTTCTAAGGGAATTTTTTTTTTTTTTTTAACGTGGTAAAATCATCAAATGAGTCCTCCAACCCCGGGCAGGGCGGGAGGGACTGTCAGACTTCTACTGACTAAAATCCACGGTGTCCTTCATAGCCTGTTACGTTCCGGGGTTACGGTAAGGGAATAATCCCGCGACCCCGGCAGGCTTTGGCCCTCTGAGAGGGGGGCCCCGTCATTATGCTGACGCTCTTTGAGGCGCGCGTGGGACACAACGCGCCGTCGACCCGGGCATGGTCCTTGGTCGGGCAGCGAGTTGCCCTTTACTCGCTGCCCGCATGCCCGCGCCTACGGTGGCCGGAGATCGTCGCGCGACGTCCGTCGCCGTGGGCGTCCTACACCGCGGTTGGGGCGGAGGGAGGACTCTGTCCTCTCTCGCTCGCGGCGCGCCTCCTCCTTCGCGAGCATTACTGCTTCGCAGAAGGAGGCGACCGCTTCCCACTCCGTCTCGCCCCGCAGCATGGCCGAAACCAATGCCGGGCGCGAGAGATCTCCGCCTATCGCAGCCGTGAGGACACGTCGGTGCACTGCCCAAGCTGGGCAGTCCTGCACCGTATGCTCCACCGTATCCTCCGGGCGATCTTCGCAGTGATGACACCCAGACGTTTCCTCCTTCCGCATTAGACACAGGTACCTCCCGAAGCACCCGTGCCCCGTGAGGACCTGCGTCAGGCGGAAGGTAAGGACGCCATGACTTCTCTCCAACCACTCCTCAAAGAGGGGTCTTACCGCCGCAATTGCGGCGTGCCCGGCCGTCGGTCGCGACAGTCGTTCCTTCCATACTGCCCTGAGATCGCGCCGGAGGTCTTCGCGCCGCGCCTCGACTTCGCGAGGCAGCGGGGTCACGCCCCGGCGCTGCGCCTCCACGCGCCACTCATAGACGCGCTGGAGGGCAGTCGCCTCCAGATCCCAAGGCAGCAATCCGGCAAGCAGGTTGGCCGATTCGCCGGCAATCGTGCGGTATCCCCGGATCATTCGGATAGCCATGACCCTCTGGCATGCGACCAGCTTCTGTGGTCGCGTCCGGATGCTCAGGGCCCACACAGGGGCCCCGTAGAGGGCCATGGACCGCACGACACCAGCGTACAGCCTACGGCAGGAAGCGTTTGGCCCGCTGAGATTGGGCAGCAGTCGCCTGAGGGCGGCCGCTGCGCGGTTCAGCCTTGGGGCCAAACTCAGGAAATGCTCCCTGAAGTTCCACCGGCTGTCGAGGACGAGTCCCAGGTACTTCATCGTCCCCTGTACGCCGATTGGAACTCCTTCCACCGTAATGCTGTAACTCGACGGTGGCGCGTTACGGCGGCCATGAAAACACATGGCCTCCGTCTTGTGCAGCGCCACCTCGAGTCCCAACCGCCGGATCCTCTCGACAACTGTCGCGACCGCTTCCGTCGCCACGTCGGCCGCCGCCTGGTGCGACTCTCCCTGTGCAAGGACGAGCGTGTCGTCAGCGTAACAAATTACGCTGACGCCGTCAGGGAGGTCGCTGCGCAGCACCCAGTCGTATCCGATGTTCCACAAGGGCGGTCCCAGGACCGAACCCTGTGGAACACCGCACGACATCTCTCGCCGGTTCCACTCTCCCCGGTGACCGGGGTAGATGACGGCTCTGTCCGTCAGGTAGTCCTCGACTATTCGGCGGAGGTAGGTCGGCACCCGGTGATACCGGAGTGCCTCCCTGATGCAACTCCAGGGCAGGGTGTTGAAGGCATTGGTGATGTCCAAAGACACCGCCAAGACGACCCTGCCCCGGGCTACTGCATCCCCCGTCGTGAGGGCTCTCAAGCGCATAATTGCGTCCACCGTCGAGCGCCCCCTGCGGAAGCGGAACTGGCTCTCCGACAGGTTCGGACCCACCCGATTCAGGTGCCCGGCGAGGCGGTCTGCAATAACTCTCTCAAAGAGCTTGCCCACCTCGTCGAGCAGCACGATGGGCCGGAATGCGGACGGAGAGTCCGCAGGGCGCCCGGACTTCTGGATCAGGACCAGTTTCCCCGTCTTCCAACGAAGCGGGAACCGGCCCCTCTCCAGGCACGCGCTTAAAAGGGAAAGTTGGGATTTTGACGTTTGTGTTTCGGTGGATGACATGGTGGATGATTATTAGTGTTTATTAATTTTTATCTTTTATTTGATAAGTTCGTGTTCAATGAGAGTAGATAAAGTAGTGTATGAAACTGTACATAACTAGGTATTATACCACTCGTGTGATACTATTAAAAAACTCGCTTCGCTCGTTTTTTAAACTCACACTCGTGTATTATACCCCTCATTATGTACCAGTTACATAAACTACTATTATACTTGTTTTATTTTATGTCTTTTGACAATTCATAAGTGCCTGTAATTGGCCTAGTTGAAATAAAAGATTTGATTTGATTTGATTGATTTGATTTGATTTGATGTTCAAAATATTATTACTAGTAGAACTGTTGAATATAAATTGAATATGTGCAAACTTGCTGTGATGGCAATACCAATGCGGCCCCTGCACGCGTAGCATGGCGCCGCGCCGTGGAAACGGGTTTTGTCGACGCGAGAATAGACAAAATGACAGAACGTAAAAGATTTTTAGCGATTTAAGCATAGCAATATTTAAAATATAGAAGAGATATGTATCTATTATTTAAGCGCATTTCACACAGAGAGCGGGCGCGGGTTGGGCGCGTCGGCCCGCCCCGCGCCCGACCCTCGCACGCTTTCAGTGTGATGTCTTCCATTTAATTAAGAGGAAACAGCAAGGGCTGGAGAATTGAAAAATAGGTATTTGTAAAATCTATTGCTGTCGCACAGTGCCCACAACAGAGTTTATACAGAGCGCGAAGGAGACAACTGCAGCTTGGACCGAAAATACCTTAAAATGGCACAAAATCAACGATTCGTAGTCCCCTAATTACTCCTCCAAAACTTAATCGATTTCACTACTTTTTCCTTTAAAAAATAAAGAAAGGCATTGGCCGTGTTCCTATATTTTCCTTTTTTTATGTAATCTCGTCAAATTTGTTTACTGATTATTTGAACACAGCGGAAAATCTGGCCATTTTTTTAGGATTTTGAATGATCATATCTCTTTTCATAATTAATTTATGGGAAAAAGGAAAATATACAGACATGCCAATAGTGGTCATTTTTTTAGGGTTCCGTAGTCAACAAGGAACCCTTATAGTTTCGCCATGTCCGTCCGTCCGTCCGTCCGTCCGTCCGTCCGTCCGTCCGTCCGTCCGTCCGTCCGTCCGTCCGTCTGTCCGCAGTTTAGCTCAGAGACGCACAGTACTAGAGAGCTGTAATTTGGTGTAAATATACGGATTCATGGTGCCGAAAAAGTGGTAAAATAAAATCTCGTAAAATATTTTTTTTTAGGGTACCTCCAGTACTTACACGTAAAGTGAGGATTTTTTTTTTCTCGCGTACCCCTTAGTGTGGGGTATCATTAAATAGGCCTTTAAAAAATAATGATAGTTTTCATTAACAATTTTTTGATAAAAAAATTCGTTTGTGAAATATTAAGCTTTAAAGTGCTAAATTTTGCTCGATTCGAGTGTCCCCCCCCTCTACCAGCTAAACGGTTATGTTTGGGGGTGTGAAAAAATTCACAATAGTAGTACATATAACGAAGTTTAAAAGAAAATTATCATGACTAAGTAGGCTTTACAACTTTACGAGTAATAGTCGACCAACTTATAAAATGTACTTGATATCATATTTTCTTAAACAAAATGTATCGGAGAAACAATAAATCAACTGCAAATGTAAGTTTGTCAACTTTATTTTTACAGCTTTAATAGGTATGTTTTTACGGTAGGTTTTTTGGGGATAGGTAGGTTTTTATCGTCAATTATTTATAACTAACTTCAAAAAATGGAGGAGGTTCTAAATTCGTCGTAATCTTTTTTCTTATGTATTTTCCCTGATTTCTCAAAGACTCCTGGACCGATTTTGAAAATTCTTCTTTTTAAAATTAAATTCAGCGAATCAGTTTAGTTAGTTCGCATAAGTATTTTGATGGGCAACTACGGAACCCTACACTGTGCGTGGCCCGACACGCACTTGGCCGGTTTTTTTTTTTTTTAGCGTGGTAAAATCATCAAATGAGTCCTCCAACCCCGGGCAGGGCGGGAGGGACTGTCAGACTTCTACTGACTAAAATCCACGGTGTCCTTCATAGCCTGTTATGTTCCGGGGTTACGGTAAGGGAATAATCCCGCGACCCCGGCAGGCTTTGGCCCTCTGAGAGGGGGGCCCCGTCATTATGCTGACGCTCTTTGAGGCGCGCGTGGGACACAACGCGCCGTCGACCCGGGCATGGTCCTTGGTCGGGCAGCGAGTTGCCCTTTACTCGCTGCCCGCATGCCCGCGCCTACGGTGGCCGGAGATCGTCTCGCGATGCCAATAGTGGTCACAGATTTTTTGTAAAAAAATTATTGCTCTACTGGCATTATCCAGGGAGAAAACAAGGGACTACGTTTGTATGGAAAAACGGCCGTGCTGTTTCCTCTTAAGTACAAAGAACTAGACCCGCCGAACTCCCGCCCCGAAACGCGCCCGACCCGCGCCCGCTCTCTGTGTGAAATGCGCTTTAATGGTGTACGAATCGTATCATACTTGTGCAAAAAAACAGTCGATTTGTATAGGAATAACGATGAAATAACTTTGTCTTTTTTTGGTAGAATAGAGATAGAATCGCCATGCTACGCGTGCTGAAAACTCAGGCGGCGTAAATAAACACTCGCGTAAAAATATAATATTTACGAGCCGTTTGGAGTCGGAGTGCTCACAGCCAAAACGACCAGTTTATGATCCACGTGACCCTGGGGCTGACTTTTACCTTGGGCACCATACAATTTGTACAGCAACACAGTGTGTATACATTACCCACATCATTGAGAAAGAGTTTTTCGACGCCTCTAATTATAGGTAATATTTTATTAAAGGTGCTGACTTATTATAAGAGTGTTGTGTATTTAACAATTTTGGTGTTCAATAAAATATATCAGACCAGAGGGCTGGCCAACGAATCAGCATTGCTATACATGGCATGGTAGCAATGCTGCCAGCGTTCTGTATAACGTTGACATGTCGTGATGTGGACGTATTCTTTGACGTCCTTTGAATATTTGATTTTATGTACATATTACTAGTTTTTATTTATTGTTTGTAATAAATAATTATTAGTATTGTACAATATAGTATAACCTATAGTTTTGTAAATAAAAATTGCAATGCCGATAAAATTTCAAAGATAAAATATTGTCTATCTATTTATCAAAATTGGTACAACAGCATACTTACCAATTTAAAAACGTAATTATTTTTATTCACCAAATTCTCGAAGAGCAATTGTGTCATCGGCATAGCTCATTGTGAGACTGCAAAGTCCTTGTTTGAAATGTCATCTGTCTAGACGTTCAGGGCTTTAGAGCTCTTCATTTCCATACTTATAATAAAAAAGTTTTTAGTTTCTTTGTAGGAGTAGGTAAATCTCTGGAACTACTGAAGCGATTTTGAAAATATTTTCACCAGTAGGTTATAGTTACCACTACAATTAATATTATTATTGCGTATTTTATATTTTACCAATTTTTTTTTTAAACAATTTTTGTGTGTCTGTTTGTCTGTGTGTTTGTATATGTTACGGCTAATACCCGAAGTGCCTTACCTTCGGTTAATACCTTCGGTTTTTTTTTAATACAGTGCAGGAGGATATATATTTAACGATTTTCCATAAAAACTACAAAATGTGTTCAATAACTGAAATAGACACAGAAAAAAATCCGCACTTAATAAAATATACCCTGTAATTTTTAAATCTGGGTGAGCGAAGACACAGATTGCTAGTAGTAGTATGTATATAATTAATAAGTCCGAGATCATATGATCCCGAGATGTTTAAAGACGTATATATACGTATAAATAATAATAATAAATTTATTCATCAAAGAGTAAAGTTACAATGTGACTATGGGCGTTTTTCCATTAGACGGCACGGCACCGGCACGGCACCGGCACGGCACCGGCACGGCACCGGCATGGCCGTGCACCGGCAACGGCGCCGGGGCTTCGTTTTTCCACTGCACCGGTTCCTAACCGGCGCCGGTTCCTCAGCATGGTTTTATTTCTTACTAGCTGTGCCCGCGACTTCGTTCGCGCGGATGTCGGAATTTAACAATTTATTTTTTAGTGCGAAGCGACTAATTCTCGCCACGTTTTTCAATATATTTGAATAACAATTCAAGAATATTTGATGTGTTTGATCGCCCTCTGTTGTTCAAAGGCAGTACCATTCAATTGCTACTGGATTATGGTAGCCATACACCATACTGCCTATTTGTCAAATCGGCATAATGCTGCCAATTTGATCAAATAGAATTGACCGTGTATGGGCGTGGAATGCCAATTTGATGGCATGTCATGCCAATTTTGATAGGTCATCAAATCGTTTTGACACAACGTCAAATCGGCAGCAGTGATGCCATCTTAGCAACTTCATCGCTAGTTAGCTAATTTTATAAAGGTGCTAGAAAAAAAGCTAAAAAGTGCAACTTGTGGCTAAACTTTTTAGCTCCTTTTCTACAGGGACGGTTAGGCCACGTTCACACGGCGATTATTTTCGCGTATACCGTACACGAGATTTTAAAAACTGAGGTTTTAGCACATGGATCACATATTGTACACTCGTAAAAAAAAGTGTTAGGTATTCATTTTATTTTAAACCAAAATACTATTGAAAACTTGAGAGGTGTCAAGGGACCACGAAAGCAAGTTAAAAAAAGGTTCATACAATTTTCGACATCATTGACATTTATGCAAACACCTGGTTTTAATGAAGGAGCAATGTTAACAAATGAGAATGTGAGAAAAAGAAACTAAATTTTTCATGTCGATAAGGTCGAAAATCCCTTGCACCACTTTTTTTAACTTGCTATCGTTAAGCAAGTGTTTTCCGACCTTCAAGTGATTTTCGACCTTATTTACAATGATGCAAACACCGGATTTTAATGAAGGAGCAATGTTAACGAATGAGAATGTGAGAAAAACAAACTAAATTTTTAATGTCGATAAGGTCGAAAATCCCTTGCACCACTTTTTTTAACTTGCTATCGTTAAGCAAGTGTTTTCCGACCTTCAAGCGATTTTCGACCTTATTGACAATGATGCAAACACCGGATTTTAATGAAGGAGCAATGTTAACGAATGAGAATGTGAGAAAAACAAACTAAATTTTTAATGTCGATAAGGTCGAAAATCCCTTGCACCACTTTTTTTAACTTGCTATCGTTAAGCAAGTGTTTTCCGACCTTCAAGCGATTTTCGACCTTATTGACAATGATGCAAACACCGGATTTTAATGAAGGAGCAATGTTAACGAATGAGAATGTGAGAAAAACAAACTAAATTTTTAATATCGATAAGGTCGAAAATCGCTTGCACCACTTTTTTTATCTAATTTCGATAGTCTCATGATGAAATGAAAAGGTGCTAGAAATTGTAGCTGTCGTCACCGAATAATAGCCAGATCTAGTTGCTGAGTTGGCATCACTGCTGCAGATTTGAAGTTGTGTCAAATCAATCGTTCGATAGGCAGTATGGTGTATGGGGTATATGGACGAACTGCCGATTTGAAACAATTGCAAGCGTCAAATCTATCGTTCACATAGGCAGGATGGTGTATGGCTACTATTAGAGTAATGAATGAAAAATGAATTAATAAAATAAAAAAATATTATGTTGATATAAATAATAAATAAAAATGTTATGTTTCATTTATGTAATTCATTGAATGACACACAAGAACATATATTTCTCCTAAAAAACAAAATAACATGATCATTAGACTTTCAGAAGTAAAGAGGCTAAATTAACCTTATTACGAGCCACAAACCGAGTCTCACGCCCTCCGCCCCGCGTCCTCCTACACGCCTGCGCACTCACACACGCACACGGCTACAATTCATACACATTATGCACATTTGCCGGCCGGCACCGACTGGGAAGCTTGCTACCCCGGCGACGGCGACGGCGCCGGCAGGACTCAACGCCGGGCCGACGCCGGCGCCGGTAAGTGGAAAAGCGAGCCATACATTTTCATATATTCTTGCTTCCCCGGCACCGGCGCCGGTGCCGGCGCCGGCTAATTGCAAAACGCCAGGCCAGCACCGACTAGGAAGCTTATTACCCCGGCGCCGGCGACGGCGCCGGCAGGACTCATCGCCGGGCCGGCGCCGGGCCGGCGCCGGCGCCGGGCCGGCGCCGGCGCCGGTAAGTGGAAAAGCGAGCCATACATTTTCATATATTCTTGCTTCCCCGGCACCGGCACGGCGCCGGCGCCGTCGCCGGTGCCGGTGCCGTGCCGTCTAATGGAAAAACGCCCATTATGTTTGGTGAGCCACAAACTAATCGTCCGCGTAGCTTGTATCTTGTGGCTCTGGAGTACAAATTTTTTAAAAGATACATTAATTATAGTTTGACAATGTTAAGACATAAATTATAAAAAGAAAACAAAAAGAAAGTAATCTTAAAATAAGATGGGTGGCAATAAAATGAAGAATTGTACAGTTAACTAAAAATCTATGAATGCAGTTTAAATCGTTTTTTTAAATTAAAATAATGTCTTCTTTCAGTAAAATATTCTATAATATCTACAATATTCAAAGTACTTTCCCTCCATGTGGCATAGCCGTGAGACGACCTGTAAGTATATACCTACATAATCATTAAGTACTATTGACAAGTTTTATTTCAATATTATTTCCTTGTATATGTCGTAGGATAATTTGATACTTCGAATCTTCGCGGAAATCCTAGGGGTTTTGCGAAAACGCGGATAAAGGCCTATTCAAACCTCAGCGATATTCGCTGCCGCTGTGGGTAGAGGTACATACCGCGCGGGTTTCGCTCAGGTATTTAGTATCAAGTACCGTGGCTAGAGCGACCTGAGCGATATTCGCTGCCGCTGTGGGTAGAGGTACATACATACCGCGCGTTATTCTACCCACAAGAATAGCGAAATCCGTTTTGGTGTGAACAGTAATATTACCGCATACCCGCTGGGTTTTCTCTGCCGCAGACGGTAGCGAATACCGCTTAGGTTTGAATAGGCCTTAATTAGACATAGGCGAAAAATTATCAAATCTTACTGGACAAAGTCAGGATTTTTGCGAAAATACTCGTTATTATAGCAATATTGCGAAACGGAACGCTGGCTGTTATGAAATAAGAACGCTGATTGGTCGGTCAGCGCGTTCAATAAGAGATCGTCTCTGATTGGTTGACGTCTTAATTTGATTTATTCCCTTTACGTCGAGTCCCGTTACGTCGAGTCTGAAAGTCTATTGTTCTCCAAAGTATTGATATTTTACGCTTTCTATTACCTTTATGTCGAGTTTGGTGAACAAGTACAGTCAGGGATGTAAATTAAAAGCCAATGGCATAAAAACATGTTAAAATGCTCTGATGATACTTAAAACAAGTATTAGGTGAAGATTACCTAAAAAGGAAGTTCAACGAAGCCCCGCTTCGCGGGGCTTCTATTTCTGCTTACATGGTTTAAAGTAACCTAACACGAAGGGGATGGCGGGGTCTTTCAGACCCCGCCATCCCCTTCGAACCTAACCTGTCCGTGTCGGGGTGCCCACGAGTCCCGAGCTCGCTTCGCTCGCTCTTGGATCAAAGTCTCTCGACATAAAGGGAATCAACCCTTAATTTAAACGTTAATCATCGGCAAACTAGGAACCAATTAGAAGTCAGCCAGCAAAATTGTAGCCAAACAGTGTTGAGCACATCAAATCTTACTATAATAACGAGTATTTTCGCAAAAATCCTGACTTTGTCCAGTAAGATTTGATAATTTTTCGCCTATGTCTAATTATCCGCGTTTTCGCAAAACCCCTAGGATTTCCGCGAAGATTCGAAGTATCAAATTATCCTGCGACATATACATACAAGTCTTAAGCAAACAGGTTCTATGCAAGAGTACACTAGAGTCGATCATTAAATTACTTACAGGGTACATATTTGAATATCGAAGATTAAAATATCTACGCTTAAAATATCGATGTTCAAAATATCGAAAATGAAAATATCGAATGACCATAAAATCGAAAATTAAAATATCGAAAGTTTAAAATATCGAATGATTAAATGATCTACGTCCAATAAATCTAAAATCTAAATATCTACAAAAGTTACATCGAAAGATCTAAATATCGAAATACAGATTATCGAATGTCCGAAATATCGAACCTAACAAGGTAAGTAGACGGAGCCCCGCTTCGCGGGGCTCCTATTTCTGTTTGCAAGGTTTAAAGTAACCTAACACGAAGAGTATGGCGGGGTCTTTCAGACCCCGCCATCCTCTTCGAACCTAAACTGTCCGAGTCGGGGTGCCTGAAGTTCCGAGCTCGCTTCGCTCGCTCTTGCATCCGAAGTCCGTCCGAATCAGTAATTTGACTAAGAACGCAAGAGCGAGCGAAGCGAGCTCGGGACTTGGGGCACCCCGACTCGGACAGGTTAGGTTCGAAGAGGGTGGCGGGGTCTGAAAGACCCCGCCATCCTCTTCGTGTTAGGTTACTTTAAACCTTGCAAACAGAAATAGGAGCCCCGCGAAGCGGGGCTCCGTCGACTTACTTTGGTAGGTGGATGTTTCAATTAGTAAGTATTTTTAACATAGATATTATGAAATTACATATTATGAACTGCGATGTATTAAACGTTGATATTTTGAATTTCGACATAACGTCTTTCGATATTTTGAATCATTCGACATTTAAATCAGTCGACATTTTAATCTTCGACGCTTTAAGCGTAGATGTAACATTTTTCGATATTTTGTTACAATCGATATTTTAATTTTCGATATTCTGAACATCGATATTTTAAGCGTAGATATTTTAATCTTCGATATTCAAATATGTACCCTACTTACATCAGTCGTGATAAGTGGCCAATCTTTCAAACAGAAAAAAATAATTGGTAAATTATAAAAACTTCAGTTTTTTCAAATACAAAACTAGCCAAGTCTTAATGTTTCATGTAAAGCTGGCTTCTTTTAAATAATTATTGCAAGACGTTTCGGCGATCCGATCTGGCGATGCGATCCGATCCGGCGATGAGATACAGTCGGCCATTCTCCAAAAAGGTGTTATTTGCCTAATTACTGTGCCCTTTTTGAATTTCACTGATATGACGTTAAACACATTAGAATATGAAGCACATCAAAGATAGGAATTCAATAGTTATTTTGGCATTTTACTATTACTGGTGGTTTTCTAGATAATGAGATTTAAAAAAAAGATTGGGTATGGTAATTAGACAAGTTGAATATTTGATGCTACGGTAATTAGAAAATATTTTGTATCTCCATACTTGTATCTTTATTTTCGTTCAATTGCTCAATATTGCTTAATAATGACAAAGTACTAGTAGAAGAAGATGAGAGAGCACTAGTTGGAGTTGATGCTATTAAGGTAGGTATGGAAGTGTTGGCATCATCTCCAAACTCCTAAAAACTGCGGGCCAACCTGTGCTCGGCGAGCTTAAGAGGCTGTTCAACTTCGTCAAGGACAGTGGGATTATCCCGAAGGCGTGAAACAGGGGCGTGGTGACATTGTTTTTCAAGAAAGGAGACAAAAATCTCCCAAAAAACTACAGACTAATCCCGTTTCTGTGTCACGTCTACAAGCTGTTTTCGAGGGTCGTTACAGATCGGCTTTCCGCTAGATTTGACGTTTTCCAGCCACCGGAGCAGGCTGGGTTTTGCAAAGGCTATAGCACCTTAGACCACATACATACAGTGCGTCAGGTTATACAGAAGACAGAGGAGTATAACCGGCCGCTGTGTCTATATAGCCTTCGTGGACTACAAAAAAGCCTTCGATTCCATCGAAATCTGGGCTGTTCTGGAATCCTTGCAGCGATGCCAAGTCAATTGGCGTTACATAAAGGTGCTAAGTAAGGAACCTATATAGCATGGCGTCAATGTCGGTCCAAGTACAAAACCACCATCCAGCTGCTAAGAGGTGTGAGACAGGGAGTTGTAATATCCCCTAACTAAACTGTTTACCAACTCGCTGGAGGATTTGTTCAAGAAGCTAGACTGTAACGGACTGGGCATCAAGTCAACGGTGAATACCTAATGCACCTTCGTATTGCCGACGATATAGTTATTATGGCGAAATCGCTGCAAGACCTGCTGAACAGTCTCAATGCTGCCTCCAGACTTGTGGGTTTTGGGATGAACCTGGACAAGACCAAGGTCATGTTCAATGACCATGTCATCTCAGAACCAATTTCTGTCGAAGGTATAACACTCAGAAGGTATAACACTCACAAGTTGTCCAAGAATACTACTCGTACCTCGGGCAGGTATAGGAGCCTAAACGTGGAACATGTCAGTCAAGCTGGCCCACCGACTTCATGTCACGCAGCTATGAAAAGGTCTATGCTTGGGGCTCACTAAGGGATAAAATCTGGAATCAGGTACGGCAAAAGACCAAAGTTACAGATATTTTCCAAATCTGCAGCAAGTTACAGTGGCAGTGGGCTGGTCACGTCTGCCTCGATAGGTGGAGTAGGATGGTTCTTGAATGGAGACCGCGTGTAGGTGAGCGTAGGGTGGGACGCCCCCCGGCAAGATGGACCGATGACCTGAAAAAGGTGGCTGGCAGTGGCTGGATGAAAAAAGCAGGAGATCGTGCGCTGGGGACTGCAATAGGCTGAGATGATGAATGGTGTTGACAGAGTTTCAAGAGGATCTGATATGCTGTTATCAAGCACGTCTAGATCTATGACTACTTCTTCCTCGATTGTTTCCAAGTTTCCCTTTTCCTTTTGTCTTTTATTACTCTCTACTCTGATTTTTCTGTATAAGTTTTTCATACAACGGTAATTATTAACACATGGTAATTAGTATACGGTAATTAGAAAACGATAGACTTTCTTCAAAATTTCGAAAACCATCACAGCCTGCAAATACTGGCTTATCATAACATACGTAAGCCATAGTACTGTTTCATTTACATTATCAACTAGGGTCTAACTTCAAAAATCAAGTATTTAAATAAGTATAACGGTAATTAGAAAAGTTTGGAACCAAGGGCTACGGGAATTATATACTCAAGTGCTTCGTTGGCGCTACAGTAACGTTTGAGACGTACGACTGCTAATGGGCTGCAGTACACCCTGAGGACATTCGACGCGTGCGGTACTGATGTTCCAAATACCGTTATTTAGGCATGTGCACCCGAGAACAGATAATGTCACGGTAATTATAACTTTCTATCGGACACGCGGTCATTCAATTATAATTATTTATAGACTAGTTCTATTGAGTCCATATTTTGGTAGGTGATACACGTTGCTTTGTATTGTTTAAAAAGTTTAATGGATCGAAGTAAATCTGCAGGTTTGAGAAATTACAAGCAAGTTTTAACATAAAGTTGGAGTGCGGACAGGCCTCGGTAATTAGAAAATAGTGCTTTTTCGAACAGAGATTCAATTAATTTAGGCTTACTAGTTAAAAACAGAACCCAATATTTTGTTTACAGCTAGATACGGTCGTAATCTAACATATAAAAAAAACCACGCTTGAATATGATCATATTACGGATTAAGTAAGCGCGGACAAATAAACACTTGCAACCGGAGAATGGCCGATGTCTGTAAAGGCAGATCACGATGCCGTATATCATCCATAGGTTACAGAAATCGCAGGGGTATATCGTATCGCCAGATGAAAACACCAGAGCCTGTAGCTAAACGGTAAGCGACAATCGTTAACGTTCAGCAGTCGCTAGTACATTTTCAACTTTATACCCCATCACATAAAGTTAAAAATCTAGTAAAGACAGCTGAGCGATAGCGAACGAAACAAACGAAAACGATCTGTAATCTTTGATAGACTATCAACTTTATGCAATGGGGTATAAAGTTGAAAATGTATTAGCGACTAACGTTAGCGATTGTCGCTTGCCATTTGGCTATAGGCCCTGAACGGATCGCGCTTTGACGCTAAAGCAAAGGTCTTAAAGAGAATGATACGGCGCGACTTGGGTTGCTTGGGTGACTGGCGCGTCTTATCCTATTAGGACAGCCTATTAAGACAGATAAAATAAAACAATAATAATTTGAAAACATTTATTATTTGACTATACAAGCATTCTTGTAATAAACACGATCAAATAGGAACTACCGCTTTTTGCTCTATCAAGCGCTTTTTGCTGTATGTATAAAAGTTCAATGATAGCGTTACTATCATTGAACTTTTATAACAGCGTTCGCGTTATAACATCATTGAATTTTCTTTTATCCATCAACCTGAGGTTTTCGACACCCAATACAACAATAATCACAACATAATCCTTTAAATTTGTTCAAATAATAATCGTGCCAGAACGATCGATTACTTTTCAACAAAGGCACAAATAAAGCCATGGCTGCTATTTGCAGGCTCAACATAACAGATCGCACCTCTATTGAAAGTCTAAATATATCAAATATAACAAATGTTAACACAACAACGTTACTTAAAACAAACATTGCTGTAGATATATATAAACGGCGGAACCTTTCTCTCTTTCTGTCTGTTTTAGAAACAGTACTGGCGTTTGTGCTTGTGTCTTTACAAAAAAATAAAGAATTCACAAGTTTTATAAAAATCACCAAGTTGGTAAACGAAGGTAAAACATTGCAAACTATTATAGAGCATATGCTGATAAACAAAAATGTTATTCCTTCCTTATTACCTTCACTTACTACATTTATAATAAGGATGCACATTGAACATATGAGCCAAATTACCGAAGGCACAGCCCACACAAAGATGGAACTTTTAAGATACTTTCTTGCGACATTTTTGTGAAAAACTTTAACGATATTAACGTAAAACATATAACACATCACTAACAACCAACAGTTATACACAGTAGTTAAATAAATGAAGACAATAAACCAGGTCATAGTAACACAGTCTCTAAAATCAATGGTCGCGGCTTGACAATGTATTAAAGTTATTGAAACAACAGTTAAACGCAACATATTCACAAAGTTTGCACTGAGATACACGTAATTGTTGAAATTTCTGAACTTCCTGATGAGATACCACGATGTCACTCCGTATATAAACGTAGCGATACACAAGGTGAAGAGACTATAGTGTCCGATCATAAATTTGGGAGCAACTGATGGATTCAGGTAGCAATCGTTCATGGAAGAGCAGATTGGAACTATGTGATCGTAAAAAGCCATGGCGAAGATTAAACTTGGCATTGACAGTCAAACATTGCAATAATTTCCTATTTCTTTAAAACTAAAATCAATCACAGTCAGTAGGTAACAGTAAATGTTTCAGCCCGATCTGTTAGCAAGGATCGGAACGGACTAATGTCATCAAATCGGTCTTGTGCACTTAACGTACTGCATATCGATTCTGATAGCAGCAGCCTTATCAGTCGTAATGGTTAATAAAACTTATGATAACGTAATCCGAGTATATCCACACCATTAGTGGAAGCTTTTATAGTGAAATGATTCAAAATAGTATGTAGCAGGAAAGGATGGGAAAACTGAACAATTTTCGTCTTATACGTCATCAACACTTTCAACATCCTTCCTTCATATTTTGGATGCT
This sequence comes from Agrotis segetum, assembly GCA_036375495.1. Classification (NCBI taxonomy): domain Eukaryota; kingdom Metazoa; phylum Arthropoda; class Insecta; order Lepidoptera; family Noctuidae; genus Agrotis; species Agrotis segetum. The sequence continues at coordinate 463,755 of JAQSVV010000435.1, forward strand.
GATATTATTTCCTTAAATTCTACTACGCATCGTGCAACTTATCTGAAAAACACCTTATTACAAAACTGTGTATTTGTCACGCATCTTATTTTACATTGAGTAGCTGTCACGTACATTATTATTACACTGCGTAGCTATCACCCACGTTACTATTACACTGCGTAGCTATCGTGCACGTTGCTACTACACTGCGTAGCTATCGTGCACGTTGCTACTACCCTGCGTAGCTATCACGCACGTTACTACTACACTGCGTAGCTATCACGCACGTTACTATTTCACTGTGTAGCTATCACGCTCGTTACCCTGCGTAGCTATCACGCACGTTAGTACTACACTGCGTAGCTATCGCGCACGTTACTATTACACTGCGTAGCTATCGTGCACGTTGCTATTACAGTGTGTGGCGGTCACGCACTTTTCTTCTACACTGCGTAGCTGTCACGCACGGTTCCCAGATATGGCTTAGTAAACTAAGACACTAGAGGGTAGTCAGGAGCCACTCTCACACAAAAATGACAAGGACAGAAAAATACACAAAATAAATAGTAACCATACCTATTCTTTAGACAATTAACACAAGAACTTCTGGCGTGTCAATGAATCGCCATACAAATCTAGTATCACTTTAATAAAATAATTTACATCAACACAAAAATGCATGCAAAATGTTTGGTTTAATTAAACACTCTTGTAGTTTGAACATAATCGTATTTTATTTTCATCCCTCGATATCTACCTTATATCTAGGTACATGCACAGGATTTCCAACTGAGCGTGGATGGCTAAATAAGTCAGAAAGAGCAAAAGGCGATGAAATGTGACATACTGAGTGAGTTGGACCGAGATAGCCATAACTTCTAAAACGGAATACACATAAATAGAACCTTTCATTATAATTAACTTCTGCATTTAATATTAAGTAGGATTAAGTACAACAATTTTGTACAAAACACAAAATACTGCTTACATTTTCACCTCTCTGTTGCTTTATGTAAACAATCAACAACTTAAGAAATCTTGGGTTTTTACTTCGATGACTCAACGAAGATTTATGATTCTTCCAAGCCTCTTATTCTTACAAAAAACAAAAACACGTCCAAAAGAACTTCCTTCTTTTAAAATATATTTGAATTTTGTAACTCATGTCAATTTAGACATGGACGAAAAAAATCCAATGATGCAACTTGTTCGGAAGCATCTTAATCACGGAATATTTTTAGCCATTCTTTGTACGTAATATTGATGCCACAACTCTCTATTACTCCTCACTAAAGGAAGAAATAAATCAATAGCTATCTGTTGCAACTTAGACATAACTGCTCTTAATGTAAATGTTACAGACATTGAGTCCCATAACAATGAAGATAACACAAGTACATCGCTCATGAGAAACAACAACGTAGCAATGTAGAATCGACGCCAATTATTAGTTGCTGTAGGTGCTTTCGGTTGACAACAATTACACAGAGAGTACATAACCGAACCATATAAAAAACAATTAATCATCAAAGGTGAAACTATTATAAAAACTTCCACACCATTGGCTACATGATCCAATGTTGAACCAGCTAAATACAAATGAGCTATCTCGTTAAAATATAAGAAAACGTAATACAACAGAAATATCACAAAAGGTATGCCCCAAGCGAACAGACAACACTTTAAATACTTCCTATTTACATGTCCTCGAAAAACTTTCACAATATCCACGTAGAATATATAACATATCACCAACATCCAATAATTCTGCACTGCACTGAAGTAGGTACAAATATAGCGGCAAATGTCCATGATTTCCTTATCGTCAATCACGATAATTTGCATAACACCAGGTATGATGAGGGACACTGTTGTGAGACGAAGTAAACTGGACATTACTGCACTGATATACACAAAGTTTCTAAAGTGTCTGAACTTCTTGAGAAGACACCACGACACCACGCCATAAATGAAAGCGGCGAAAGTCAGCGCGAAGACGAAATATTCCACTAAACTAGACACAAGTGGAGGTCGAAAGGCTGTCGTGTTTGGCACTGGGATTTTACTATAATGCACATCACTGTCAGACATTTTGATTTTCTCGCCAAACGCTGTAGATCGAAACACAACCACGCCGTCTCTGCGATCACTCACAAATGGAGGCTGGTGACTAAGAAAAACTTAATTTATACGAGCTACAGGAAAAACCAGTGTTACTTGCTTAGCTCGGGGAATAACAAGTATTGGTTCCGCACACAATTGCGAATCTTTGCACGAAAATATCATGCGTTCTCTGAACCCTGAGAGATTCCACTTAAACATGATAATTATGTACTTTTGTTTGATTTGAATGTTAAACAGAATGTTTCAACTCAAAGAGTATGGTATAAAATCAGGCGTGAAACCTGTATATCAACTAACAGATGAATGTATACTCGTTTGAATTTCCGAATTATGTAACCAGAATAACGCCCATCTACTAGCGTCCTGTTGACTTGTCCCGTTGTGCAAACTGTACCTACAGAAAAGCGAGGGGATAAAATAAAATCGTTGAAGCCACTAATTAAATCACAAACCTACGTTCTTTCCCCTGACTTTAGCACAACACTCCTTGAAAAACAATCCTTCAGTGACCAAACACAAGTTAAGCCTTCGAAACGGGAGGCGGGGTTTGAATACCGTCTACCGTCGTATCATTCCGTAAGTATTGTAGATTCTGGCAAGTTAGCGGATGGGAAGCTAATGGCGAGCAACAAATTCCGTGTTTATTTTCTTTCATTTATCTTTAACCAGTTACCTATGCGTAGGTGCACTTTGAAAGGAACAGTCAATGTCACCTAAGAATTACGTAACATTCTACTGGTGAAATAATTTTCAAAATCCGTTATATTTTATGCCCAGGGGGGGTATTACAACCTTTTTTAATTCCTTGCAGTTTTTGGGCATTTGAATTTACGACCTTAAGCAGGCTTGTTCTATTTCGTATTATGACGTAGGTAATTCTGCAAGGAATCATCCTGGATTACTTGTCTCTGGATGATTACGACGGGCTAGAGAATTCGTTCAAAAATCGAATCGACAATTTACCGATGATTACCGGTTTTATAAATTGTGTGTGAAAAAAATCTTTTTCATTGTAAATTTAGGAGATATTTCAGTTAAAATGTATTTTAATAACAATTTAAATATGTACAATCAAATTGAGCAACATTAACTGTCATTTTATGCAAAAACTTAATACCAAATAAAACTCTCACAAAGGGGTTTGTTTCTGAACGATCGTATTGCGATACTTTTTTAGTCTGTGGCGGTTTTGTTTACCAAAACAAACAACATTATCGTATTTTATTTATTTATAATGCCACTACGAGTATGTAGTGTTTTTTACTGCATTAATAAAGAAGCACACAAATTTTGATAAATGGAGCTGTTCCAACACAACAATGTTCTAATTTTTAAAGCAAGACCTAGAAATGTTTCAACAAGTGAAGGAATGATAAAACCTAGGACGTTTATTCAAACCGAAACGAGTACCTAGTTCTCTTGAAATTGGCTGCGGAATTGTGGTACCAGAAGCAATCGAGGAAGTGAAATTAAAAATGTCTGCTGATACATTAAAGACTGGCCAATGTACCCAAATAAATATTGAACACAAGTTTTGGCTCCATTGGACTGTACCGTTTCTGGAATGATGCTGCGCGAGGCTATTAATTTTAAGTGTTTGACTTGATCATACATTTTGTTTGGTTTATTCAACCCTACGTCCATTGCTACGAAAGATTATTTGTTTCGTCACCATGTCTCAAATCTAAGCTCTGTGTATTTTTTTTCTTACACTGATGGAACTACGACAAATAAAACATTTTTTTCAGGAGTACCATATTTTTTATTTAGAACAATATATTACTATATGAGTAAATGTTTACGTATATGAATGTATTGATTGCTTAGCGTTCAGTAAATGAGTGTATATGTGTAGGTAGATGTCGTAAAAGGTAAAAACTTTGTCGTCTTTTTATGTAAAGCTCGTCAGCTGAGATTATAATTTATCGTGTATGCACTCTCCAGATATTCTGTAGTGCCTCCATTATTAATACCAAAGTTTAATTTAGGTAGTTTAAACTGTTTAAAGACAAATTAAAAGAAACAAGTCAGTAAAAGTTACTAAAAAGTGGCGTAAAGTGAATGATTTTGGAGATGCCAATTTTGACAGTTATTCCGGCCTTGAAATGTCAATATGTAGCTTGTAATACGAAATTTCCAGGCACAAGCACAGGCAGAAGTCGGTATGAGATCACGTGACCGTTTACTGACCGTCAATGTGTGATCGTAATACGAAAAAGCAAGGCAGTTCACTTTGAGGCGTAAACTGACAGGAATTAAGAGCTTGTAATACGCCCCCTGGGGGGGTATTACAACGTCTTAAAACCAGGCTTATTCCAGCCAGTGAAAGTGACAGAGCTATACAAGTCGTCTAGCGCCATTTCGTTCACTCACTGGAACAAACCTGGTTTTAAGACGTTGTAATACGCCCCTGTACCACATTTGCCTTTGACTGAAAATTGAGATTAGGCAGGCCAGCGTTCAAATAAGTGCATTGCATATTATAATTGTTGCATCTATGTCATCTGATAAAATGGTTGATAAATTTTGAGTCTTTACAAGCCCACATGTCCTGGTCTTAAAAGTTAAGTGCCCACCTTTATACTATACTGGAGTATCATCCAAATGAATTTATGTTTAATGGTTTGTACTTACATATTTGATAGTAAAAACCATTGAACATAAAATTCATTTCAAATTCAAAGAAAGCATAGTAAGTCAACGTTCAACTTATACCTATATGAAAAGAAAGTCGGGAAACCTGTGCCGTGCAGTGGGTGAAGCATTTGATAAAGTTGACCATACATTTCCGACAAAAATGGGAGAATTTTTACCGTTTGTGATAAAAATAATATAAATTAGAAACTTTGTCTAGACATTAAAAATGCTATTTATGCGAAAAATATTATGCATCATTCATTAAAATATGCAAGAAAACGGGTGCTCTTCAAGGTTGTGTACTGGGCCCACTCTTATTTTCATTAATTCACAAGAATCAGAAGAATTCATCAAGAAGTTTGTTATAATGTTTTATTTGTTGACTCGACCTTGCTTCACACGATTTTATGCCTTGGCATAATATGTTATGCTTAATACTAGAGGGTTGTATTTTATGTCTAAATTAATATTACTGTAGAAAACACATATGGCTAAATTATGGAGGGAAAGGAAAACTATGTTGAGTAGTTTAGAAAAACAAAATGTTTATAAAACACAAACACAGAAAGCTACTTTATTTTATGTAGATAAGGAGCATGATTTAACAAAGCGAAAAGGACGTAGGTCTCGGCTGCTGTTGGTTCCGTATCGAACAATGTCACCAAACGAAAACGCACACAAAGCTTGCTTAGTATGTTTTATAATTCATTTCATAAATTATTTACAACTATACAATGTAATAAAATTATAAGGATATTTACTAATTATACAACCAATGTAGTGAAAAAGTCAAATAAGATAATTGGTCAAGAGAAAGTTTAAGATTTTTAGTATTCATAATCTAAAAAAAATATTCAGCTATCCATTTAGACTGGTTTTGCTGTTGCCATCCACAAGCACAACGATAAATATTCCAATATAAGTATGTGCATACTTAGAGCTCTTTTGAGGCTTTTTTGTGCAAAAAAGCCACAAAAGAGCTCGATGGTATTTGATTTTGTACTCCACAAACAGTTATTTAAGATGATTCACGGAAAAATAAAAATAAATGGAAACCAGTTCCATAATCTACAAAAAATCACATAAATTAAATGCAGGAAACAAGATTTGTTTTTTGAAACAATGAATGCAGATATCGTTTTGAAGTCAGCAACTAAAACTAACCCCAACTATCATCCTTTTTTGTTTTGATACTGGCATCTCGCAGGTCAACCTAGAAGAGGTTGTCGGTTTCGGCCGGTTTCGGCCAAAAAATCTAGTTTCGGCCCTATTTTCGGTTTCGGCCGAATTATAGCCGAAACTTTGCCGAAACCGAAACCTGACAATACCTAAGTGTTCGTTTCGTTTGCCACCGTTCATTTAATCGTGGGTTGAGGTTATGTTTTCGAGTTTACTGCCAAGAGTAAGTTATGTATATTCATGTAATAATAAAATATATTATCAATCGTCAAGGCAGAAAATATAGATTATGGCTCAGTAGAAGTTAAATAACATAGAAAAATAGCAATTTCTTAGAAACCTATTTGTTCCATTAGTTTGCCGTATAACATTAATTTCCAGAATTTGATCCTTATTAGCAACACTATCGAATAGTGTTAATGTGTGTTTTTTTCCAAAATCTACGGTTTCGATTCCTGACCAGCACTATTGATTTTAATTTTGAAAATACAATGATGCAGTTTTCGTTTTCGACAAAATCGGTCTTCATTAAATTTACAATATTAAAACTGTCCCGGACCAAACAAATATATGTAATTAAACGTTTGGAGTATGTCGTCCGTCGCGGTGGGCTCCGAGAAAGCGAGTGCCGGCCGCCGGGCCCGCTCCCTGCTCCACACCTCCGCTCACAGCTGATGCGCAGGTCGGTCACGTCACCGGCGCGTGCCGCTTGCGTGTCTGTTGGGTGCTATTCCCAACAGTTATCCTGAAATTCCCGTATAATTATACACTTTTTCTTAAGTGTTAACAACAAATGTAAAAAAAAACATAAAATTTTGAAAATGTTTTAATAAGTTTCGGTTTCGGCCGAAACTGAGAGCTAAGCCGAAAGTTCGGTTTCGGTTTCGGCTGAAAAATCGGTTTCGGTCGGACACTAGTTGTGAGCTGCTTCCTGTGGTTGCCAAAGATTACTCTAAAGCCTCCAGCCAGGGGAAACCAACTATCACCCTTTTATGTATAATTGTTTACCCATATTCATTTTATCATTAAATAATTCATCATTAACTCTCCTGTTACAACATCATAATGTTATGACGTCCATTCGTCCGTTCGATAATGTATTTACAAGAGCATAAACTGAACAGGTACTTATATTTTGTGAAATCCAATGGAAATAGACTGAATTTATACATCAAATTGATCGATGAATAACAAAGATTTGTTGACCATCCTATACCAACACAAAAATGCAAGCAAGGGTTATTTTTAATTAAACACTCTTGTAGTTTAAACATAATCGTATTTTATTTTCAAGCCTCATATTTACCTTATAGGCATATTAACATTGTATATTATGCGAAAAGCGTATATTGTTTCAGTCTGTGAATAATATTATAAAAAAGTAAAATTAGTTTGTCACCATCATCATCAGCCTATAACGTTCCCACTGCAGGGATACCGGCCTCCTCTCTGTGAGAAGGAGTGGGCCATAATCCACCACGTGGTCCCAGTACGGGTTGTTTGTTTGTATGTAGAGGAAAATCGCGAACTAATGACACAATTCTATTTTTGTGGTAGGAAGCTGATGTATATTCATGAGTGCTATAAGTTATAATTATTTCTATCATCCACACTAACCAAGGTATCACAATCTATGTCTACACAAACAAGTCTGAAAAAGCATTAGCGCGAAGTGACATAGTGTCAAATCACTATGTCTCGAGGCGAGGTGGTCAAAACTTCACAAAAACTGAACATACATAAAATATACAAACAAACATAATACACTTTCGGATTTATAATTTGAGTAGGAATAGGTAGGTAGGTACATTGTACACAACACAAAATAATGTTTACATTTTCAACTACCTACAGCTTTAGTTAAAAGATCTTGGGTTTTACTTTGAGGACTCTATTTATTATTCCTCCAAGTTTCTTATTTTTATAAAAAACCAAAAAAGCTTCTTTTGAATTTTGTAACTCATGTCAATTTTGACATGGACGAAAAAAATCCAGTGATGCAACTTGTTTGAATACATCCTAATCACGGAATGTTTTTAGCCATTCTTTGTACATAATATTGATGCCACAACTCTCTGTTACTCCTCACTAAAGGAAGAAATAAATCAATAGCTATTTGTTGCAACTTAGACAACACTGCTCCTAATGTGAATGTTAAGTACATTGAGTCCCATAATAATGAAGATAACACAAGCACATCGCTCATGAGAAACAACAACGCAGCAATGTAGAATCGACGCCAATTATTAGTTGCTGTAGGTGCTTTCGGTTGACAACAATTACACAGAGAATACATAACCGCTCCAAATAAAAAACAATTAATCATCAGAGGTGAGACAATTAAAAAAACTTCCACACCATCGGCTATACGATGAAACTTTGAACCAGCTAAATACAAATGAGTTGTCTCGTTGAAATATAAGAAAAGGTAATACAACAGAAATATCACAAAAGGTATGCCCCAAGCGAACAGACAACTCTTTAAATACTTCCTCTTAACATGTCCTCGAAAAACTTTCACAATATCCACGTAGAATATGTAACATATCACCAACATCCAATAATTCTGCACTGCACTGAAGTAGGTACAAATATAACGGCAAATGTCCATGATTTTCTTATCGTCAAACACGATAATTTGCATAACACCAGGTATGATGAGAGACACTATTGTTAGACGAAGTAAACTGGATCCCACTGTATTGATGTACACAAAGTTTCTAAAATGTCGGAATTTCTTGAGAAGACACCACGACACCACGCCATAAATGAATGCGGCGAAAGTCAACGTGAAGACGAAATACTCCACTAAGATAGACACGAGTGGAGGTCGAAAGGCTGTCGTGTTAGGCACGGGAATTTTACTATAATGCACACCACTGTCAGACATTTTGATTTTGTCGCCAAACGCTGTGGATCTAAACACGACCACGCAGTCTCTGCGATCACTCTCAAATAGAGGCTGGTGACTAATAAAAACTTAATATATACGATACACAGGAAAACCAATATAGAACTTGCTTAGCAAGGGAATTAACTGTTATGGGTTCCGCATACAATTGCGAATCTTTTCTCGCTAATCATGCGTTCTCTGAATTGTGAGAGGTTCCACTTAAACATGATATGTACTTATGTTTGTTTTGAAAGCTAAATTTATATATTTCAACTTAAAGAGTATGATTTTTAAAGACTAGATATCAAACCTGTATATTTAACCTACCAGCTGAGTGTAAAGTAGAGTATACTCGTTTGAATTGCCGATTTAACCAGAATGGCAAGCGACAATTTCCGTGTATTGTCATCAATTTATCTTTAACCATCACACATCATACCCACTCTAGCATCGCATGGGTGCAAGTTGAAAGTAACAGTCTATGTCATTCAAGAATTATGTAACTTACTGGTGAAAATTTTACAAAATCCATTATAAAGATTTATGTTCGGTTCCACATTTGCATTGGACTGAAAATTGAGATAAGGCAAACCCGAATTTCCGTGTCTATTTTCATTAATTTATCTTTAACCAGGTACCCACTCAGGCATCGTATAAGTGCAATTTGAAAGTAACAGTCATGTCACTCCAGAATTATGTAACTTTCTACGGGGGAATAATTTTCATAATCCGTTCTATTAATTAATGCCCAGTTCCACATTTGGTTTAGACTGAAAATTGAAATTAGGCAGGCCAGCGTTCATGTAAGTGCATTACACAATTTATTTGTTGTATCTATGTCATCAGCCAAATGTTTGTATTTTTCTTTATTTTTTTTAGCGAAAATTTGAATATTTATATGCCCCTATATTCTGGTCTTAAAAGTTAAGTACTTTACGTAGTTTTTATGTACAGGATTATCATCCAAATGACTTTATGTTCAATAGTTTTACTAACAGCTAAGTACAAACTATTGAACATATTTATTTCAAAGAAGGTATTGTAAGTAAACGCTCAACTTATTAGTATAATAAGTAAACTTAGAATGATATGGAAAGAAAGTCGGGAAACCTTGTACCCTGCAATGGGTGAGGCGTTTGATCAAGTTGACCATATACTGCCGACAAATCTGGGAGAAGTTTTCACCGTTTGTAATAAATAATTATAACTTAAAAAGTTTTTCTAGGCATTAAAAATGCAAATATATGCAAAAAAATATTACGCATCATTCATTAAAATATGCAAGAAAACGGGTGCTCTTCAAGGTTGTATACTGGGCCCACTATTAATTCACAAGATGTTTGTTATGATGTTTATTGATGTATATCTTTTTATTTTTATTGATGCGACCTTGCTTCACGCGATTTTATGCAAATACATAATATGTTATAAACTTTAAAGTCGAGATTTGTTTGTTGAGAGATTTGTTAGTTGATTTACACGATTTGTTTATTTATGATGGGAAAGGAAAACTATATTATGTAGTTTAGAAATACAAAATATTCATACGAAACAACACACGACTTTTTTTTAAGTAGATAAGGAACATATAACAAAGAGAAAAGGACGTAGTTCTCGGCTGCTGCTGGTTCCGTATCGAACAATGTCACCAAACGAAAACGCACCTATAGCCTGCTTAGTAATTGTTTATAATTTCATTTTATAAACTATACAATGTAATTAAATCGAAATGATAAGGATATTTACTAATTAAAAAACCAATGTCGCCAAAGAGTCAAATCATTTTATTGGTCAATAGAAAGTTTAAGATGTTTAGTATTCTTAATCTAAAAAAAAATATTTAGCTGTATCCATTTAGACTGGTTGGCTGTTGCTATCCACAACCACAACGATAAATATTACAACATAAGTATGCACAAAAAAGCCACAAAAGAGCACGATGATATTTGATTTTGTCCTCCACAAACAGTTATTTAAGATGATTCACTGAAAAATAAAAATAAAAGGAAACCGGTTCCATAATCTACAGACTAATCATATAAATTAAATGCAGGAAACAAAAATGTTGTATCTACTATGTGTGTGTCTGCATTTTACCTTTACGTAAACTGGTTCAAAATGTTAAGGCTGAACATTGTAACACAATATTTTTAAAACAAATAATTTTGAATGCCTTGAATGTCATCATATCAGCCATGGCATCATCCAGAATAAGCTTCCTCCTTTTTGCCATGACTCCCGGTTCTCTGCGTCCCTCATCCATCTATTCCCCGCAATCTTAAAGATATTTTAGGTATAAATTAAGTAATTAAAAGTATGTGACCAAAACTTTTAGGTCATGTGAAGTATGTCAACGACCTCATTATGCAGATAGGTATAAAAATAGCTAGGCAAAGGTGTGTTCAAGGTTTGCTAGAAACAAGTCTATAATGATGCCTTAATACTACAAATATTTATCGTTGCATAGCAATCCCAATGCCAAAATGATGACATAATTATGATCATCTTCCACATAGGTATATATTTTTTTAACACGACGTAAATATTATAACAGTACTTAATTAAAATAGGTAGCATTGCGTCGCGTAGCGTCAAATTTGTCTCTCACGCAGGACACCATACGCACGTTAGAAGCGCGTTTTGCAAACGCACAACAGAAGCGCTACAAAAAGTCACCGCGGGCCAGGGGGGTTCTAAATAATCTTTTCGTTATAGACAGGTCTGTACGAGTCGTAGGTAAAACTTGTATCAAGAAACCTAAAAATCCGTCAAGTCTCAACCTGTTTCTTTTTCCTGCATCTACCAGTACTGACCTGTCCATGTCCAACCGAAGTTGTAACTGTTTATACATGTATCTTGAGTCAATAGACTTGTTGACAGCGTCTACAAATGAATATTGACAGAGAACAAACACATCATAACTTGAAAGTTGGATCTCGTGACGTCAGAACCAGTGAGAAATTAGGGGAACAGTGTATAAGTCGGGGACGGGAGCTATAATGGGGACATATACTCTTTAGGCATACTTAACACAAATTAACGTAGCGCAAGCGCCATCAGGACGTCAATAGGGTAGTTTCCAGGGTCAAAATAATTACATTCTATTTAGTCCGTATTTTAGATTATAAAAAAATATTGGACACGTATTTTTTCTTTTTTCGATTAAACAAAAAAGAACAAAGATAATAGCCTATTTAAATTACCTGTGACGTCACTCTGCGCGAAAAATGCCACGCATCGTGACGTCACACGTAACTTTGATAGGCTATATCTTTGTCATTTTTGGTCTAATTTACAAATAAAAAATACGTGTCCCTTATTTTTGAATAATCTAAAAGATGGACTAATTACATTTTTTTACATATCTCTTGCTCTGTAAGTACACCCTTACACCCCTGAATGCCGGGGTGTATGACTATCATTACAGCATAGGTTTTGGAATTTGAAAAAAGAACTGTCATACTCATACTGCACGAAGAATATTTTTAAAAAGTTAATTTTTTTTTCTCGGTATCCGAATCGGAATCTAGACAATTTATTTTATAAAGATTTTATTTCAAATATGGAACTATTTGTTTCCACATCGTATGTTAGATGAAATCGATTTAAAAATCAAACTGGCCAGCAAGATTTGACGCGCTTGCGTGCGTGAAAAAAAAAAGGCAGTCTACTAGTTGGCGCGAAAGCATCGCGAAAATAATTAATTTTCTTGTTTGAGTTCTTTTTCAATAGTAGATTATTAACCAAGTGAACCTCGAGTCACTCAAACTCAAGTCTTATCATCACAAACTCATATTCAAACTATAAATATACCTAAAAAGAACGTGACCATATCTCTTACAAATTGTAATAATTTTACTATTAATTTTATTAAATACACATTTTTTTCTTCTTAATAAATGTTCATTGAAACCTGCTGTCTTGTTGTTTACTTACCTCACAATCGATATGTAAAGCAGAGTATTTATCTCGGGCGTAAGCATCAATTGCATACTCGGGTTAATTAGCGCCTTCGCTTCGCTCAGGCGCCAAAAACCTCGTATGCAATTGATGTCATACAGCCCTTGGTTAATAATCTACTATTAGGCAACTAGCCTATTGCAAGCGGCCATTAATAAATGGCGTCCTGTTGGCGATTGCGCTACGTTAGTAATAGTGTTAAGTTCACCTTAAGTGTGTGATTTCCCATCATACACAACAGTATAAGGTATAAGGAACACCTTATACCTAGGACTGAAAAGCATCGTATTTTGAAAGCGTCGTATTTTCAAAAATTTTGGCTTATTTTATCGTGCTTTAATCATCAAACGAGTTCTCCCACCCAGGATAGTATGAGCGGACTGTCAGGCTTGTACTGACTTAATCCATGGTAATCCTTCGATAGCCCTTTACGATCCAGTCGTCAATTTTGCCTTTTTTTGTACGTGGTAAAATCATCAAATGTGTCCTGGAACCCAGGGTAGGGCGGGAGGGACTGTCAGACTTGTACTGACTAAAATCCACGGTGTCCTTCATTAGCCCTTTACGTTCCAGGGTCACAGTAATGGAATAAGGCCCGCGACCTCGACAGGCTTTCGCCCTCTAGAGGGGGGCCCCGTCATCAAAGTCAATTTTGGCTTACATAAAGGAAGAAAAAAAATACGTTTCAAGCAATTTTTGAGTAGCAAAGTATCTAACTTACGGACAAATTTTTTTCAGCTGCATTGCCTACCATTGTAAACCAGGTTGCACTTATTTTTCACAATGAAGGCAGATATCGTTTGAAAGTCAGAAACTAAAAATAACCCCAAAAATTCCCTTTTATTACGTATTGGTGTATCAATTTCTGTTGTTTAATTAAACACAGTTTAAACACAAACATATTTTATTTTCACGACGTAATAATTACCTTATTACTATGCATATTTAAATTTTTTTTAGTAGGTACCTAGGTACATATGCGAAACCTGTACATTGTTTCAATATTACAAATAATTCAAATTCGTTTGTATGTAAATCATCGAAATAATGACTCAAATCTATTTTTTGGTAGGACGATGATGTATATTCCTGAGTGCTATAAATTATATTTCTTCGACAACAAGTCGGAAAAAGCAGAATGTGACACAGTGAGTTGGGCCGCGGTGGTCAAAATTTCACAAAAACAGAACATACATAAATGCAATCTAACATTATACACTTTCGAATTTAAAATATTGAGGAGGATTATGAACAACACAAAATAATGTTTACATTTTCACCTACCCACAGCTTTAGGTATACCAATCTTGGGTTTTACTTCGGTGACTCAACGAAGATTTGTTATTCTTCCGAGCATCCACTTCTTACAAAAAACAAAAACACATAAAAAAGAACTTCCTTCTTTTAAAATATATTTGAATTTTGTAACTCATGTCAATTTAGACATGGACGAAAAAAAATCCAATGATGCAACTTGTTTGAATGCATCGTAATCACGGAATGTTTTTAGCCATTCTTTGTTCATAATATTGATGCCACAACTCTCTATTACTCCTCACTAAAGGAAGAAATAAATCAATAGCTATCTGTTGCAACTTAGACATAACTGCTCTTAATGTAAATGTTACAGACATTGAGTCCCAAAATAATGAAGATAACACAAGCACATCGCTCATAAGAAACAACAACGTAGCGATGTAGAATCGACGCCAATTATTAGTTGCTGTAGGTGCTTTCGGTTGACAACAATTACACAGAGAATACATAACCGCACCATATAAAAAACAATTAATCATCAAAGGTGAAATTATAATAAAAACTTCCACACCATTAGCTACATCATCCAATGTTGAACCAGCTAAATACAGATGAGTTATCTCATTGAAATATAAGAAAACATAATAGAACAGAAATATCACAAAAGGTATGCCCCAAGCAAACAGACAACACTTTAAATACTTCCTGTTAACATGTCCTCGAAAAACTTTCACAATATCCACGTAGAAAATGTAACATATCACCAACATCCAATAATTCTGCACTGCACTGAAGTAGGTACAAATATAGCGGCAAATGTCCATGATTTTCTTATCGTCAATCACAATAATTTGCATAACACCAGGTATGATGAGAGACACTGTTGTTAAACGAAGTAAACTGGACATCACTGTACTGATGTACACAAAGTTTCTAAAGTGTCGGAACTTCTTGAGAAGACACCACGATGTCACGCCATAAACGAAAGCGGCGAAAGTCAGCGCGAAGACGAAATACTCCACTAAAATAGACACTAGTGGAGGTCGAAAGGCTGTTGTGTTGGGCACGAGGATTTTGCTATAATGCACATCATCATCAGACATTTTGATTTTGTCGCCAAACGCTGTAGATCGAAACACGACCACGCCGTCTCTGCGGTACACTCACAAATGGAGGCTGGTGACTGAGAAAACTTTATATATACGACCCACAGGAAAAACCAGTGTAAAACTTGCTTAGCAGGGGGAATGACCAGTATGGGTTCCGCACTTAATTGCAAATCTTTGCAGATCGAGATCATGCTTTTCTGAAACCTGCATGATTCCACTTCAACATGAATGTACTTATGTTTCATTTGCATGTTAAATGGATGTTTCAACTCACAGACTATAAAACAAGAAATCAAACCTGTATGCGAGTTCTCAGTTGAATTGCCAATTTGGGTAACCGGAATAATGAGCGAAACCGTGTCAATTTATCTTAAAACCGTCCTGTGCTAGGACAGGACGGTTGCAATTTGATTTGAAAGCTTGCCAATAATGAAATAATTATCAAAATCTGTTCTACTGTTATAGTGATTACTTCCAACAAACAATAATCTCCTGCCATTTGTGACAATTAATATAGCAGTTAAAGTAAACTGTGCATTAGTTAAACGTTATACCAAAAAAAAACAATGAAACTTTACAAATCTCTCAAATCAAACTTATAACCAACGCATGGATAAGGAAGGAAATGAAAATTTTTAAAAAACAAACCGTTGGTATATGGAAACAAAAAGTAGAAATTGCACAATTATTAGCAAAATTGAACAGGATGTTACAAGATGTTGAAACAAAATCGAAACGGTGGAAATAACAGGATGTTGAAACAAAATCGTAACGGTGGAAAGAGGCAGGCCAGCATTCATATACGTGCATCGAACAATGTAATTGTTTATCTAAATAATGTGACAAAATGTTTGGTATTTGTTCCAGATAGCGAACATTTGAATATTTTATAAGTATATTCGTGTCTAAACACATAAGTGCTCACATATTTATGTACTAGACTCATAAAAACTACACAATTGAACAAAACATTGAACACAAATATGCTAAAATTAGAAAGATGTGGAAAGAAAGTCGGGAAACCTGTGCCGTGCAGTGGGTGAGGCCTTTGATAAAGTTGACCACATAGATTGCTAGCTTTGGGAAAAGTTTTCACCATTTAAATGTAACAAATAGTAATTATAAATTAGAAGGGTTGTCGTGTAAGAAATCAAAAATGCTAATCATTCAAAAAATGAAAATACAATGCGCAAAGAATCATTATCCTTAGTGTACACTTCTTTTCACCAAAATATGCAAAAAAATTGGGTGCTCTTCAAGGTTGTATACTGAGTCCATTATTATTTGTCAAGATGTTTTTAATGTTTTATTTGTTTTTTTTAAGCTACCTAAAAGTTATTAGGTATAACTATTTGAGTCAATAAGTCAATAGGCATGTTGCAGCTTTCCGATTATTATTTGTCCGTCAATAAATTAATGTTGAGATAGGAATTTTAAAAGAGTCGTCAATTTTGGCTTACTCATGAAACGAAAATATAAGGGGCAAATAATTTTTCAAAAATCTAAGTAACTTAAGGACTAATTGGGTAATTTCATTTACTTTGCAGAGTAAAATGGATGAGTATCTATTTTTGAAACAATGAAGACAGAATCGTTTTGAATTCGGAAACTTAAAATAACCCCAATTCTTATCGCCCTTTTTATTACCTACGTAATTCTTAACCCATCTTTATTTTTATAATAAAGAACCAAAAAATCTATACTTAACTCTATTTAGAACTCTATCTATCTATATTAACAGAGGACTGTTACTACGTCAATCCATATAATTATGTAATGACGTCCATTCGTTTCGATTTTATTTACAAGAGCAAAAACTATACACTTATATTTTGTGGGATCCAATGGAAATAGACAGGATTCATACGTCATGTTGATCGATGAATAATGAGAATTTGTTGACCATCCATGTTACTCAGAAATTAGTAATTTCATTGTGAAACTAGATCCAAAGGTTGGTTGACGTTGCTCTTCCTTGTCACTTATTAGTAACGAAGTAATGACTAAGTAATTATTCACATAATATCTAAATATTTAGTAAATAATTTACAAGCTTTTTTTTGTAGATAAATACTCCAGACGCTTTGCCAATCAGACTAATGCAATCCGACTCGACAAAGTCGAATCTATAATATTTTTTTCTCCAAATTAACGAGCAGTCGTTAAACAGCTATGACAAGATAATGCTAGACGAAGATTCTTAACATCCCATCTGTTGTAATCAATTTGTATAATTCAAATCCCGCAACAGGTGGAAGGTGAGGACATCCTATTACTCCATCGACACCACAAAGAGGGTACCATAGCTATTGTGGACTTCCTGAAACTGGCATGTCCTAGAACAACAAACGAAGACAAAATACATCTACCAACCCGCACTGGGATGGTAATGGTAAATAATGAATGATTAAGGAATGGGATGTAGTCATATAGCCTTTCCTTCTCACAAAGAGAAGGCCTGTGTCCCAGCAGTGGGAACATTATAGCCTTCTGCTGCGGCAGATAACGATGACTTTAAAATTTCAACAAGCTGTCATAGCTCCCCGTCAAACTATAATATAATTTATGATAATAATTTTATTAGCAAATGATACATCCTAATTTTGGTTTTATCAAATCTTTGCCACAAGACAAGACCGGGAAAATACAAAGAATCAATTACTGTGTATCCTACGTCTCAACATTACTGACCGCAACCTATTGCGTCTCTGGAACCAGTCTTATCTCAAAGATACCTTCTTCATGCTGTACCTACGTATGGTTTACGTCATTGTAACTAGCTGTGCTAAAATTAACTTGGCGTTTAATTGGCCAGTATCACGTCATAAAGACAATATCAAAAACAGTTTGAAAATTCGAAATCTTTGATTTTTGGTACGGAAGTGCGTATGCTATTGACCATAAACTTTTTTGATAAAACGAGAAACTTTCGGCAACTTAGAGTCTTTGTTTTCAACGTAAAGTTTTTAGGGTTCTACGAGATTATTGACAAAAAATGTGAATGGTCCACCATCGTATTAAAAAAACTTCTTCATTTTACTTTTCATTTGCACGCACTTTGTTAAGTTTTTATTATAACAGTTTAGATGAGAGATTTTAAAATGCACATACTTATTGTAAATTATTAATGTGTGTACGTTTCTTGAATTATTTTTTTATTCTAAAGTTTTTCTCATCTTTCAAAAGTACACTATTTAAAACTATAGGTCTGTACAATAATTATAATTCATTTTATTCGGCCGTCCATGGAACTAGAGTTTTGGAACTGATTGTTTTTCTGTTTTCTCTTTAAAAAATGTTGCCCCACATTAGGAATTTCTCATGTATCGTGGGTACAAACAAAGAAACAAACATATAGATACATAAACACCTAGACCCGGAACAATGGGGATGGCAACTCAAAGCTTATCGTAGATGGCGCTGCGATAGTTGGTCCCCATGTCTACCTTGTACAAAAAACAAACAAGATTATTTGTTATAAAAATTGAGTATAAATACAAAACAAATATGGAAAATTATTCGTCCATGCAAGTACATATACTAAAAGAAGAATTAAGACGCCGCGGTGCATCTACAAGAGAAAAAAAGTGATTTAATTGAGTGGTAATACATTTGATTTTACCGTAATAAATCCACAATTACTTGTAGTTGAGGTTTCAATTTTTGAGTTTAGGTATGTTTTACCTGTCCTCTCCTATAACAAGAATATAATGCTGCTTCTGACTTTCTATTTTGATAAAATATCATAATGTTTTAAGTCAGTAATTTTAACCATTTTTTCGATTTAAATTCGAGAAATAACACAATATATTTAATTTCTTAACAACACAACTATTACAAAACTCGTTCCAGGCGATAATTCTTCCGCCAGACGAACCATTTCATGATTTATAGAGCGTTGCAATACTGGTACTTAACCTCCAAAAGAAAAGTAGAGATTATTTTGAAAAGTGTATTCGATTGTTTAGTTATGATATAATCATAGAATTTCATTAATAAACTCAACTAACGGCCTGTCTCGGCTTCGCAAGGCTGGATATTTGTTTATTACGTAGCTTTTCCTTAGTGATAATACAATTTTTGTTCTCACAGCAGTCACAGCAGCTACCCATTATTTTTTGATAGTGTGAATTGTCGGAAATTTGTATGTTCCATCATTTT